>LR755145.1:0-58854 GCA_902729485.2 Mus minutoides | reverse complement strand
AGAAATACATAAAAAGGAGAATTAGAGTTTCTTACTCAATCAAAACAATATTTTATGGTTTAAATTGCTGGGATAATATATCCTTACCAAAAAAAAAAAAAGTCCTCAAAGGAAAAGGGTGTGTTTCATCTTAAACTTCCCAAGGTAATAGTCGATCAGGGAGTGAGAACAGGGCAGGAACTGAACAGGGTAGGACACTAGAGGCAGAAGCTTAAGAAGAAGATGTGAAGTAGCACTGGTTACTGGATTTCCTTTATGGCTTACTCAGTCTGCTTACCTTCTTCCTCTTTCTATTAAAATCATTTCTTGAGATTATAATTACGTCATTTCTTTTTTCCCTTTCCTACCCCCAAACCCTGCCATACCTTCTTTCTTACACTCTTTTAAATTATTAACTATTATTACAAATACATATGTATTCCTACATACATAAAAACAACTTTCCCAGTCTATATATTACTTGTGTGTGTGTATGTGTGTGTGTGTGTGTATATATATATATATATATATATATATATATACCATTTGGAATTAGAGAACCATTTGGTGTGCTCTTCTTTGGGGAAGAATTTCTTAGTTTCATGCTGATTTTTTAGTGTCGTTTGTTGCCTAGTGAGCTTCTCCAATGCCAGCTGTCAGCTGTCCACATTAGCAAGTCTACTGCTGTCTTCCCATAGAACTCATGGTCAGGGAACCATGTTGGAGAGACTTTATGAGTACAGAGTCCAACATTCCAAGGTTTCCCGTTCCTTGGGCTTTTACAGTCTTTCTGTTCGGTCTTCGGCAGTGATCCTTAAGCCTTAGTTACCTCACCATGCCTTCTAATACAGTTCAGGACTACCTTCCCAGGTGTAGCACAGAACCCACACTGTGGCTGCCCTCTGTCCATCAATCATTAATCAAGAAAATGTGCTACAGAGGTTACCTACAAGCTAAAGATGGAGGCATTTTTTCCTAGTTGAGGTGTCTATTCTCAGGCAGATCGCTCACTTGTGTTCAGTTGACAAAAAGCTAGCCAGGCTAATTGTCTTACACCAATTGTCTCAGGACATATTTTAACCTGATGGTAAGAGGTAACGTGGTGATTTGATTTCAAAAGCAATAGAACCAAAGGCAGGAGACAACCAACTCTAAAAGTTGTCCTCTAACTCCCTCATAACTGCTGTAGTCATGGAAAACATATGCCTGAACACACACACACACACACACACACACACACACACACACACACTACCACCACCACCACCACCAACAGCAACAATAAAAATAAATAAATAAATAAATAAATAAATAAATAAATAAATAAATAATCAAAAGTAAAGAGTTATCCCTAAGGTATGGAAGAGAGAGTGTGTAAGAACTGGTAGCAAAATGAGGCAAATAATAATAATAATTTAAAAAAAAAAGATGAGACAGGGGAAGGGAGAGAGAGAGAAGAGACAGAAACCTAGTACATTACCTAATTGCCATAAAATTGTCTTTGATCATTGCCATTGCTACTCTCTTTGGAAGTAAAGTTCACAACAGGACAATTAACTAAGACTTTGAAGCTTCCGAAATGCTTCTCTCTGAATTCTCACAGATTGCTCGGTTTCTGAATAACTAATACAGCCGAAGCTCCCTGACAACACACTAGCAAAAGTAGCTACCAAAGCCTTTTACTTATTCTTAAAGCTTTGTGTCTACCTCTGACTATAGCCTGTTTCAGGCAGAACTCAGGGAATCCTGCAGAGGAAGGAGCAGAAGTATTGGCATCATCAGAGGGATCAAGGACAGAGTCAACTGATCAGGACTCAAGAGGGCTCACCGAGATTAGGGAGCCTGTATGGATCTAATGTAGGTCCTCTGCGTTTATGATGTGTGTCTGGTCTGCTGTTCTTGTGGGATTCCTTATAGCAAGATCTGGGGCTCTCTCTGACCATTGCCAGCCTTTGAGAGCCTTTTCTTCCTGTTGGGTTGACTCATCCAGTCTCCATGTGAGAGTATGTGCCTGTCTTATTGCAGGTCAGTGTGTCATACTTGGTGGTTGTTTCTGGAAGGCCTTCTCTTTTGAAGAAGGTGAGAGGAAGTAGGTCCAAGTCAAGTGGGGGAAGCGTCTGAGATGAGAGAAGGGTGGGAAACTGCAGTCAGGAGCAACACAGAAGAGGACAATAAATAAAAGGGAAACTTTTTTTTTTAAGGCATCCATTCAGTATTAACAAGTTTCAACAAGTACCCAGGCCCAGTAAGTCCTTTAATACCACCATTTATTCTTTCCTTCTTTATTATTATTCTCTAGAGAATAGACTTAGTTAAAAGGTGGAAATCATAAGAGAATGAAAAGTATTCATTTTTAAGTAAAAATGTCTAAAATTACTATTCCGTGCCTCCAATTCAGAACCTCCTATATACATGCACACACTGAACATAATCTACTAGTTTTCAATTATGCCCAAGTTTCACACTGAAAACTCTGTCCTAGGAGTTTTCAATGCTTCCAGTTTTTGAGGGCACATTCTTCTTCATTGAGAAGCACTTATTTTGGATGGAGATGAGGAAATTCATGTTATTTAAGCACAGAATATTAAGATGAGGCAGAGAGCAACAGGGTGGCATATAAAGGGGATTCCATCTGTCAGTAGGAAATTAAAATATAATTAAATAATAATATATTGGAACTCGACAATATGCTTCCTTTACACTTGTGTTAATAGTTTATCAGATGCCTGACATAGATTAGAGTCAAGGACATTCTGAAACTGTCTATAATTAAGACCCTTGAACTGCATCCAAAAGAGGGACCACTGAATCCAATGCCTGCCATTATATACATTATGTACATTCTTTTATTCAGAATCATTTGGGAAAGTACACTTCTCTTGAAATTTTTTTTAAAGTCACATTTTACTAATTTGTTGCAAAATACACTGAGGCTACTATTATATAGATAGGTAAGTTCAGTATATATGCAACTAGATTATGCTCCACTGAAAAGGATTTGTATACTTCTTGTCCCATACATGAGACATCCCATACTATTTTTAAATAGTAAAAGCAGTAGAGTTTTATAAATTTCTAATGAGTTCAATGATTAACCTCTTAGACTTTTGAATCTTACTATCACTAATATTGCTTCTAGAAAAGTCTTTTAGTTTTGGACACATGACAAGTTCTTTCTCTGACTATTGACACCTCAAGTGCTTTTCAGTGCAAAAGAAAAATGGTGAAAGTATTATAAACCAGTGGAAAATACTACCTTATGTAATATGCTTTCTTCCATCTCAAGATACACTTAGATTAGTATTTTGTCCCTTTTAATTATATTTTGTATGTTGCATGGTTTATCTTGGTTTTGATTTAATAAAAGTAGGTATTTGTTGATGGCAAACATTTTCTGCTTAGAAATCTTATCTTCAGGCATGACCATTTGAATTAATTTAGTATTATGGTCATCAATTCTAAGTGGATCAAAGACTGCCACATAAAAGCAGAGACACTTAAATTTATAGAGGAGAAAGTGAAGAAAAGCCTTGAAGATATGGCTTTTCTAAACAGAATAGCAATGGCTTGTGCTGTAAGATCAAGAATTGACAAATGGGACCTTATAAAATTGCAAAGCTTCTGTAAGGCAAAAGACACTGTCAAGAAGACAAAAAGGCCACCAACAGATTGGGAAAGGATTTTTTAACAATCCTAAATCTGATAGGGGACTAATATCCAATATATACAAAGAGCTCAAGAAGCTGGACTCCAGAAAAAAAAATAACCCCATTAAAAAAATGGGGTATAGATCTAAAAAAAGAATTCTTAATTGAGGTATACTGAATGGTTGAGAAGCACCTAAAAAAATGTTCAACATCCTTAATCATCAGGGAAATGCAAATCAAAACAACCCTGAGACTCTACCTCACACCAGTCAGAATGGCTAAGATCAAAAATTCAGGTGACAGCAGATGCTGCCAAAGATGTGGAGAAAGAGGAACACTCCTCCATTGCTGGTGGGATTGCAAGCTTGTACAACCACTCTGGAAGTCAGTCTGGCAGTTCCTCAGAAAACTGGACATAGTACTACCAGGGGATCCAGCAATACCACTCCTGGGCATATACTCAGAAGATGTTCCAACTGGTAATAATAACACATGATCCACTATGTTCATAGCATCCTTATTTATAATAGCCAGAAGCTAGAAAAAAAACCAAATGTCCCTCAACAGAGGAATGGATACAGAAAATGTGGTGCATTTACACAATGGAGTACTACTCTGCTATTAAAAGCAATGAATTTATGAAATTCTTGGGCAAATGGATGTATCTGGAGGATATCATCCTTAGTGAAGTAATCCAATCACAAAAGAAGTCACTAGATTTGCACTCACTGATAAGCGGATATTAGCACAGAATCTTAGAATACCCAAGATACAATTTGCAAAACACAAGAAAATCAAGAAGAAGGAAGACCAACATGTGGATACTTCATTTCTCCTTAGAATAGGAAACAAAATACTCATGAAAGGAGTTACAGAGACAAAGTTTGGAGCTAAGACCCTAAGGATGGACAATCCAGAGCCTATCCCACCCGGGGATTCATCCCATAATCAGTCACCAAACTCAGACACTATTGCATAGGACAGCAAGAGTTTGCTGAAGGGACCCTGATATAATTGTCTCATATGAGGCTATGCCAGTGCCTGGCAAATACATAAGTGGATGCTCACAGTCATCTATATGATGGAACACAGGGCCCCCAATAGAGAAGCTAGAAAAAGTATCCCAGGAGCTGAAGGGGTCTGCAACCCTATAAGAGAAATAACAATATGAACTAATCAGAACCCTCAGAGCTCATGTCTCTAGCTGCATATGTAACAGAAGATGGCCTAGTCAGCCATCATTGGGAAGAGAGACCCCTTGCTATTGCAAATTTTATATGCCCCAATATAGAGGAACGCCAGAGCCAAGAAGTGGGAGTGGGTGAGTAGGGGAGCAGGGTGAGCAGAAGGTAGAGGGAACTTTCAGGATAGCATTTGAAATGTAAATTAGTAAAATATCAAAAGCAAAACAAACAAACAAACAAACTTCTCAAAAAGGTTGTTATACTTTTTAGTACTGTTTTAAGCAAAGAAAAAAAATTAGCTTTCAGCCGGGCGTGGTGGTGCATGCCTTTAATCCCAGCACTTGGGAGGCAGAGACAGGCGGATTTCTGAGTTTGAGGCCAGCCTGGTCTACAAAGTGAGTTCCAGGACAGCCAGGACTATACAGAGAAAACCCTGTCTCGAAAAACCGACCCCCCCAAAAGAAAGAGAAAAAAATTATCTTTCACAAAGATTGGGGATTTGTCTTTGTCTGAATGTCTTAGGGAGATTCTCTTTCTCACTCTTCTTTATTTTGTGAGGTAATGAAATATTTAAATAACTGATACTTGGCATAGATACTTATTCCCACAGTATTTCTTGCCAAAACTAAAGAAGAGAGCTCCAAATATCAAGCAGGGGTGCTGTATTTGTGAGATTATAAGCCTGGTTTCCTCCATGGCACTCTTCCTGAAATCAAACAAATAAAATAAAATAAAGTAAAATCAAGCAAAACAATATAATTAGTGAAACTCCACAGGGCTGCTTGTGAAGTGATGCAGATATCCTCAGCTGATGGCAACTAAAAATCGACAGAGAGCAGCATCCATTGAGAAACCATCACACTCTGACAGCAAACTAATCGGCTATTTTTCCAGTTTTGAGATTTGTCCTGTTTTTTCAGAGAAACACGAAAGTTAGGACAACATGACCTGTAACTTATGATTATCTAAATAATATCAAATACCTTTCAGATACTTTCTACTAAAGTTTAGGGCAGAGAGACCAGGTCACAAACAACATGAGTTCACTGTCCTCAGTTGTGAAAGGACATCTTAAGGCTGAGAAAAGTATTCATTAAAATCTGGGTGGTTCACGTGTGAAAACAATAAATTGTCAAATGTGTGTTACTTTCTTACTTGAGATTTCCCTCACAAGACTTAAGGAGGAACTTTGGCCAGGCTCCCCTACCCAATTGTTGCATCCAAAATTTATTAAAGAAAGAAAACAAAAACATTTGTGAGGCATCAGGCCTGGTGGCAATTCAGGTACCGTGAGTGGAGGACGAGCTGCCGCTGCCAGATGGAGTGGATGTATTCCCACGGCACCTATTACTTGCCAAATGTTTCATAAAGCAAACGCATGACCTAAAAGATCTTTGTAAGTGTGGGGTCTCAATAGAAAAATAAATGAAAAAAAAGAAAGAAAGAAAAAAAATACACACTTGCAAAAAAATAAATTCTGTTCTTATTTAAAAGTCATTTCTTAATTCCTAACCATAAGTTGTTTTTAAAAACACACACACTTTTAATATTTTTCAGCTGTCATGCCCACTTTAGTGAGTCTACATGTGTGGGTACTCCATAAAATCTCAGTGGTGGTGGCAGATGTCCCCTTTGAAATATTTCATCTGCTGCTGGGGGTGGGGGAGTGTGGCTCTGGTGCGGTGGACACCAATCCTTCTGGGGGCTCCTATTTGGGACAACCTCTCTGGGGCAAAAGCAGCGTTTCTACATGTCACTCAAGCCAGGGGGACAAAAAGTGGAGAAACAGATGACTATTTTTAAGATGAAAAGGGGGAATTTTAAATAATAACACACGTGCAAGGATCTTTACAACAGAAAAAAAAAGAACTGCTGCAGAAAATCAGTCACTATTCATTGTTATAAGAAATACCTACCTATGGATTAGTGAAAATGATAGGTGATGTCTGAAGTGACCAAATTAATCAGCATGGATGTCTTACCCACTGGAGACATGGAATATCCTTGCTCTTCTGAAAATTTAATTTTCTCACACATCTCAGCATTTGAGTGCGTATCACCTTCTTTTACTTTCCAAATGTTTGGATATTTGATTGGTTTAGGACTTTTAACCTGTTTTCAATCAACCTGTATTCTTCTTCCTTCAAAGGAAGAAGATTTCCCTTCCTTACTCCAGGAAGCAATGTGTAGAAACGCTGCTTTTGCCCCAGAGAGGTTGTCAATTTGACTATATCTGTGCTCCAGCCCCAGCAAGTAGCAGAACTTGGAAGCTTTGGCAATGTGGTTCTTGTTTTATAGTCTCCCTCCATGACTAAAGAAAGTTGCTGAGACTGATATGTGTTAAGAGTGTCCCTACATGGAGGCCCAGAAAGGCCATTTCATGAAGCTGTGAAGGTGAAGCCTGGATTGCCTTGAAGACCACAAGGTGTCAGGCATGCAAGAGCTGCTAAGGAAAGCTACTAACAGGGAGTAGAAACAACCCATGAGAAAGAAGTATGTCGCACCCAACAAAGCTGAATAGAATAGAATTGGAGAACATTTTGACATCAATCATAGAGATAGAGTTTGGTGTTTGCCAAGCTGATTTTTTTTTTTTTTTTTGGAGGTCGTTCAACAAGTCAGTGGACTCTTTATTGCTCCTGGGGTGTGGGACTCAGGAGCTCTTGGTGGGGTGGGTCTGTTTCCTTTTCACCACCACAGGCTTCTGGCTTTGAAGGATGGCACTGGCCCTGTGTATAGCCGCCATACGCAGATCAGGGCAGTACTTGTTCTTTCGGATCATGTGCCTGATGCTGCTGAGGGTAGCCCGAGCATTCTTGTTGATGGTGGTCCTCAAGTAAGAAGTGACAAGTTTTCGCTGACCGGATCTGTCTTTCATTACTACCAGGACCCCTTTGCCATCAGCCGCGGGCTCCACCCTGCAGGTCTTGGAGTGAATTAGCCCATTGTAGCGGAAGGAGTTTCGGACCTTCAGATTATTTGGCTCCTTGTTGTATGTCTGCTTATTCCTCTTGATCAAGAAACTGGAGCAGTTCCGAATAACCATCCATTGCAGATGCACAGACATGGCAGCGGCTCCTCTCCCTATGGCAGCCAAAGACAGAAAGAGCGCCAAGCTGATTTTTGATCTTGCTTTGGTCCAGTATTTTCTCATGATGCTCCTTTACCTATGTTTTGGAACAGTAATGTATATCCTGTTTCATGGGATGTGAAAAGTGTGTGATCTGCTTTTACATTTTGATCTTATAGGGAGTTACAGTAAGAGAATTCATGAATCTCAGAAAAAGACTCTGAATTTAGGACTTTTATACATTGTTCAGACTGTGATAGACTATGGGGATTTTTGAAGTTGGACCAGATGTATTTTGTATTACTTTATGGCTATAAGCATATGAAGGCCAGGAAGTTGAATGTGGTGGTTTGAATAGCTATCATACCCTAGATTCATGTGTTTGAATCCTTGGCCATAGGGAGTGACACTCTTAGGCAGTGTCACCTTTTTGGGAGAAGTATGGCCTTTTTAGAGGAAGTATGTCACAGAGTGGGGGTTTTGAAGTCATAAATTCTCAAGTCATGTGCAGTGTGAAGCACATTCAATCACCTCCTTGTTGCCTGTAGATCAAGATGTAGAATCTTTCAGCGCCTTCTCCAGCACCATGTCTGCCGGATGCCCACAGGCTTCCTACCATGTTGATAATGGGACTAAACCTATGAAACTGTTAACCAGCCACAACTTAAATGCTTTCCTTTATAACATTTGTCTTGGTCATGATGTCTCTTCACCAAGCAAGAAATCCCTAACGAAGACAAGGCTCTCCTGGAGATGTAATGTAGAAGGGGAATAGAAAAACTGAATGAATATGTTTACAGAACAAATGACTTTCACTGGCGACCAACAGGAAAGCAGGCAATAACTGAGGAGGAAGAAGTAGAGACATCTTATGAAGATGATGGTACTAGGAAACTAAGACAATAGGAGAAGATTCTGAAGGTATAGCAAAGGCCTGATCATGAAGGTGCTTATGGGTTGTCCATGTGATATACATGTTGAACTTCATGCTGCATGAGAAAATGGATATTCAGGATTTTAATCCAGCGAACAGCATGATCAAACTTGCCTCTTGATAAGGACATGCTGGTTGTAGTCAATAAGGGATTAGAGAATACTTACTCAAATAAGAAGACTAGGGAAAATCAAAATGAAAATGTTTCATTAGTTCCGGTGGGAAAAGGCTTATCTGTGAAACGGGAGAAATGGCAGTGCTAGGCAGGAAAGAAATGGACAGTTTGTGTTATATGGTCTTTGGGATGCGATGATGGCTTTGATAGCAAATTTGAGAAAGAAGAGAATTTTAAGCAACATAGAGGCTTCAGGCTTAAGCACCTACATATGTCATTGTATGGTTTTGAAATCGAGAAAACCAAGGGAGAGTAAGACTGAATTGTGGAAGTTGAGGAGCAAGCAGTTTGGTTTCAGACATTAGGCTACAACTGCCCCAAAGGTGATGAAAACTCTTAGATAGCAGCCGGGAAAATGTTTGGTATCAGAATAGAGATTGGTTTGCAGGAGGCAGCTTGAAAGGTTCAACACATTGAAAGGATTTGCAAAGGGGAACACAAGAGTTCTCTTAAGGGGAGAGAGATGTGGCTTAGTTTTAGGGTACTTCCTCACACTGATGAACTCCTGGGTTCCATTCCCAGGATCGCATAAACCAGACCTGGTAATAAGCACCTGCCTGTAATCCACCCAATCAGGGAGCACAGTCAAAGGCATCAAAATCCATGGTCTTTAGAAGCTCAGGTAAACCTGGACTACAAGAGCCTTTCTAAACTAAGAACATCAACAACCAAAAGAGTTCTCTTAAGGATGAAGAAGTATGGTAGAAGAAAGGTAGTCAAGAACAGATCAGGAAGAATTCAAAAAAAAAAAAAGATAACATGAAAAGGAGGGAGAAAAACAAAGGAAAAAAGCTAGGAACGGCTGAAAACAGGGTAGTGAAGATTCTCCAGGGAATGCAATAAAAACCAGCCTGCTGCAGGTGTTCCCACCAAGAAATTGCTCAGTCAACAGCCCAGACTTTCAAGGTGCGTTGAAAGCAGTAGTAGTTTTCTCTGTTGCAACAACTGTATTACTGTTATAGGCAATAGTTGATTTTTTTCAATTACCATCATATAAGCTGATCTTGGAAATAATTACATATCTGGCAGTGAAAGTGTGGATTACTCGGAGGCATTCCTGACATGCCAAGGACACTACACTCTGAAGTCAGTTCATCTTAAAAACAGACTCCAAATTTGGTGAAGAAGAATCTACCCATAGTTATACGATATGGTTTAAAGTCTTACTTATTATTCTGCTACCTATTAACCGTTGTACATATCTGTTCAACTAGCTGTAGCCTTCTCTGGCCAGCGATTATTCTATTTCCTTCTCTTTTTCTAAAAAAAAAAAAAAAAAAAAAAAAAAATCCTGACTTTTACATTGCGAAAAATAGTAAGGGATATAGGATTTAGAAAAAAAATAGTTACTTTTTTGATAATTACTGATAATGTTATATTTTATTGCAATGTCCTTGACAGACCTTGCTAGAGTACACTGATGATGGGACCTTAGATTGGTATAATCATGTTTTGGGGAAAATGATGTCATCCTTTAAAATACACAGTGATGATCGAACTCTGAATTGCATGTAATAGTTCAGCCCTCCAAGTTTTTATATTTAACTCCTGTCTACAATTAGCACCCATATCAAAAAAAAAAAAAAAATCCGTGCTGGTTCTCCATAATTTCTTTTGGGACAGTTATTGTTTTTTTTTTTTTTTTTTTTTTTTTTTTTTTTTTTTTTTTTTTTTTTTTTTTTTTTTTTTTTTTTTTTTTTTTTTTTTTTTTTTTTTTTTTTTTTTTTTTTTTCTTTTATTTTATTTTTTTTTTTCTTTTTTTTATTTTTTCAAGACAGGGTTTCTCTGTATAGCCCTGGCTGTCCTGGAATTCACTTTGTAGACCAGGCTGGCCTCAGACTCAGAAATCCACCTACCTCTGCCTCCCAAGTGCTAGGATTAAAGGCATGCACCACCACTCAGCCAGTTATTATTTTTTTAATTGAACATTAAACATACATGATAAGTTTGTGCAAACACATGCACATGCACACACATGTGCACACACACACACCTCCAACTGAAATGAAGCTTCAACAACCATGCTAGAATACACTCAGATCAAAACTAGTTATACTAGTCTAAATTTTGAACAATACATGCATGATACTTACCTGGAAATAAGAAATTGCCCACAATGGGATATACTACAGCAGAGAAAAATTCAAATGAAGAAATTAGTTCCAAAAAAAAATAAGAACAAACAAACCATATATATATATATATATATATATATATATATATATATATATATAGAGAGAGAGAGAGAGAGAGAGAAGTAAAAGTTTCAAGACAAGAGAATTGTTTGATATTTGTAAAATAAATACATTGTTTGAATTTGTAAAATTAATAATAACATAATATTAAGGTATATGCATTGTGCGGCAAAAATGAATAAGCGAGTGAATGGTAAACAAGAAATACAGCATTAAAAATTAGCTTCCTCTAAGGAAGACAGATCATAATGCAGAATGATGCCTAGACCAGGCTAATATCCAGAGTGAAGTGGCTATGGTAACTGTGGAGGAAGAATGACTCTCATAAACAGGAACTGTCAAGGAACGCCAGCACATGGGGCTTACTTAGATATTGGTTGTACTCCCACTCTTAATTAAAGTGGTGGTTCATGGGTTTTGATCTCTATTAATTAACTGATTGGAAAGAATTAACTAGCTAACTATATGAGAGGGTCATTACTGAGTTGTGGACTGAGAATTTATGATTGATCACTTGGGAATCCAACTGAGCTCCAAGTACAAATTATGGTTCACTAAATTAAAATGGTTACTTCTTTGGTTGTGCAGCCCTTAAAATTAATGCTTTGTCTTCTGGTTGAGTAGAATGCAGGAGAACAATCATTTCCTAACATATATCCTAGTTCAAGAAAGGTGATTAAGGGAAGATAGATCCACTCTCTTAATCCACCCCTCTCTCTTCCCCAGGAGTCTCAGAGTTAGGAACTATCAGGCGATGACTGGCATGAATGAAGAGATGACTTGATTTGTACACCTGCTTCAGGCTGGCTCAGTTGCTCTAAATATTCTGAGCATTTACAGAGACCATTTACTAAGTCCAGATAATTGGACCTTCGTAAAATAATAGTGGTTGTTTTAATAGCTGCTTCCAAATGTTCCAAACTTTTTATTTGTTGATTGGATCACTTCATGGAATGATATGCCGAACAATTTACCACTGATATAACAAAGAAAACCAATAGACTATTTTTTAAAAATATATATATGAAGGAGTAGCAAAATAATTTTATAATTGGAGGTCACCACAGCATGAGGAACTATACTAAAGGGTACCAAATATGGAAGGTCGAAAATCAGTGCTAAGATTTAAGAACAAAGACATACCTACTTAATCCAGTTTTGACAAGATGAGTAACTCTATGCCAATGTGACTCCTGATCAAACTAAGTGAGTGTTACTGAGGATTGATTTTGTGGAGACAATGAATCCAGCATACAAGGTACATGCTCTATCTCTGTTGTATAAACTGAAGGAGAAGAAGGAGATGAAACAATTCTCCTGATTCATTGAAAGAAAGAAATCAACAAGGTTAGTTAGTGCAATATGCAAATTATAGAACATCCTGAGATAACTAGCTCAAAATGCAGGCTATACTTTAAGTAAAGGATATGAAAACGCCTTCTCTCCTAAACTTCTAATCTAGTTTTGCATATTTCAGGGATTATTAGAATCAAGATAACTGGAAAAAATAGAAAAATTCATCAGACCTATCTGTGGTCAGTCACTAACATCACTGTTGTCTTTGATGGGTTCTGAACTATTAGGGTCATCAACCATGAGTGATGTGTGTGGTATGCCAAGCGAACACGTGAATAATGGTTCAACACCTGACACACAACATATGATAGCCTTCTTTCTAGGAAAAAAGTGCATGGGAGTCCAGAGTTTTGTATTTCACAGTTTAGTCATTGCTACTTCGATTTAAGTAGTAGTGTAATTTACAGCTCACCCATCTGGTAAAGAAATTGTACTTGTATCATCAAGGCTTTCTTTTCCACTGTGTTTCATACTCTTCTGAGCTCTATTTTTTTTATACTTGTAATTATGAACAAGACTCTGAGAAGTAAATCCATTTCCACTCCTAGCTGTACTCAAAAATATGGAATGTGAAACCTCCGTGGACTACTCAGCATCAGAAAGATTTTCCCCCTGGGCCTCACAGGATGCATTTTACAGCACGTTAGGAAAGGAACCAATAGGTTTTATGGACCTCAGGAGCTTTGGATGGGTACGAGACCACCAAGAAATGGGATAAGTTTTCAGTGCTGAGCTGTTTCTAAAAGGGATTTGCTAACCCTCCAAATTTCCTCTCAGGTTACTGTTAGTCAAGGTGACATGTCTGAAACATATATGTGCTGATGATATCATTGTTACAAATTGTTTCTGTCATGCCGGCTTTAAAATATTTCTTACCCTAAATACTTCTAAGTATATTAATGAAAGTAATATTTTAGAATATGCGAGATCACTAGGTTACTTTCAAGAGAGACTTAGATATAGATGAGATCAAACAGGTATGAAAATTCCAGGTTTCTCTTTATTATTGCTTCACTTTAAGGACATGATTTTGGATTGACAGTCTAGTTCTCAAAGAGAAAGTTTCCTGTATACAGACTATGAATATCATTAGTTCTTGGAATGAATATCAGTAGTTCTTGGAAAATTATTTTAAAAAACACTATAAAGATTAAATTTGATCATTCAGGATGGGAAAAGTGAAAGTTTTGTTAATATTTATTAGATTATGGATATACTCTCTATCTTCATGATAAATTTTAGGATTACAAATTGGGTGTGTCAGTTGGAAGCCCTAAAAAACTGTTACTAACTATCAATTCAATTGCAACGAAGTCTGTTTCTGGATCCTTCCTAATACTTCCAAGTCCACTAATCATAACCACAGTGGCTTCCTGACAAAGTCCAAACACTCAGATATCAGTCCCCTCAGTGAAGTCTAGTTCAGCCACATACATTTTCTACAATGAACCGAAATCTGCATTGAGGGAAACAGGGCCATAAAAAGGAAACAGTTTGTATGGCAGACACAGATAAAGGTCTTTTCAACCTTGGCTGTTTTTACTGTATATGTATTAACAATATGTATTAAGAAATGCTTTTGGTTTTTCTTCTTTTTTTCTCCCGACTAATTGTGAGTGTTTGTGTGTATTTGTGTGTTGATAATTACCAAACAGGAATCAAGAAAGGTGCTTGGTATTCTATTTGAAGAACTGCATCCACTAAGGCTTACTCGATGACGGAAGGGGAACCATCTATATGATGGAACACAGGGCCCCCAATGGAGAAGCTAGAGATAGAACCCCAGGAGCTGCAACCCTATAAGAGGAACAACAATATGAACTAACCAGAACCCCCAGAGCTCATGTCTCTAGCTGCATATGTAGCAGAAGATGGCCTAGTCGGCCATCATTGGGAGGAGAGGCCCCTTGGTATTGCAAACTTTATATGCCCCAATACAGGGGAATGCCAGGGCCAAGAAGTGGGAGTGGGTGGGCAGGGGAGCAGGGCAGGGGGAGGGTATAGGGAACTTTCAAGATAGCATTTGAAATGTAAATTAAGAAAATATCTAATAAAAATTTTGAAGAAAAAAAAAAAAAGAATTGAAAAATCTGGGGCACATGGGATTCTGAGATGAGATGATGGCTGTGAACACCAGGCAAGTCTGTCTTGCATCGAGAAACCAATAGAAAGACACTGATTGAAACAAAAGCAAACAAATAAACAGAAAAAGAAAAGAAAAGAAAAAAAGAAAACTCTAAAACTTACTGTTTTATAGATAAATAGGTTAAGAAGTTGTGAGCTTGTGTGCCCTTTGCACACCAGATAGTGAGGACTGCAATGACCCATTGTACATATGAGTCACAGGAAGGTGTCACAAGAAATAAATAAACAAATAAACAAATAAACAAACAAACAAACAAACAAACAAACAAATAAATATGTTGAAGGTGAGACATGTGTTGAATCTAACTTAACCATTATTCAGTGTATTTTTTTATAGACTCAACACATGGCAATTGTGAATGTGTACATTTTATGCATCCATTAAACCAAACATTTAATTTTAATTGATTAAAATTTTCTCCTCACATATGTTCATTGTGGAGCCTGGAGGTTGCTGGGAACTTCTAGCTTCTTCACTATTCTGTCCCTGGTTTTCCTCTTAATTTGTTGCTGTGAACTTCTGAGCAGTGAGTTACTAGCTCCTTTTCCTGTTTGAGTTCTACAGGGGGAAGTGAAATTCCAGGGTACGCGTTCATTTCCAACTACATTCCAGCAAAGTAAAAGGAGGTGCTGACAACCGAAGTTCACCACTGAGAACATTACCTGATCCCAGGATTGTAATCTAGGCAACAGTTTGAGAATCTGCCCCTAGGCAACCTTCCCTTTTTAGAAATAATCAACCTGCTGCCTTAGTTCAGGTACATTTTCTCAAATTAAAAGTATGAGGAAGATAACTACTGACCTACATAGATAGCTAAGACCTAAATTAAGATTTTAAAAATGCTGTGGTTTCTGGTAGAAGGCTGAGAAAGAAACGCTAGGTGGCTTTACATTTTGTGAATTTGGCCATATTTTTATGCTTCTGTTCCAGAATGGTCAACAATCATTGCTGTATGTAAATGCTATCAGGAGTAGAAGCTATTCATAAACAAAAAGTGTAAGAAAACATGGAAACATCACTGTTATATTTCTGAAAACAAAATAAGGTGTCAAATTATTTTTCCTAAAGTCCATACATTAAAGGCTAGCTTTTTAATATTCTTGAAGCACTTGTGTGGATCACTAATGTAATGTCTTCCAAAATTTTGAAAACTAACACAGCTTGGAAATTTGATTATATGGCAAACTTCTTTATAACTTTGCTCTATACATTAACTCTGTATGTTGAAGGGAACGGACCCCGAATTATTTACCAGGTATACTACTGATGGCTGGACACTCACAAGATGAAGAGGAAGTAGAAAGCAATAGAAAGAGATGTTGAGTGGGGATTTCCATTCTTTAGTAAGCCCTAGGAAACCCAAGATTCCTGTTTTCAATTGTCCATGGTCAATGGAAAATTATAAAGCAGTCACAAAAGAGAGACAGTCTCATCAATTCATAACCTGAGAAAAGCTAACGATGAGGTATATATGATATGGCTAACTATGAAAGACAAATGCCTGGTCAGGCTGCCACACCAGAAAAGAAAAGTGAGGAAAGGATGGACCATCCAACGGCCCAGCTACCTTCACCTTTACTCTGTCCCACAAGTAGAAGTTAAGTCAAGCACTCAGCAAATTTCACCCAAGCATCCTCAAGCTACACTGTGACAACAGCAGACTATAAATCACACTGGGGAAAACGTTGACTTATTTTAAGACCATCAGTAGATATAAATGGTACTCAGCAATAATGCAGATGTCTAGTATACATATATATGTATATATATATATATATATATATATATATATATATATATATATATATAAAACAATTGCTTTGTATTTGTTTAAAAATGGGAGTACCAGGAGCCAGCCTAAGAAAATGTGTGAAGTTTCTGATTTCACATTTCTGTTTCTTTTGTAAACTGGCATTCTGGTTTGGTAGGTAGAGCCACAATGTTGGAGGACTGAAAGAAAAGAATCATTCATGGGTTTCTAAAACAACGGTTTAAATATTTAGAAATTAAATATACATGCATAAGTCCCTATGAAAACTTTTTATTCTTTGAAACTTTAAGGATAATTGAATGCTGAAAGTGGAGATCGCATGAGTCTGAACAAAAGTAAGATTCTAGGGAGGGCCCGAGGGTCTGGAACTCTGACTTTGATATGCCAACTATACGCCAACTATTAGCTAAGTATGAGGATAACCCCTCATGGCCAGACTCACACCTCAAGGTCTGCTTGAGAAAAACTTGTAAACAAATTAAATAATCATTTGTTACAACTAGACAAAAATTCTCTAAGCCTGAAGATGGATGTTTGGCCATTGCAATCTCTCAAACTATCCACAATGCTGGAGATGAAAGCGAGGGCACCTCCCCTGGGAGAGGCAGGAATAGACGGAGCTGTTTTAAACCCAGTTAAGAAATGTCTTTACCACTTTGTTAATTTTTGCTTGTTTATGACTTGAGCTTTGTCATTGTTCATTTGTTTGTATTGTTATTTTTAGAATTAACTTCTCAGTTTCTTCTCTCAGACCAGTGAAATGTTCATCACATATTGAAATAGAAGATTGGCTCCTAAATGGACACAGTTAGCCAGGAATCAACAGATAACTAACGGAACAAATACAGACCATCATGGGAAGTCTTGTAACTGGTATATCACCATAACAGCTTCTATGTTATGAAGCTTCTATGGCTCAGTGAACACAAAGGTAGAAGGGGCAGGAAGATTGTATTACTTAGTGGAAATCAAGTAAGACATGGAAAAATGAATTACTTCTTAAAATTTTATGCTTTTTCCACTCTTGTCATTCCTTCCTTTTGTATTCATTTGCAATCCCTGTTTTCTTGGTGATGTCCTTAGTGCGGAAATCATCAGGAGACTGAGTGAGTTGGTTTAAACAATGAGACCCTGATGGAATCTGGTCTTACTGTCCCAGAGACTGAACGTGCTGCTGATTGCTTTGAGTCCTCTATTTCCTGAGCTTAGCAGGGACACTGAACTCAAGAATAAAAAGAGGATGAGAAAAAAAAAAATCTCTCTTCTACGACATTCACACCCCAGCAGGAAAGTACCATACCAGAAATTTCACAAGAAAATCTGCTCTCATGAGAATGTCAGGCAGACTCTTAACTGTTTTTGATAAGTTCAGAAGAGCTTCAATCAAAAGCCTTTCAAATTCCCATCCCATATGACCCCATTGGGCCCTCTGATAGTCACCCAACACCAATTCATAGTTCCCATAAACACTTGGACCCTTCCCTGTGAAAGCCAACAAGTTTTCCCAAAAGTCCTTTACATACCACATCTTGCCAAATGAGCTATCTTAGCGGGAACTATTGGAACTTTCCAGACAATTTTATACTAAAAGCAAAATGTTCCTCAGTCATCAACGTGCCCACACAGTTTTCTGGGACTGACAATGTCTTTATGTTTTATATGCTATGTACAAAGTAACTTATCCTCCTCCTTAGCCAAGTATGGCTCTCAGAATACTTTATAAACAATGTCTCATAGCTGAAAAATAATTACTGATGTCAACACTTTCCTTAATATTCTGGAATAGAAAACATTTTATATCAGAACTCTATATGAAAATGGAAGTGTCCACCTCTACTTTGTAAATTAGCTATATGATTTATCTGTGGGAAACATTTCTAAAATATAGATTCAGAAAGACATCCACCACATGATGACTTTTCCATATGGCATCTCATAATTATTTTGCTGTGTGTGAACACGGTGAAAACAGTTTCATAATTCTCCAAGGGTCAGAGTAAATTATTTCAATTAGGCTTATTTCAGAGCAAACATTACCTTAGGGTTCATTAATAATATTACCTGAGAATGAACAGCTGCCTTTTATGCATAAAAAGCTGTCAGCTTCTTACTGTTTCTTACCATAGAAACCCTTTTGTGACTCTTAAGAAAAATGGCAGATTTTCTCATGCTTTACCTAAACACAGCACTTGGCAGCAGGGATCTGGTTGTAATCCTTAGCATGGGAGCTAGTTGGTGGACTTTTTTCTCTATAAACCCTTGTATAAATCACACCAGTCTCCTGGTATTTATTCTAGGTAATGCTGGAAATTATACACAGATCCAGCCGGCCATGTAAAGGAGTTTTGTAACTTCCTGGAGTTCTTTCATACATTGTTCCTACTCCAAATGTAATTCCATAAATGAATATCACAACGGCTTCAGAGGAAAGCACTACCCTGTTTCGTCTTCATTGAAGTACCCTGAGACAGAGTCACAGGAATACCCTAATAAACATGAAAGACTGGACTATTGCTCTATAAGCTGCTGTTACTCTGTTAAGAAGTAGGTGGATTCTACATTACTATAACCCATCAGCCTAGCTTGGCTCACTAGGATATGGTCATGGATATTCATAGATGAAATGGGGAGATAAGACGTACCTAATATTCTCTATGTCCAATAAATAATCTTATTGTGATTTACAGTCTTTCTTGCTTTCTCGCCACATACTGTTACAGATGAGGATGGCCATGGTGATTTGGATAAGGTTTCATCACCAAATTCTATTGCTTTTGGCAAAGTCCTCCCAACAGAATTCACATTTAACTTTGTAACAAAGTGTTTATTTGTTTTGTCATGTGTGGCTAGTGGAACGACTCATGGTATGGAAGATAGTAGCATCAATCAACATTAATTCATTAAATATTACTTTCTTGGTTTTGAAACTAAGTATAAACTCAAATGATCCAGAGGTCCTGGCTGAGGATCATGGCTGTGACTCTCTTGGGATTTTTTGAAACAAAGTGCACATAGAAATTATGACAGAATTATTTTAAAAAGCTGAAATGAAAACTCAAAATTTTCACTCTATTTTTTCTCACAAGTATATATAAGAAGCCAAGCTCCATGAGAACAAGAAAATATGGGAAGAAAGAAGGTTATGAGAACAAGAAAATATGGGAAGAAAGAAGGTTATCAGAAAATTTACTAACATTTATCTATGTTTTCTCTAAATATACATAGCTGGAGGGGAAAGAAAGGAAGGAGTGCACAGGGAAATAAAATAAAAATTGTAATAAAAAGATCATTTACATAATTCTTTTTAACTATTTATTACTTTATTGGAAAAATTATTACATAGAAACATAAAAATTATACATATTGATGTGATAATAGGATATTATAGATGATTTCACCTATGTGTATATTGTATAATATTTAAATAATTTCAGATACATTTGTGAATAAATTATCATTTCTTCATTTAAAGTATTCTTCCCCCTAGGTTGACTGCTATATTTTGTTATTCAATACCAAATGGTCAGCCTGAAATCATATACATACAAGCAACACTGAACGGACTCACCAGGCTGGATTTCCATGCACAAGCACATGGGCACGCACATGCACATGCTCGCGAGTGTGTGTGTGTGTGTGTGTGTGTTGTGTGTAAAACAGTTAAAGAAGAAAAAGAGGAGACGACCAATTATCAAGAGATGGGGGTATTTGGAGGAAGGAAAACATGGAAGAAAATGGTATAACTATATTTAATTTTTTTTCAACTTTTATTAGATATTTTCTTCATTTACATTTCAAGTGTTATCCAGAAAGTTCCCTATACCCTCCCCCCTCCCGGCCCTGCTCCCCTACCCATCTGCTCTCACCCCTTGGCCCCAGCGTTCCCTTGTATTGGGGCATATAAAGTCTGCATAATCAAGGGGCCTCTCTTCCCACTGATGGCCAACTAGGCCATCCTCTTCTATATATGAAGCTAGAGACACGAGCCCAGGGGGTACTTGAAATCTACAGTATGCAATTGGTGTGAATGTCATCTCACTGTACAGTAGCACACTAGGATGTCTTGCACCTGTTTAGCTGCATCGTGGTACCCACTGTGCCTTTTCATGTTCCTCCCTCTACTCTCCCGTGCATTCAGTATCCATTCTCATTTGCAGCTCCATCAACTTTTATAAGTTTTACATATGAGTGGAGAGTGTGGTGCATTTCTTCACCTGGTTTATCTCACTTAAGACAGTGATCTCTAGATCAACATGTCTCATCCCAAAGCTAGGATTTTGCTTTTATGAACGAGTAGTGTTGTGCTGTGTATATGCAGCACATTTTCTTCATTAGTTCATCAACTGATTGACAAATATTGGGATATATTGAAGGAGGACATCATGAAACTTTAAATAATTAACATATTAGTTGTGTTTTAATGATTATCATTCTGTTTGGAGAGTCAAAGATCTATTTGGTTTAGCATGTTGTAATCACTGTAGAGCTTAAAAATAAAATTTGACACAAAATTTGCTTCTCCACTATCATATCTTGTCCACTGTATTTTTTTTTATTAGAGAAATTCTTCATTTACATTTCAAGTGTTATCCCAAAAGTCCCCTGTACCCACCCCCTGCCCTGCTCCCCTACCCTCCCCCTCCCACTATTTGGCCCTGGAATTCCCCTGTAGTAGGGCATATAAACATAGCTAGACCAAGGGCCTTTCTTCCCGAGTAATGGCCAACTAGGCAATCTTCTAATACATATGCAGCTAGAGACATGAGCTCTGGGGGTTCTGATTAGTTCATATTGTTGTTCCATCTATAGGGTCTCAGACCCCTACAGCTCTTGGGTACTCTTTAGCTCCTACATTGGGGACCCTGAGTTCTGCCCTATAGATGGTTGTGAGCATTCACTTCTGTATTTGTCAGGGACTGTCAAAGCCTGTCAGAAGACAGCTATATCAGGGTCCCTTCAGCAATATCCTGATGGTGTGTGCAGTAGTGTCTGCATTTGGTGGCTGATTATGTGATGGACCGCCCGGGTGAGACATTCTCTGGATGGTCCATCCTTTCCCTTTTGCTCCAAACTTTGTCTTTGCACCTCCTTCCATGCATATTGTAATCCCTATTATAGGGAGGAATGAAGTATACCCACATTGGTCTTTCTTGATTTTCTTGTGTTTTGGAAATTGTATCTTGGGTATTCTAGGTTTTTGGGCTAATATCTGCTTATCAGTGAGTGCATATTAAGTGACTTCTTTGTGATTGGGCTACCTCACTCAGGATGATATTCTCCAGATACATCCATTTACTCAAGAATTTCATAAATTCATTGTTTTTAATAGCTGAGTAGTACTCCATTGTATAAATGTACCACATTTTCTGTATCCATTCCTCTGTTGAGGGACATCTGGGTTCATTCCAGCTTCTGGCTATTATAAATATGGCTGCTATGAACATGGTGGAGCATGTGTCCTTGTTACCAGTTGGAATATCTTCTGGGTATATGCCCAGTAGAGGTATTGCTGGATCTTCCCGTAGTACTATGTCCAGTTTTCTGAGAAACCGCCAGACTGATTTCCAGAGTAGTTGTACCAGCTTGCAATCCCACCAGCAATGAAGGAGTGTTCCTCTTTCTCCACATCCTCACCAGAATCTGCTGTCACCTGAATTTTTGATCTTAGCCATTTTGACTGGTGTGAGGTGGAATCTCAGTGTTGTTTTGATTTCCATTTCTCTGATGATTAAGGATTTTGAACATTTTTTAAGGTGCTTCTCAGCCTTTTCGCATTCTTCAGTTGAGAGTTCTTTGTTTAGCTCTGTACCCCATTTTTAATGGGGTTATCTGAATTTCTGGTGTTCAGCTTTTTGAGCTCTTTGTAAATATTGGATATTAGCCTCCTATCAGATTTAGGATTGATAAAAATTCTTTCCCAATCCGTTGGTGGCCCTTTTGCCTTATTGACAGTATCTTTTGCTTTACAGAAGCTTTGCAATTTTATAAGGTCCCATTTGTCTATTTGTGATCTTACAGCAGAGGCCATTGGTGTTCTGTTTAGAAATTTTACCTCTGTGCCCATATCTTCAAGGGTTTTCCCCACTTTCCCCCCTATGAATTTCAGTGTGTCTGGTTTAATGTGGAGTTCTTTGATCCATTTAGACTTGAGCTTTGTACAAGGAGAAAGGAATGGATCAATTCGCATTCTTCTGCAAGTTGACCGCCAGCTGTGCCAGCACCATTTATTGAAAATGCTGTCTTTTTTCCAATGGATAGTTTTAGCTCCCTTATCGAAGATAAGGTGACCTAAGACGTGCGGATTCATTTCTGGGTCTTCAATTTTATTCCATTGGTCTACCTGTCTGTTGTTATACCAGTACCATGCAGTTTTTATCACAATGGCTCTGTAGTACAGCTTGAGGTCAGGCATGGTGATTCCACCAGAGGTTCTTTTATTGTTGAGGATAGTTTTTGCTATCCTAGGTTTTTTATTATTCCAGATGAATTTTCAAATTGCCCTTTCTATCTCAGTGAAGAATTGAGTTGAAATTTTGATGGGGATTGCTTTGAATCTGTAGATTGCTTTCAGCAAGATAGCCATTTTGACTATATTAATCCTGCCAATCTATGAGCATGGGAGATCTTTCCATCTTCTGAGATCTTTTTCAATTTCTTTCTTCAGAGACTTGAAGTTCTTGTCATGCAGATCTTTCACTTCCTTAGTTAAAGTCACACCAAGGTATTTTATATTATTTGTAACTATTGTGAAGGGTGTTTCCCTAATTTCTTTCTCGTGCTGTTTATCTTTTGTGTAGAGAAAGGCCACTGATTTGTTTGAGTTAATTTTATATCCAGCTACTGCCCTGAAGCTGTTTATCAGTTTTAGAAGTTCTCTGGTAGAATATCTCTGCCATATTGTAATTGGAACTTCTGCTCTCTTCTCATTATATTAGAATAAAAGCCATTGCCTCTGCCATGTGTTCTAAATCCAGCCTCTGGCAGACACTCGTGGTTCCATCTCATAGACCCACAGCACTTGCCTTCACATACTGTTCTATCCTAAGTCTACTCTTTCTACTCAGAGCTTTGTAATCTTGTAATTCTGGTATGCTCGGTACTTGCATGGCTCACTTTCTTCCTCAGATGACTCTTTTCTTCTAAATACCTTGCTCTGCCCCCTCAGAATTCACCTTTCTTGATTCTACCTACAGTTGTGTCCACTACCAGTAATTAAGGTGATTAGCTTTGTTTGTTGTAGTGTGGATAACTGAGAAGCAGGAACTGTTATTTTGGGTATGTCTGGGAGGCTTTTCTTTGAGGAGATACACATTTGATATGAGTCAAAAAGGTTCCTTCAACAGTAAGCGCCAGAGCCACAGGATCGGATGTTTCCTCAAACACAGCTGAAGAATGAAGGACAGCAAATGTGCCCTCCCTGCTTGAAAGCAATATCCACTTTCTCTCAGGCTTTGATGCTTGTTGGATCTGAAAATTAGAACTGAAGTGATACTATTGGCTGCCCCAGTGTCCAAGTTCTTGGATTTGGAGGAGGTCTTACACCACGGTGTTCTGGGTTTATCCTGCCTTAGAACTTGGGCTAGAATTCTGACATTTTTGGATCTCTAGCTTGCAGGAAGTATATTATAGGATCAATCAGAAGATTGTAGCCTTCATAACTTTGTAACTCCATCAATGATCAATGACAGATCTCTCTCTCTCTCTCTCTCTCTCTCTCTCTCTGTGTGTGTGTGTGTGTGTGTGTGTGTGTGTGTGTCTGTCTGTCTGTCTGTCTGTCTGTCTCCTTATGTTTCTAAACAATCCTGGCAGACATGTTATTCTTTTGCCCTGCTTCCATTTTATTCAGAAATGTTTTGGCATATTTATGAGTTAGTTGTATTTACTTCTATGAACTGAAATTTCAATTAGTTATTGGCATTTTTTTCTACTAGAAAAATAATCAATGTGAGATTATAGGCTTTATATATTTACATAGCACTGTAATCTAAGTGCATAGAAATGTTGTTTATCATAAAGAACACATGAAATAAACATTAAATAGTATATTTTATTTTATTTAAAACTTTTAAATACATAAAAATAAGTAACAAAACTGGGCAGTGATAGCACATGCCTTTAATCCTAGCGCTCAGGAGATAGAGACAGGTGGATCCCTAAGTTTGAGGGTAGCCTGTTCCAGGACAGCCAGGGTTACACAGAGAAACCCTGTCTCAAAAAACAAAACAAAACAAAAAACAATTACAACAATGAAATTAATCAGTAAGGTATACTATATATACTATATAATTGAATCTGGATATGTCCCATGTTGAAGGAAGCATTTCAGGACAGATAAAATCTGACAAATTGACCTAAAAGTAATAGGGCCTTCTCACCCAAAATTTTATAGTTCATAACTACTCCCAATATCACATAATATATTAACTGTTTGATCTGTGTGTTTGAGGCTCTTTAAACTTTGTGTCCACTTTTCCTGATTGACAGTAAGTCTTTAGGTTCTGCTTATATACCATTGAAAAGTTTAGAGTATAGCTCAGTCAATTCTCTGATTAGATAACTATTATTATATACTGATTAATTTAAAAGAAAAAAGTTAATTTGGCTCATATACTAAAACTGAAAAGTTCAATATTTGGTAACCCTTCCGGTGAGTTTCTTCCTGGTGGGAATTGTCAGAGTCCAGAGTCCTGACAGATCTCATATAGTATGTCAGATTGAATGTCTTAACTCATATCTCTTTTCTTCAAGCCCTCAGCCATATCATATTAGATTCCACCCAATAAAGAACACATGAAATAAACATTAATTAGTATACTTTATTTTATTTAAAACTTTTAAATACATAAAAATAAGTAACAAAACTGGTCTCAAAGTTTCTACCTTCAATGCCATAGTTAAGTTTTGAGCTTAATGCTTCACACTAAAAGGGAAATTTCAACATGACTGTCTGCAGGGCATTTGAATCAGAGCAGACTGTACAATCTCCAAGATCCCCTCCCTATTAGGTAATTCTACTAAAAGTAGAAAAGACAATTTTCTGTTATAATCTTCCTGGATTTCAATTCTTCAGCTTCTTTATATGTAAATATAGCATAAATGAAGTAATTCAAGAGCCTAAATTTTTACTTGCCAAAAGAATAAAATTTTAATGCTCTGTTCTTTACTGTACGTCCTTAGCAAGCCTAGCAATTAGAATGAGTGACTAATCTGTGATCCAAGTAGTCAACAACTCCTCCTTTTGAAATTTAATTGTTCAATTTGTAAAAGAACAATGAAGAACACTTAGAATCTTGTTGATATATTCCTAGTCTTAGTTAAGTTTCTCTGGGAGCTTGCACTTGAAGTATATATTTGGATATGTCAAGGTAAGGCCCTAGTATCAGACAGCTATGGAGACCAGTCAAACTTTAACCAAATGCTCAGGATTTCTCTGGAGTCTGCCTTACATTTGTCCTTCCATTGCCACATATGGTTGAATAGTTTACATCTGCCTCCATATGTCATGGAATGGGAAGGAGTTAATCAAGAACACAGGGAAAAACAGTACATTTGAGAGAAACAGCCTAACCATGAAGAAGTTGCCAAAACTTTGGCAATTCATTCTGTCTTTTGAGGAGTACCTAGATTATTCCTTCCAGTCTTAGAACCATATATAAAATCCCCCTGTATCCTTTATGCTATCAAAGAAAAATAAGCTATTTCTCCTGAAGAAACTTTTTCCAAATATATTAACTTAATGTGTGTGACCTGTCATGCATTCTGGCTCCAACCTACAGTGGACAATGATCATATGTATATACTATCTGCACCAAAGGATACACATATGTCTCACTACCTATAGGCTTGTGTGCATGGGAGAGTCAAAGCACCAGTTAGAGACTAATAGCCACAGTAGAAAGTATAGCTTCGGTGGTAGCTTCACCTCCCTGTGTTTAACAAAGCATCTGCTGGATTTAGACATGTGGGTACATGCTTGTAACCAGTACTAGAGAAATTCAGGCCTGAGACCCAGTATAAGTTACATAGGAAGATCTTGATTTACACTCTACTTCCTCACTTTCACCCTACCCCAAGATGGAAAAACTAGCTTCAGCTGTTAACCTACTTAATTGTCTGTTTGAATTGCAGGCACCTCAGATCTTATACCAATTTAAGGAATTCATCAACGTATATGAGACTGTGATCTGCATATATGCATATGTGAGACTGTAATAAAGGCAGAGATTTATATAACAATTGTATAATCTTGACTTTCTAAATGTGTTCAACTGTCAGTAAGCTTTGACCTGGAACTACTTATGGGATATACCATAATGATCCTTGCCTGTCTCCCTTTCCCACTTAGTTTTTAACTGTGTTGCTTTTTTTTCTGTGTTTTAAAAGCAGTCCACCAATAGGCTTTGCCCTTTTTATCCTCCTGTGTCATTTTTTAATACAAGTTTTCATCACCTCAGCAAAGGGGATTTCTTTTTCTCCCTAGTGAAAAAGATGGATTGGTAAGCGGCCCTGTGGCCTATAAACTGTTTCCTTTTAATTCAGGGCCTAGCAGTTTGGCCTGGCTCGTGTTCAGGTCCTACTATAACTTGTCTGAACCCCTTCTAAAGGGTCTCCTGCTTGTGTATTTATGCCGGAGCACTTGGGTGAGCCTTGAAATGGCCTCTCTGAAGAGTGATTGGCTCTTTGCTCAGTCGCAGTACATGCTGTAATGAGCCATGCCCCTTGCTCTTCAAATTTAGAGGCTCTGACCTCACCAGGTGAGGTTTTCTCAGGAAATAGCCCCCCCGGGGCAATTCCCAATTGCACAGTTTCTGTGCTGGACACCAATAACTGTGCAATCTGTCAGTGGTTTTCATGTTCCAACACAAAATCCCACATAGGAAGTGTTAGGAGATTTCTCAACCTCCTAAGACTAACCCTGGTTAAACTACTCTTTAGTATTCTAGTCAGGGTCCCTGTATAGATGACAAATTCTACAAGAGCTTGTTCATTTTAAGGAGGGTGATATAATATGCAAAAGAACAAAGGATCTTTTCATCGTTGGTGTTGTTGCCAAGAACAGGAACTGATGTTATGTGAGCTTTGATCTTGGCTTTCTCCCCTTCCCCCACTGTGTAATTCAATTATGTATCTCCTCTTTACATAAGGCAAGAGCCACTCCCGCCTCCTCCTCCTTAATTGCAGACTGTTTGAGATCCTAGATGTCTTGAGATAGAAGCAGGATACTTTGGCATTATATTATTCAAGCCTCTTCCAGGTACCGTATGCTCAGGACAATTTTCTTGTTAAGGCTCCCAAACAGCAGAATATACATAATAGCTCATTCAGTAATCAGTAGATTATGAAGTGGCTGAAATGTAGATGAAAATTAGTGGATATCTTGAGACAAAGAGGCTACTTAGAGTTCTTTGATGAGATAACACAGCAACTCACATCTCGCCTAACTGTCTGCCATTTCCCGTCATCTTATTAGCCATGCAACTGCAAATTTTATAAAAGCATTTTTGAGCTGTAGTTACTTTACATGCCTCAAAAGAGTTCTTTTTGTTCAAAATTAGAGATTTAAAGAAAGATTAAACCTTCTGTACCCTTTAACCTCACATTCCTTATCATAGTTGGACAAGTATCAATCATTCTGCTCATTTTGAAAAATAAAATATAATTGAAGCAAACTATCACTTGATCATACCAATAGGAGAGATGACCTAGCTGTGTGACAGGATGGTAGCTTTTGTGCTAGGCCTGTCCTGTGCATGCTTACATATGTATAACTGTAAAAGGAGACATGAATAAATGAAAGAGCAGTAAGCAAGGATCTGCAGAATTAATAAGTAATAATAATAATAAGAATTGCTGTGTGAATTATTGGCTTACATATTCTTTTAAAATGTCACGTGATGGGCATCTCAGCTGCAATGTTAAGGGTGAAACAGACCCAGGTAGGAGCTGTGGACCAAGGTGCCACATCCTTCTCATGCAGCACTGACTTCTTGAGCAGTGTCCTCAAACCAGTGTTGATTTTGTTTTCTTCCCTTGCTTTGTAAGATTTCCACTAATCACAATCATTTGCCACAGTGTCAAGTTCAGTTTGTTTGGCAAAGGTGACTGTTAGTTATTA
The DNA here is from genome assembly GCA_902729485.2 of Mus minutoides. Lineage (NCBI taxonomy): Eukaryota > Metazoa > Chordata > Mammalia > Rodentia > Muridae > Mus > Mus minutoides. The sequence goes on along the minus strand of LR755145.1, from coordinate 30,282 downwards.
AAATCTAATCATATCAGGCATGTGCAGAGCTTCAAGCTATTTCCTAAGCAGTCCATAGTGAAGCCTTCCTACTCACCACCATTGATATGACAGATGATGCTGTCATTCATATGTGAGAACATTCTTCAGCCACAGTTCCTCCACAGGAAAAATAAGGACAGGTCGCTTATTCTAAACTTGTGATGAGGTTTGTCTTTTTCCTGGTTTATTCAAAACCTTCAATTTTAACCAGAATGTTGTTTAAAATTTCAATCACAGCGATGGAATATTAATTTAAAACACAGTATACATGAAAGGAAAGCAATTTAATTATATAAGGTTCTTTAGATAGAAATTCGGTCTTTATACTCAAGTTTTTAAAAGGCTATAAATATTTATGGTAAATAGCAGTAAAATTGCATTTGTACACTGATTTTTATTATTAAAAGAGGAAAAAAAAACCTTGACTTCACTTGGACTCCTAAATTATCTCAAAGCAGAAATAAAAAATGACAAGTTTGGGTCTCTCTCCTCTATTTTTGTTGAAAGCAATAACATAAGTCATTCTTTTAATTATACACACCTGGGACTCTAGAAAAAGCAAGCACTGTTATCACAAATAATCCCCTTCCTCACTCCTAAGTAAGTATTCTTGACAATGCAAACAATATCATTTGGTAAATGACCATAAGATAATAAAATACATAGGTTCTTTTTGGTAACTTATATGAGCTCTATAATTTTGGAAAGCATGTATGTTTCTCAAACAGGCAACTATATAGTAGGTAAACCATAAACATAGTAAAAAATGAGAATGGGGCAAAAATTACTCCTGGACATAACATAACATGATATTTAGTAAAACAAAATAGCCAATAAAAATTCTAAAGTATCAGTGACCAGATCTGCTATTTTTTGTTGTTGTTGTTGTTGTTGTTTGAGACAGGGTTTCTCTGTATAGCCCTGGCTGTCCTGGAACTCACTTTGTAGACCAGGCTGGCCTCAAACTCAGAAATCCGCCTGCCTCTGCCTCCCGAGTGCTGGGATTAAAGGCATGCGCCACCACACCAGGCTCCTAAACAAAGAATTCTTAACGTTGGAATACCAAATGACTGAGATGACATTAAACTTGAGCATGAAAGATGAGAGCCAGTTATGCAAACCTCAGATTGAAGACAGTCTAGGTAGAATCTCCAAACTTATCTTTAAAGCATTCTTAACTTTTATTTTTGACTCTGTAACATAGACCTATTTCTTTCCATGTAAATGCATTCTGGGCTTTCCTCAGCACTAATGTACTAGTTACTGAAATGTCTGTTTGGTTCCTAACCTACTCTACTTGGTTTCTTCGACCTCATATATTGACTGTGCTTGGAACCTTTATTTTCCTCCAGATATGTGATATGATGTGACCTGTGCTTTTCTTTCCCCATTACTCATTAATTATGAAACATATTTTCTTATCTTATCCCTGACTCTCACCCCCTTCTGAACTCATTTATAAAATGAGTGGTGATATATTAATAAAAATTGTGGTACCCAGGTGGCCTTAATAAATTGTATCTATAAAAATTCAGGTGATACCAAATTAACTGTTTCAAGATGTTTTTATTTTACTCTTTATCACACTGACAGGGTTCCCAGGGGTGACAATTTTTTTAAATACATGAGAATATTAAAAATAATTCAGCTTTCATTTTGGAAGTGACTTTGTAACAGGTGAGAACTTAATCTTTCCTCATATGAAATAGTCACAACATGGAAATACCAATAATGAAACCCATGGCAATGTCCTAGGAATTTAAAAAAACAAAATTTCAAATAATATCAAGTTTAGATTAAAGCTGTTAGACTGATTACGCTTGTCAGAAGTCCTTCTAGAAAGAGGTGATAAGAATGCAGAAAAAATAATTTTCCCATAATATTTTATTGGCTATTTGCACATTATGAATGCTGAGAACACTCACTTCTCAGTCCTCCCAGGACTATCCCCACCCTCATCCTGTGACCTCTCCCCAAGAAGAAGAGGAGAAGGAGGAGGGGGGGAGGAGAAGGAGAGGGGGGAGGAGGAGGGGGAAAGGAGAAGGGAGAGAGAGGAGAAGAAGGAGAAGAGGGAGGGGAAGGGGGAGGAAGAGGGAGAAGGGGGAGGGAGAGGGAGGAGGAGAGGNAGAAGAAGAAGAAGAAGAAGAAGAAGAAGAAGAAGAAGAAGAAGAAGAAGAAGAAGAAGAAGAAGAAGAAGAGGAAGAAGAAAGTTCAATTTGTGTTGCCTGTATACTCACTTGAACATATTGGAACTGCTAGTGGCAAGTCACTTAAAGAAGACTGAATCCTTCCTCACATGCTCCCTAAGCAGAAGCCATCAATTGTGAAGAGCTATACTTAAACGACTTTATTGCAATTTTTTAAGAGTTCTCTTCAATGGCTTTCTGCTCAGGCTGTTATTTTGCAGGGGTGCAGGTAGATAAGGGTTGTCATATAAGCCTTTTATATCCCCCTTTCTCATCTGTGAATCTGCAAATATCAACACCATGGTGAAAATCACTCCTTTCCCATTTATAGTCAGCATGAGCTGGGATCATGTACTTCCACATGGTCTCCAGCGGCAGTACAGACCACAGACATGGACACAGTCCCCCATCTCTATATCGGCCATGGACAGCATTCCCTTTTGACAGCACAGGCCAAGGACATCAACATGGCCCTTCATGGCAGCACAGCCAACAGGAATTAACATGGATTCAGGTGGCAGCAGCACAGACTATTGACATCCACACAACCTTTGATGGGAACACAGGACATGGACAGGCCCTGCCTGCATTAAGACCATGGACCCAGGCCGGCATCACCATGTCAGCATAAGCCATCATATCAATAGGAACCCTAGCAGAAAATAATATTTAACTGTAACGGTATTCAGAATGATATAGTAAGATCCACTGCTAAAAATATTGCACATTTTTGTACATGAAATGTAGAGCTGACCTCAAAATTTTGTCCCTATTGGCTAAGTTTCACACTTCCGGAAGGTGCTATGCAGGGTACCAGAAGGCAAAAATCATCAACAGGGTTATCTAAATGTGAGTCCTGGAAGCTACTATAGCTACCTGCCAAGCAAGACATATCCTGTAGCGCCATAGAAGTATGACAACTACTTTTCAAAAGTAGAATTTGAGGCTCACTCCATAGGAGTGAACTCATAACTGGTTCTATTATAGAACTTATGATTGGGGTAATACATCATAGACCTTGGAGGGGAACCTATTACTACTTTTTTTTTTTTTTTGAGAAAGGTTTTCTCTGTATAACCCTGGCTGTCCTGGAACTCACTCTGTAAACCAGGCTGGTCTCAAACTCAGAAATCACCTGCCTCTGCCTCTGCCTCTGCCTCTGTCTCCCAAGTGCTGGGATTAAAGGCATTCACCTACTTTTTTTTTTTTAATTGTTGTTTTGCCAAACCACCTTCTAAATATTCATGTTTATACCCAGAGACTGCTGATGTGCCTGGCCTTCATCAGAAAGGCATATTGCTGCAGCAGGGAGTGGTTTGTGAAAAAAAAAGTCTATAATTGGTTAAAGTTCTGAGAATATGTTCTAGTAGAATTATTTGCCCTAAATCAGACAGAATGTGTTTTATACATTGGAAAAAAGAAATAGATGATGATGGAATTATGTACGGGCACACATGATTTTCTATTCTTTTTGTTAAATTGGGGCTAGCCTGGGTGATTTTTATCATTCGATAGAATAGAGTGAAAGCATAATTCAACTGCTTTTGAGGAGAGGTCAGAATAAGGCTTTTGATTTTTGTAATACCCATTGTGGTGGCATAAGCTGTCATCTAGTAATTTGGACTGCCCTGAAGTAAATAGCACATGGAAAGTCCCTGAAACTCTATGATAATGGATAGGGACCCAACTGTGGAAACAACTTTAGACACTTTACCAAGCTAAAAGTACATTAATTAAACTATGTTGGAATCTTCAGATGCCCAAATTGGTAGTCAAAAACTACAAGGGCACATAGATGGATGATATTTCTTAAGTCTTAATTTATTCTGTATATTTCTGCAATACCTGTTATACCAGAAGGGCCTACAGATTTTGCTCAGAGAACAATTATCTACTTTCCTATTTTTACGGATGTCTCTTGACTTCCTCACATTCTATAAGCAAATACTTTGTGCTTAGACTATCAAATAACTGGATGAAATACCCTATGGGATTCCAAATTCTGAGTATGCTTCATTTAATTTCATACCAAGTGGTGATATCTTACCTCAGATAAAGTATTTACTGAGTCTTTACTTAGTTAATGATCCCTAGTAGAACTCTCATAGCTGAGTATAATTCCAGGAGTCTTCAACAGGGAAGGAAGCAAAAGAAAATATATTTTGAAGTCACTACGCATGCTTCTTTCTCTGGAGTAGATGACTTAGTTCCTGTATGTACACTGAGGAAATACGTAGGCTACACTGAGTGTTCTATGATGTCAGGTCACTCTTCATCTTTTCTTATCCATTTTTTTCCAGGCTATGAAAGAGTTCAATTAACTCCTAAGTTACCACCTAAAAGCAATTTGTACAGCAAGAACATATGTCTTTGCCAGATCAGACACCCACTATCTATGAGTCAGTGCAGAACCCTGAGCAGACCAAGTAGCAGTACTGGAGCAGTTGTGGAAAAGCAACATGTGATGAGCATCCAGGACACAAAAGGACCCTTTAGTCTTAGCACACGAGTGAGATCCCTGTTTGTGTGTTTTTGTTTTGTTTTGCTTTGCTTTGCTACATTTCCAATTTTACCTTGAGCATAAAAACTTATTTACAATACTTTAACTCGATAACCTAAAAATATGGAAAGATTATTTTCTAGGAATATACGCAGACATATTCTTGTTCACCCTAATGTTGTCATATCCTATTTTTATAGCCAAGAAGAAGAAGAAGTAAATTAAATGCTTGATATTAACAGAACTGAAACTCAGAGGAGCTAGTATACCAACAACAAAACAAAACAAACAAACAAACAAAACACCACCAATAAAAACATGGCTTCATGGTTGTTTTTGGCAAGGGAATTAACTTGTAAAGTTCTGAACATGTGGAAAGACGCAGAAAAGCAACTCAGCACTGGAGTTTGATTTAGCTAGACCACGTGTTATGATAACGTCTCCTTGTGCAGAATCCTGCTTGAATCTGTTTTCCCCATTCCACCCTAGCTGGGAAGAGAGAAATCGAAGGGCCTGTTTTAGCAGCCACAGGCTTCTAGAAAACTTCAGCTGATGCCTTTTTGCAGGCTTCTTCCTCGGTTCTCAACTGGCCAATGTCAGTTTTTCATGCTGGCCTACTTCTTGATAAGGTGAACAAAGAGGCAGAGACCCCTGGGGAGTTTCAGAGGGCTGTGATTTCAGAAAGAAAAATGTTGCTGGAGAGCAAATGTTTTCCTGAATTCATTCAGAGTCAGGGCAGAACCATAGAAAGTCATTGTTTATGTCTGAAGCAAACCTTTATTGTGCAGTTGAAAATGTTCTCAGTTGCTCTAACGTACTTTTCATAAAGAGTGTAATGTGTTTTTATTTCTTCCAGGCAGCAGATAAAATGTTACACAATATTGATTTAAAATCCAAGCAAGTTTGACCTACTTAAAAAAAAAAAAAAAAAAAAAACTCTATATCCTTTCACAGATTCTCTCCCATTCTCCCTCTCTGCCTCGGTCCTCCCTCTTCCTCTCCCCTCCCCCTCTCTCCCCTTCCTCATTCTCTGTGTGAGTATGTGTGTGTGTGTGTGTGTGTGTGTGTGTGTGTGTGTGTGTGTGTGTGTTCAGATCCCTTAATGTCTAGAGATATCTGTCTAGTCTTCCTAGTTTTAGGAGAATATATTGTTCTGTCTTACACTGACAATGAGAAGTAATGCAATATATTATATAACCTTTGAAATTAATGTTCATATCTATGCATTATATAAGACTATCATGAGCTCAACTATCCTTTGGGAAATTTTGCTAAGTATATGAAATTCTATACTTAGAAAATATAACCAAAATTAAAATTAAGATTATTAAAATATACCAGGTAAGCCTACTATCAAGTTCATTTTCTAGGTAAAATAGCATCCCACATTGTACAAAGCCTAAAATAAAATATAATAAAACAGCAAATCTACTAAAACTTACAAGTATACTATAATTTTTAATTAAGACTCTCATGTTTTGCACACCTCAAACAATAATTTGCACTCTAAAGTTAATAGTTATAATTTAAGGTGCTGAGCCTGTTTGTGATGAATAATGGACCCCATTAGTGCTAACATAGCAGTGCTAACATTTACCACTGCATTAAAATGTCCACAGTGCCTTGGTTTTGCATGGCTTTCAGCCAGTTGGTTTACATACCATATGTATTTTTCACGTATTTTTACCGTTTCTCTCTCTATGATTCAGTCTATACTATTTGGTAATCTCAGATATAGTCTTCATCCTTTAGCCTGCCAAAACATGCAATGGTCATTCAGGATTATCCCAACTTCATTTGCTTCTGGAGTTCTAACAAGATCATCTCAACTCTGGGAATCTGATTTCACTTCTCAACTTACCAATAGTAAGTAAGTAACCTATAATTTTCAAGCCTGCTATACATAGGCACCCATAATCTCCAGACAGGTTTTCCCTCTTTTTGCTATATTACACTAAAATTTTAAAGTAAATAAGCAATGTATGGTAGGTATATTATATGCAGATTATAAAGGATAATTGCTTTGACAACAACTCCTTCAACATCAATCCAATTATCAGCTCTGATTTTCCAAATGTCTGAGCGTCCCAGAAACAGACTAACTTGGCATTCCTGCTGAGAATATAGCCAAATAAGACTGAGGATCTTAGAAATACATTGGGTTGGCTTTCCTGCTGAGGCTATAACTCTAAGTCCAGGATCCCCACCTACTAGATGCTGATGTCTTACCATGATTGAGTAACTGATTGAATAACAATGATTGGCTGCTATTTGAGTTTTAGTGGGTTTCAAAAACAAATCTAAGGCTTTATGAACACTAAGCATGCAAGTACTTTATCCCTGATCTATACTGCTAGATTCATTTCATTAATTTATATGCCTTTTTCTTGTTTAATTGTGAGATTTCATGTTCAATGCTTTATCATTAATAATCCTTGTAACCTCAGTGCAGAGCATAGTTTATGAATCATAGTTGCTTGCTAAAGTAAATAAGAGAGAGAAAAGAATGAGAGAGTAAAGGAAGGAGAATGTTTTGGTGGAAAGGAAGGAGGGAGGAAGAAAGAGAGGAAAGAAGGCAGAAAGGGAAGAAGTAAATAGATTGAGCTTTTTAATAAATGAGTTGGTATTTGAATTGCTAGTATCCCCTGAAACGATCCACTCATTCCACCAAACACAATGACTAAGGCAAACAGAAAACAAATCAGAGAAAAAGTTCTCTGCCATCTAAAACCAATCCTTAACTTAGCTCGTATTTAACTATAACTTCTTTCTTCAATTAAACTGAACCAAGATAAACTGTAGTCTAAAGCATTCATTCAAATAATTATTTAGTAGATGTTTATTACTATGTATTGAATTGACTTTCAAAGTATTATTTCTCTAAATAATGAAAGCATATCTTCTAGTATGCATGATTTATGTATGTATGTAGTCATCATATTAGTTACTACTTATTTATCTTACCTTTCTGCAATGCAGTTCTTATAAATGCACATTTAAAAGCTTTTTTTTTTTTTTATTCTTAGTGTGCCCTGAACACTGGGAAACATGCTTGCCATAGATTATATATTTAAAAAGTATTTATAAATCAGTATGAAGAGTCTTGGAAGCTGAGCAGAAGACCATATATTTAGTAAGGGGAAAAAGGAGTAAATGTGGTATCCACTTGGAGACACACGGTGAAAGAAATTTTAGAGCCAAGAGTAGCTGGTGACAATGAAGTATGACTATCTATCAAGAAGACAGAAGGACAGAGGGAGTTTGAAGGAAAGCTAGAATTAAAATATGGGTAGTTTAAAGTTTCAAGATGATCCAGGTGAGTTTCAGTAATTAATAAAAACAATGACCTACGAATCAGAAATGTTCAAAAGTCAAAAGGGGAAAGTATTTAAAAATTAGGCGTAACATGTCTATCGAAGAATTCTTTAAGTATTGATTCAAACATAGAAACTGATGTGTCTGGAAGGCATGGGACAGACCAGCAGCTGGAGATAAACAAGAATGGATAGGAAAGCCCAGAGGCAGAGTGCATCCAGAAAAGAAACAGATTTCAAGCCTAGAGCTGATTGGACGAGAATCCAGAGCCTTGGTTATTAACCACAGCATAGAGGCACATAAGTTATTAGTTCCATAAGCAACTGGGAACTATAACTTTATTAATTTGATTCATAAAGCTAAGTATCACAGCAAGATCAGAATTTTCAACATGAATCAAATAACAAAGAACACAGTCATTGCAAGGACCGCATCATATCTATTTTGCTTTTAGTCGAAACTGGTGAAGGAGAGAAGAAGTGAATAATGAACGAGCTGAGGGGGAAACATAGGAGTGAGCAGTCAACACCGGATATGTGGTGCCAGGAGCAGAAATTCTGCTTCTTTCCTATTTTCTCATTCTTTCCATTTGAATAATTAACATAATTTCTCAGAGATTAAATGGAAATACTTCTTACTCCTTAACATATGAGCAAAGATCATATTTTTAAAGTCAAATACAATTATCTGGGTGAATATGTATTTTTAACATACATCTTTGTAATTCTCCACCTATTACCTTATCAAAATTCATAAGTGGCAGTTATCCCAATGGAGATAGAGATGACTGAGCATGTGAATTCAAGGGATGTGTCAGAGGGATGTCACAGGGATGTAGCTCAATTGGTAAGAACTTCCCTAGTACACACACACAGTCCAATCACTATCACTGACAAAAAAAANTTTTAACATACATCTTTGTAATTCTCCACCTATTACCTTATCAAAATTCATAAGTGGCAGTTATCCCAATGGAGATAGAGATGACTGAGCATGTGAATTCAAGGGATGTGTCAGAGGGATGTCACAGGGATGTAGCTCAATTGGTAAGAACTTCCCTAGTACACACACACAGTCCAATCACTATCACTGACAAAAAAAATAAAAAATAAAAGATATATTCAACATAGAGAAGATGCTACTACCTGAAATCAGTGTCTACATGGTTGATATTGACACTTTTATCACTGGTCTTATCTATTGGACTTTCCCAACTAGAAATCACTCCTGCCAACACAGCAACAATATCAACTTTAAATTCCAACTATGAGCCAAGTAAATGTGGATGTTCTCCCAGTTATGTTGATTCATCTGAAGTTAGCATCTACAAGTTGGAATAAGACTTATAGTCATTCTGTGAGAGAAGCTTTAACAGCAAATATAACTGATCATTTAATCAAAATGAGATTCATAGCTTTACTCTTACGTTACTAGTAATCAAAATGTCTACATCAAAAAAAAAAGCATTTTCAATAAATGGTGCTGGCACAACTGGTGGTCAACATGCAGAAGAATGCGAATTGATCCATTCCTTTCTCCTTGTACATAGCTCAAGTCTAAGTGGATCAAAGATCTCCACATTAAACCAAAGACACTAAAATTCATAGGGGAGAAAGTGGGGGAAACCCTTGAAGATATGGGCACAGGGGTAAAATTCCTAAACAGAACACCAATGGCCTGTGCTGTAAGATCACAAATAGACAAATGGGACCTTATAAAATTGCAAAGCTTCTGTAATGCAAAAAATGCTGTCAATAAGACAAAAAGGCCACCAACGGATTGGGAAAGAATTTTTACCAATCCTAAATCTGATAGGAGGCTAATATCAAATATTTACAAAGAGCTCAAGAAGCTGAACTCCAGAAATTCAAATAACCCCGTTAAAAAATGGGGTACAGAGCTAAACAAAGAATTCTCAACTGAACAATGCCAAGGGGCTGAGAAGAAGTAGTATCTTTAAAAATGTTCGAAATCCTTAATCAACAGAGAAATGCAAATCAAAACAACCCTGAGATTCCACCTCACACCAGTCAGAATGGCTAAAATCAAAAATTCAGGTGACAGCGGATGCTGGCGAGGATGTGGAGAAAGAGGAACATTCCTCCATTGCTAGTGGGATTGCAAGCTGGTACAACCACTCTCAAAATCAGTCTGGCGATTTCTCAGAAAACTGGACATAGTACTACCGGAAGATCCAGCAATACCTCTACTGGGCATATACCCAGAAGATATTCCAACTGGTAACAAGGACACATGCTCCACTATGTTCATAGCAGCCTTATTTATAATAGCCAGAAGCTGGAAAGAACCCAGATGTCCCTCAACAGAGGAATGGATACAGAAAATGTGGTACATTTACACAATGGAGTACTACTCAGCTGTTAAAAACAATGAATTTATGAAATTCTTGAGTAAATGGATGTATCTGGAGGATATCATTCTGAGTGAGGTAACCCAATCACAAAAGAAATCACTTAACATGCACTCACTGATAAGCGGTTATTAGCCCAAAACCTAGAACACCCAAGATACAATTTCCAAAACACAAGAAAATCAAGAAAGACCAATGTGTGGATACTTCATTCCTCCCTATAATAGGGATTAAAATATGCATGGAAGGAGGTGCAGAGACAAAGTTTGGAGCTAAACGAAAGGATGGACCATCCAGAGAATGCCCCACCCGGGAGGTCCATCACATAATCAGCCACCAAATGCAGACACTACTTACTGCACACACCATCAGGATATTGCTGAAGGGACCCTGATATAGCTGTCTCCTGGCAGGCTTTTACAGTCCCTGACAAATTCAGAAGTGGATGCTCACAATCATCTATAGGGCAGAACACAGGGTCCCCAGTGTAGGAGCTAGAGAGAGTACCCAAGAGCTGTAGGGGTCTGCAACCCTATAGATGGAACAACAATACGAACTAATCAGAACCCCCAGAGCTCATGTCTCTAGCTGCATATATATTAGAAGAGGCCCTTGGTACTGCAATCTTTATATGCCCCAATACAGGGGAATTCCAGGGCCAAGAAGTGGGAGTGGGTGGACAGGGGAGCAGGGAGGGGGAGAGGGCACTTTCGGAATAGTATTTGAAATGTAAATTAAGAAAATATCTAACAGAAGATGGCCTAGTTGGCCATTTTTCGGGAAGAAAGGCCCTTGGTCTAGCAATGTTTATATGCCCCAGTACAGGGGAATGCCAAGGTCAAGTAGTGGGAGTGAAAGGGGAGGGGAGCAGGGCGGGAGGAGGGTATAGGGGACTTTTGGGATAACACTTGAAATGTAAATGAAGAAATTCTCTAATAAAAAAAAAGAAACACCTAAAAAATAAAGATAATAATTATGATTTTTATAATATATGTATATATAATATTGTAATATTTAATATCTTTTTTCCAATTTTTTATTAGATATTTTCTTCATTTACATTTCAAATGCTATCCCGAAAGTCCCCTATACCCTCCCCTCCCCACCCTGCTCGCCTACCCACCCACTCCCACTTCTTGGCCCTGGCGTTCCCCTGTACTGGGGCATATAAAGTTTGCAAGACCAAGGGGCCTCTTTTCCCAATGATGGTCGACTAGGCCATCTTCTGCTACATATGCAGCTAGAGACATGAGTTCTGGGAGTACTGGTTAGTTCATATTGTTGTTCCACCTACAGGGTTGGAGACCCCTTCAGCTCTTTGGGTACTTTCTCTAGCTCCTCCATTTCGAACCCTATGTTCCATCCAATAGCTGACTGTGAACATGCACTTCTGTGTTTGACAGGCACTGGCATATCATTAATATCTTTTAGATAATAAATAAACATTAACATTACTATAAATACAGTAAATAAATGTTTCCAAATAAAAGGCTCCAGCAGTAAAGAAGGTTAGAATCCATACAACTCCAATATAACAACAATGTTGTTCAAGATAAAAAAGTTACGAAAGTACTCTGGCTCTTACAGTCTTTCTACTCCATCTTCTATGATGTTTCCTGAACCAAAGACACAGGAGACATGGTATGGATGTGTCCATCGGAATTCCCAGGAGATAGTAATGGTCTTTCCATCGTGTCCTGCTGGGGTTTTCTGTGATGATTTCCATTTGCTATAAGAAGAAACTTACTTCGTTATAGCTGATAGCTATACATATCTGTAGGTATAAGGATATGATTTAGAACATAGCAAAGAATTATACAAGTCTAACGAACTGGCAGTAATAGATTTTTTTCTAAGATATGTGACCTCACTAGCTCTGGGATGATGGCTAGGTACTATGCAAGATTTCCCTCTTGTTGAGTGGCCCTATGTCCAGTTAGACTGCTGTTAGTAGCCAACAACATGTATGTGGAACTTATTGTTCCTTTATTTATTTCTCATCTTGTTGGTAATTGCTGTGGTTTACAGATGTTGAAACTGAGTGAGACAACTAACTGCTTCTCTTACATAGAAGCTAGCATAGTATTCTCTGGTACCACACAGGATAGATTACAGGAAGGACGCTTTGAAGTTAAACCCAGGTGAATTCATCTGAATCCTGTGTTCTAAGTGTGTAGTGTGTCCAGCAATAGGGGATTACCTTCAATGTCTGAGAGTCATACCATGAAGTCTGCTAGGCAACAGTCTCTTTGAGAAATAGCTGCATAATCAAGACTATGCCAATGTGAAAAGTAGCAAAATTTACAGAGTCTCAATCCTACACAAAGAGCTATAGGCAATTAAAGACCACTGAGAGAGTGAGCAACACCCTGTCCCACAGATGAGTCCCTTATTGGTTTATCAATATAACATAGTCAGCCCTGAAATTATATACAACAAAATAAGTACGACAAATTGTATTTGCATGCTTGTGCATATACTCACATTTAACAGAAAATAATAAAAATAATGATAAGGAGGGGGAGGCTATCAATTTGAGTGGGAATGCATGGGAGGTGTCTGAGAAAGGTTACCTAGGAGAGAGGAATGGGAATATGGGAAGATTTCTATTTCTATTTTATTTAAAAATATGAAAAAAATAAAATCACAATCAAAATAAAAATAAATAAAAACATGTATTTCAGCAAGTGATTTTGTGTTTAATAACAACAGAATTATTTCTCCACAAATACTTCATTTAAATAAGTTTCTAATATACATAAGGATTTATTTATAATTGAAATCTGACATTGGATAATAACAAGCCACACTATAACAAAAACATAAGTGAAAGCTTAAAGAGGATAAAATTTATTTCAGCTGAAGGTTTTACTTTGTCATTGCTAATGAGGGTGGCAAAATAGACAAGATCATACACTGATGCTATGAAGAGAGAGAAAACATAGAACACCAATGGTACATCAAGGAAAATGGGACCTTTTTAAACATTACTTCTCTTTAATCTCTCCAAGTCTATTTCATGGCAAATAAACATTTACTGACATCTTCCTCCCCCTTCTTTTCCTCTATTGTCTCCAACCATCTCACAATCTCTTTTTCTTATGCTATGGAGCAATTTCTTTCTGGTCAAAAGCACCAATTTATACTCAATGCCACTGTCTGTATTTTCCTGCCAAAACATGATTTTCAGATACAAATTCTAGCTCGGCTTAATCTCTTTGACACCATCCTCCTTCTGTTGAAAACACAAATTGACCTAATGCATAGTATGGGGTCAGGATGTAGTAACTAATCTGGCTGCATTGTTTAAGAAGATTTAGCTATGTTCCAGCTTGAACATGTGTTCTCAGCTTCATCACAGAGAAGCCATGGAGCATTAATATTAGATTTGCTATATCAGGTATAAATATGAATAATCACACTTTATATCTTTAGAAAAAGATCAATTCTCTTTAGTAGCTTCTGGTTTCAGCTAGTCATGTTTATCCTTTTAATAATGTAAAGCAAGCAAACACACAATACGAACACAAATCTGTAGATAGGAACATGCATACAACGTCCTATTAAATATAGTGTATAAAATATGTTGCAGATCTTTGTGGGTATGATGACTGAATATTGAAGTTCTGAGGGTTGAAGACTTTTAGAACTAGGCTGTGAAGTTGGAAATAGGAAGTAGACGAGAGAGAAGAGAAGAGAAGAGAAGAGAAGAGAAGAGAAGAGAAGAGAAGAGAAGAGAAGAGAAGAGAAGAGAAGAGAAGACACTACACTGGTGGAGATTCCCACTTATTAACACATTGGGCCTGATCCTTATGACAACCCTCATTGCAGACTCTAGGGCTTGCTGCCTATATAATGGGAGCATTCTTACCTCCTGAGAAATCTTTTACTAATCTTTACAGAGCCAGAATACACAGTATCATTTTGCAGTCATGAAGAAGATTGTAATTATTCTCCTATTCTTCTAAAATGTATTATGCACATAGATATCAACTGAAAGAAAAAAAAATACAAGAAGAGAACAAACCTTACCAAAACAACTACAAAACTCACAAAACATATGTCTCAAAAGAAGATAACATTGTTTCTAGTGTTTCTCTTCCAGAATTTCAAAAGAAGGACAAGTGCCCATCACAATTCAGAACAGCTATGAAACTAGCATATGAATATGTAGTTTGTGGTCTTTACTCAAACTTGAATTTTAAGCTATGCTTCATTGGTAACTGCTTTAGAAATATCAATGCCACCACAGAATCCAACTGGGTGGTAATTTGATCTACTTCTTGGGAGTGACATGGCATCTACATATCTGCTTTTGTTTCTTTTAATCAACTACTGCCTTCAAGAATTCCAAATATGAATGAAAACATAGCATATTTTTCCTTTTGAAAGTTATGCAGATGGAAAGATGCAAAATGGTTTTTGAAGTCTTAGGAGTCACCACTCAGCATTTAAACATCAATAATAGCATCAAGTAAATGTTTATCTAGGGGAAAAAACTGAAGGAGCTGAAGGGGATTGCAACCTCATAGGAAGAACAGCAATATCAACTAATTGAAGCCCACCTCCCAAGAGCTCACAGGGACTAAACCACCAACTAAAGAGTATAAATGGATGGGTTAAATAGCTCCAGCTACATATGTAGCAGAGAATTGACTTATCTGGCATCAATGGAAGGTGAGGGCCTTGGTCCTGTGGAGGATTGATTCCCCAGTGTAGGGGGGTGGGTGTTAGAGCGGTGAGGCAGGAGTAGGTAGGTGAGTGGAGGAGAACCCTGTTAGAGACAAAGGGGAAGGAGGTAGGGTGGGGATATTGTGGAGGGGAAACAGGGAAGGGGACAACATTTGAAATGTAAATAAATTAAGCCAACTAAAAAAGTTTCTTCTCTTTATTTTCTTAAGATGAAATGTAGAAATGAAACAATTTTTGAAAAGACAAGTCATTATAGTGGAATATCTCTACTGATTAAATTTACTAACCAATTTCTCAAAATCCCACCTGACCCTCTAAGACATTAACTTTCAATTACATTAAGGAAAGATCACAAAGAAAAGTGTGATAGCATTTGAATTGTAAATGAAGAAAATATCTAATAAAAATTGTTTAAATAATAAAAAAGAGAAGTGTGATTTTGGTATTTCATTTCTGTACTAAGTATTAAAGATAGTACCTAGCACATGCGAGACAAGTGGTCTACCATAGGGCTGTATCTACCATCTTCCTTTATGTTTTTACTGAGACATCAATTTTCACAGAATGTCCTTGAACTAATTCTGTAATGTCATACTGACCTTGGACTTGGGGTGCTCCTCTTCTAGTCCCCTGACTAGTTTGGATTATAGTACTGTACCTTCTTGCCCAGCTTATTCACTGCTTTCTGAAAGTTGAACTTTATATTGTTCTACCTTTGCTTAAGAGACAATGAGATTTACCTGAAGTAAATGAGGATACATTGGCTGAAGACCAAGCAGCCAATCACCAAAGTTGTATGACCCATTAGAAAGGTACATTCGCTTAATGCTGCTGCCTAAAATTGATCCTAAACATGTATATTGTTCAAATACACACACACACACACACACACACACACACACTTGCTTGTGATTCTATCTTTGAAGCCTAACACATGCACACACAAACATACACAGACACACAGAAACACACACTTTTATATGGTTGTATCTTTAAAGCCTAACACACACACACATGCATGTGATTCTACCTTTGAATCCTTTGAATCTTACAGTTTATCTCTGTTGAATTACTGATTGGAAGGATATTTTCTTCTATTGGTCTATATGTCAAATCAGGTAGGAATTAAATGGGAAGTCTAGTTTTCACAACTGACTTGCTTTTTTTACAAGAGTGAAAGGACTTGGTTCAGTGACTTCTGTCACATACAAAAATGTTGTTCATTCAACACCCCAAGTTTACCTCCGTCATGTCAAAGGGGATTGTGTACCGTGTGTTCTGAAACTTTTAGCAAGTGGTTGTTATCAACACAAAGAGAATATCATCTTGAAGAATCAAAAGTTACTTCACCTTAAATATTTGCTTCAAGCCAAGAATAAAGAGAAAACTTTTAAACATATTTTTAAGACTTAAGACTCAGAACTACGAAAAAATAAAGTTCTGTGAATAGTCTGATTCCCAATTCAGTTGTGTGCCTGATTGTACATCTGAAAACAAAACTACAAAACAAATTAAAAAAAAAAAACAAAAAGCAAAACAAACAATAAATTTAAAATATCTTTAATCAATTGACAGAAATTTTCTTTCAATAGACTATTCACATCTCATTCTGATAGGCAGGCTTTTAAAAAAAGAAAGGTCTAATTACTAGATCTCACCTAATTTTTCCTTAAGGATGGATTAAGTTTTGTAGACTCAAGTGAAGAGAAGGCTGTAAAAAATTAGTTGTGATCAGGAGTTTTGGTAACAGTAGATAAAATTATCTAAGACCATTGTCAGGACTGAGTAGGAGAGCACAAAGTGGGAAAATAAAAACAGTGTTAAGCTTTTTGTTTAGTCCATTTAAAATAATGTACTCAGCAATTAATGAACTGGCTGTTTATTTATCGAGTACTTATTATATCAATGTTCAATAGCTAGGCACAGAGCAAAAACCACAAAGATGGCTTTGCCTTTCAGGAGCATATCCTTTTAACGTGTGAGTCAAGTATTCAAAACAGAGCTGCACTTACTATTATAGCAGAATACTACTTAAGTATGTGAACCTACATACTTTCTATATATTCCCTGAAGCCTTTTGACTTTCTATACTTAACCAATCAATATCTCCTGTATTTTTAGCTCAGCAAAGGCATGTCATACATAATCCTACTGACCATCACTATTCTTTCTTGAGACTCAAGCTAAGGAAGCAAAAAACCAAACCTAACACAATATGAATTTCTCAGTGAGTTCAAACTGAATTATCATACATTTAAATCTGAGATAAATGCCCTAGGGGATCACACAGTAGTACACTTTGACAATGATCTAGAAGAGACTCTCAAACAGAGATTTCCAGCTTCACCCTTACCTACTTCCATTCCAGGTAAAGGAAAAACAGAAATCCGGGAGTAGTTTAGTTGAAAATCTGAGAATAGAAAATCATGTCCCCTTTCCTAAATAGAACCCAAGTTCTAATAAGCTTTAGTTTGCAAGGTGTGGAAAAGCTTAAATCTATGTGGGCACAGAGAGTGTTCAAAATCTTATATTAGCGCGTTTTTTTCTGTGTGCTTAAAATATGGTTTAAAATATATATGCAGGGAAAGGGCCTTTCAAAGGGTCCAAGACCCTACTGGAGCTACTTCAACTGTCCTCAAGGATGTGAGTCAAGGAAAAATGTAAAGCTATCCATCCTGGATGGATTTGAACAGCAGAACTGTGAATCACTTGTGTGGATATATGTTTAAAGGTCAGGGCACTGCATATCCCAAAGACTTTCTTCAGGCCAGGACCCTATACTTGACCATTGTTGAAGGCTCCTTGGTGCACAAGCAAGACCCTCTTTGGAGATGCCCTAACTCACCTTGCACACAGTCCTTTTCACATCCATGGGCTATCTGCTGAGGAAATCTGCTAATAGGGAGTGGAACCAGCTCAGGATAAAGAAGTTTGTTGCAGTCAACAAAGATGAAAGGGAGTTGCAGATCTGAAGACTGCTTTGACATCAGCCATGAAGATGTAGAGTTTGGAGTGTGCCCAGCTGGTTTCTTGTCTTGCTTTGGGGATTACAGTTATGTGACTGGATAAATCTCAGAAAAGGCTTTGAACTTTTAACATTGTTCAGACTGTTATAGATGCTAGGGTCTTTTGAAGTTGGGCAAAATGTATTTTGCATTATGCAATGTTTAGGTATGGCCCCTGTAGACTTATATGTTTAGATAAGCCTATGGGGGTGAGGGAGTGGAATTTGATGGTTTCTATATGCTTGGCCTATGGAATGGCATTATTAGAAGGTGTGGTCCTGTTGTAGGAAGTGTGTTAATGTGGGTATGGTCTTTAAGAACCTCATCCTAGCTGCCTGGCAGCCAGTATTCTGCTAGCAGCTTTCAGATGAAGTTGTAGAACTCTCAGCTCCTCCTGCACCATGCCTGCCTGGATGTTGCTATGTTCCTGCCTTGATAATAATGGGTTGAACCTCTGAACCTGTAAGCCAGCCCCAATTAAACATTGTCCTTATAAAAAAAAAAGTTACACGGCCAGGCAGTGGTGGAGCATGTCTTTAATCCCAGCACTTGGGAGGCAGAGGCAGGTGGATTCCTGAGTTCAAGGCCAGCCTGGTCTACAGAGTGAGTTCCAGGATAGCCAGGGCTACACAGAGAAACCCTGTCTTGAAAGACAAACAAACAAACAAACAACAACAACAAAAAAAACAATTACAGAATAAATGGACAATATAAAATAAAATTGGTGCGTGGATGAATATTTAGAACAAATGAATAAAAAAAAAGCAGAATAAATGAGATAGATGTTTCTGATAGTAAATAAAGAACAGGATGGTTAATAAATATCTTAAAGTGACCCTGAGCAGGTCTTTAGTACTTAAAGAAAAATAAGAAAACAGTCTGAGGTGTGTCCTGAATTGTTGACAGCATTTATTTTGTTTAAAGTACCAAAGTTTTAGGAAGTGTTTAATTATTCATGTCAACATGCAAAAACAAAATTTTAATTACAGTTACTAGAATTGCTACACCCCAGAGTAGACATCACTTCTAAAAACCCTTCCAAAAGGAAGTACCCTTCTCTATCTCAGCTACAATCTTTTTCCACGGTACTTTCTCAAATTTTGTGGGGGGCCTTGGTAAGAGGGTATCTGCAAATAGGTGGCAGAAACCCAGCTAATGATATTTCTGTCAATTTCATGTTACCACGATCAGCAGCTAAAAAGACAGCAAAGGGAACAGAACACTCACAAGGAAATACCAAATAGCCCTGCCAAGTGCCACTTGATCAGCATGACTTGCTGGAAATATGTGCAAATAGATGACGTCTTTCTCAAATGAAAAACTCTAAACTTTCAGCTAACAAATTCCCCAGAAGCATGCACAGAAAATTTCTAGCAATGCTTAAGTAGTTCAATTTTGGGAAGAAAGAAATCTCTTCATTTTCATTAACAACAGACTTTATTAAGCTCAAGTAATTAATAAAATATATTAAAATACACATATACATATATCCAAATACTATATATAATACATATACAGGCATGCATACCTCTTTTGCCCACTGTATCATTAATATTTAGCATTTGAATTACCCTAGATATTATATAGATTGGCTTTAATCATATGTAATTTAGATTCCATCTTCTCATGACTGAGAGAGAGGGAAGACAGGGAGATGGGGAGGGGGAGGGGAAGAGGGAGAATGAGAGGGGGAGGGAGAGAGAGGGGGAGGGGAGGGAGAGAGGGATAGAGGATTCTTGTGGCTTAAAAGTGGGAAATTGGAACAGCTATAAACTAGGGCAAAGTGAAACACAACTTTAAATATTTCAAGCTTTTGTTTTGCTTTATTTTGTTTTGTTTCTTCTGTAATCCCACGAACTTTCCTGATAGTTGGTCTCTCTCCCCTCCTCGCACTCTGTGGTTGGTGTCCCATGCCCAAAGTCCATGATACAGCACTGTATAATCCAGAGGCTCATTTTCTTCATTTTTTCTTCCTTTAAAATTTTAGTAAGGTTTTAAAGCAAGTCCAATGACTTTGTTGTTGTTGGGATTTTCAGTTTATTAAATATACTTTGGGTACTGGCCTGTGATGTTTAACTGGATATAATTACTAGATCACACACCCATGTTCCTTGCTGTGTCAGGAGACAACATCTCAAAATATAACTATTAGTTGGCTTTGTGGTGTTGGGTTTGTAAGCCAGTCTGAGGTTAGAGCAGAGATGGGATCCCAAGCCCTTGGCTTTGTATTACATAGTATTGTATTTTTGAAGTTGTACTAAAGGGTCAATTACTGTTTCCATTATAAACTCTGTTTTTCAAGGGTTTGCAGCTCACCAATTTTCATTTTGGTATGTAAGTTGCATAAATATTCAGGTTTTAAAAAATAGTTTAAATTGGTCAGTGCCATTTTTAGCTATAAAACAGCAAGATACACTTACTATTGGCTTCAGTTTTTCCAGTGTTTTAGCATGAAAGTCCATTCTATTCAGAAATGTGAAATACACAGTTAGTTTTTTAATAACTGAATCATGTCATAGTAATTCTAGAATGGATAAAAGAATGTCTCACATCACTCAAAATAATTCCTACCCCACCCCAAACAAAGCCTTCAAGAAGACTGCAAGAGATTGTCAAGATGTGTAGGTCCATGGCTTTAAAATAACTAACTTTATTTCTGGTATCACAAGTATACACCAATTTTTAGTGTTAGGGTCATGGTAGAAACTGTGAGGAAGAAAAGGCTCTCTGCCTCTGAGTGCTTGAAATCCATTCAAGGGATCCTTTGAAGAACAGAATAATGTGTGGACCCAAGACTATAGGGTTTTCTATTTCTTCAGTAAGCATCTCTAGTAAGTCTAACTGTAATCAAATTTTATATTTAGTCATGATTTAAGAGGAAAAGGTGAAGCTGCTTACAGACTTATGTACCTTTTCTGTGCCCTCCAACAAAACACAGACTTTAAGGTCTGGAGACATGCCCTCAAATGGCTACTAACCCATAGAAGGTCTTACATGAGTTTAACCTCTTTGTCTGGCCATCCCAACCAGAAAACCAAGAGCTAACAGCCAAAATTGTCTTCCTAGGTTCTAAATATTTCCAAATCATAACGTGGATTTTTCCTCATCCCATGGTGAAACACGCTTACATGACACAGTTAGCCACACAGGCTATTACCACTGAGCATCCCATGGACACTCAGTCCTCCCCCTGTTTGAATTCCAGAGCTGCCATCAATCTCTTCACATTGCTTTTTTTCTTGAGCATTAAAGCTTTAAGTAGTCAGTATATAAGGGTAACTGAGAACTGTGGCCACACACTGCCTGTGACAGTAGACCGCTCAAATCCTGCAGCAACCTAAGAGTCATTCTTTGTGTCACCAGCAATCTACCATTTTCATTGTTCACACCCATTTTCCAAATGTCTTTTTCCATATCTGTTTAGTTTTTCTTACCTACAGAATCCTCAGAAATTTCAAATTTGCTTAATATAATATAGCTTCTGTTTATAGAAACCAATGTGGATTTCTGTAACTTGTTATTCTGTCTCCTTTTTTATTTTTCTACAATATTCCTGGGATCATTTTCCTCTAATGGAATTTAAATTACTTTCAAGCTTTCACTATCTACTCTTTCAATAAATTGTAATTGATCCAAATGCTTTCTGATGTTCTCTCTCACTTCATTTTCTATTGGCTACCTTCTTCTCTGTCTGTCATATTGGCTGCCACCTGAAGGTGTGGCCCAGATTAAAGCTGGATTTTCTGATTTCAAAAGATATGAATTAAAATTGGGCCTTCACACTTTTAACATTTTTAATAAAAAAAATATATACTTCACAGGTTAATTCCAGATGTAGTCAGGTTGATGATCATGAGTATCCATCACAATATTCCATTTCTTTAAAACTTTGCATAGACTTATTTAAAACCAGTCTATGCTTCTCTGTATAAACCGAAATCTCTGTCATGATCTGAAAGTCATTTGTAAACTCCTCAGATCTCTTTCAGCTTTCTTGGCAAATTTCTAAGATGTGGAAGCTCCTGACTGAACCAACAGAAATTTCCTCAGATTTTCAAATGAATCGTACCCTCCTTTAGCTCACATACTAGTTTATCACAGCTTCCTAATTCCACAGGAATTCCAACCAGGCCAATTCCATTCACTGTTAAGGGGGTTTTACTTTCTCAAGAAAGCTTCACATCCAACATAACATTGTGTTATCTAGTTGGAGTACGGTCTGCAGTTGTAAATTAACTCCATAAAATCTCTTTGGGGTGGGGGGCTAGTTTTCCGTATAGATTTTTTTCTAAGATCTCCCCACATTTCTTATTCTAGCTTATCCTTCTATAACTGGCCTCAATTTAATCCTTCTCATTCCAACTACAAAGCTCATGGTACCCCCACAAAGTAAAATAAACTTAACAAGTAAAGGGGATTGGCTATCCTTTATGAGATGTTGATTAATGAACAACACGGATCTATGGGTAACTGTCAACACCTTGACTACCCCCAAGAACATGATATTAATTCCTCATTGTTAATGATACCACATAACTGAATCACAGAACATAAAGAAATTGAACTGGAGCTCACGTGGACTCTTCATCCCTATTGGCTAACTCTCATGATCCTCGAAGATGCTATGAATGCTGCTGAAGAAGAAAAGAAACATAAAATCTTACCCAGTATAAACTCTATGAGTTAGTATAATGTCAGATCTGATAATATATACTAACGGGTACAATAGTGTTACAATGTTATGGGACTAACAATCCACTTTCTGATTGGACCTTTGGCCCAGTTATGAGATAGGATATATATATATATATATATATATATATATATATATATATATATATATATATATATATGTGTGTGTGTGTGTGTGTGTGTGTGTGTGTGTGTGTGTGTGTGTGTGTGTGTATATATATATATATATATATTTGTAAAGGGGGCCAAGAATTTATGAATAGATCCAATACTATTATACTGCTAGGTAGACATATACTGAAATAACTTCTAATCACATGTTGCTGTATCCATATTCCAAAGCATCTCTCAACTCTCATCACAGAGGCATAGAATAAGGCAACCAGAGCCACTGAGCTATCTACAAAACTTTGAAAATGCTTTTTGTATATGACATCTCCTTCCTTTCAGAAACCTTTTAATCTATCTCTAATTCTCACAGAAAGCCATTTATTGCAGGAATTAAAAGAGTGTGGTAAACTTCAGCTAAATAATAAATAGTCTTAGGGTCCTTTACTTTCTCAGTTCTGTTTACAGATGCCTTTCATGAACTAACTCATTATCACCTTTATATTATGGCAAGAATGTATGGAGTCTATGTTTGTTAAGCAACTGACTGGTTAATGCTTGCTTATAGTCCAATAGGAAGTAAAGTTTCATTTTTGTAGAAAAGCCTATAAACTGGGTAAAAAAAAAAACCATTTCTCTGAACAGAAGTATTCTTTCTTAATGTAAGAATGCCATCTTCTGAAAGTGTGAACATAACTTCAGTGTCAAGGAAGACTGGGGAAGGGTCTTTTTAGTAATAATATTATTGACAGTAGCAGAGGCTCCATAAAAATAGTAGCTAATCAAACTTGGTTTCGTTTTCAATACCAAACCATAGATATACTATGACTTTCATCTTGACTTTAAAATAAAAAATGAAATATTTGTTGATGAAATTTGGGGGATAATGTCAGATCTGATCATAGAATAAAAGTAAATAATGTTATTAATATCAACTAATAAAAAGAATAATTTCTCAGCCAAACATAACATAAAGTGAAAATCTTGAATTAACTCTTAATTTGAGTTTTAAATTTGCAACGAAGGAGAAAAATACACAATTCAAAGGTCTCTTGAAGACCTTGGCTTAAGAAAGAAAATCTCAGTTTTTTTCTTTGGCATTCTGCACATTTACTTTTTCATTCTTTTCTCACGAAATTAGCAAAGTAACTGCCAAACCTAGCGAATATTTCCCACTTTCGGTTGAAGGGTCTCCCAGAATTTGCCCCTAACACTCTGATCATGTTTCTGTGAGAGACCACAAAGCGATTTTCTTGAAAGCTATCAGAGCTTTCCTCGTTATCCTTTATGGGCTGTGCAGAAAACCATCTCACCTATTAGACATTTAACTGGAGTGCAATCAAATAGGTCTGCTGGACCCCTCCAGTTACTGGGAAAAAATCTCTGTTAATAATCAGTTGTTGGTTTTAACTCATGCACAGGAGGTTCCTTCTCGTCCACTTCAGTTGCCTTTTTAGTGTGCTGTTGCTTTTCCAGACTTTGGGAACCTGCCCTGACTGCTTGTGTTCCCATTGGTACTCTCCACTGCATCCTAAAGGAACATGTTGTTACTTTGTACAGTGTGACAAAGCTATCTTGAGGACTCACACACCATTTATAATGGTACAGTTTATAATAGCATTTCCTGCAGAAAGAAGGTGCCTTTCTCAGAAAGAGAAGGATGGTTTCTACACCCAATTTACTTCTACAACTATAAGCAACACCATTGTCTCTTGTCAGTAAACAGAACATAAAATAGAGCAGCAACCACAGTATAGAAATGATGTTATTCCCCCAACCCCAGAGTATATACCTAGGAATAACCCACTAAAAGAGCTTATATGAATTATAAATGGCAGAAAGGCTCAGGGAGGTTCAATATACACTCATACACAACTGCCATTCACAGTTGGTCAAGAGAAGCCACTTGTGATGAAACAGAAAAGCAATATTTTTTTCTTATCTTACTGTAAATCACATTTTAAATGACATCAAGAGATAATAGAATGTATTAATCAGAAAAAAAATCATTGCATTGGTAAAATTTTAATATCAAATGAGGCAGTCACTCTAAAACCTGAAAAATATCGTGAATATGTTGAAAATTTCAGAGAAATATCCCTTTGAAATTAAACTACCCCAATAATAACCACATGAAAAAAAAGAGAGAGAGAGAAAAGATAACAGAAAACCTTGTGTTTTTCTGAGATCTGCCCAGTATAGGAGCAAAACTCTAAGGAAGAAGAAAAAGTAAGAATTTACAGAGCATTTAATTAGATGGGTATAATGGATATAGGTTACGTTCGGACACAAATCTTGAGAAAACTATTACTGCTTTTGCCCTCAAAGAAAAGGTTCTGTGTTATAGTAGAACTTGGTGTTATACTCTCCAATTCTTTCTGTAGTCTCTACTTAAAAAGTGACTTTCCTAAAGAAATGTCACACAGTGGTCAGATGGTAGGCTCCATTTTTTTTTTAATTACTGGAAATGTACAGTGTGCATGCCTTCTGTTTTCTTATCTTCCATTCTTTCTTCCTGGAAACTCCTCTGAATTAAACTGTGGTGGAGAATTCGGAGGATAAAGGTGTCTGTTCTTTTACGGGAAAATATTATAGTATAGTTTTAAGAGAGAGAGAGAGAGAGAGAGAGAGAGAGAGAGAGAGAGAGAGAGAGAGAGAGAGAGAGGAGAAGGAGAGAGTTCCAGGGAGAGAGGGGTGGGGTGGAGGAGGGAGAGGGAGAGAACAGAGACTGTAGGAAGGACAGTTGACTTGAAACCAAATTCTTATTAAGAAGTATGTATTAAGAGAAAGGAGGAAATAGAAAAGCAAAGACTCATCTGCATGATCCTAGTTAAGGGCCTTACGGAGGAGACAGCTTAAGTTATCTCAAAAAACTGGTGGGTTGCCCTGCTTGGCTGAGTTTGAATTGAATGTTCCCAAAGTAACATTTCACAAATAGGATTGCCCTTCCATTTCACACTGCTCGTTCTCAAAATAGCAACACCATTTAGCAATATTTCATATCAAGACAATTACATTGTAGAAATATTGTAGTCTTAGTGCTTCATTAAAATTAAAAAAAGTTAAATCCCTGTTTTGTTGAGCACAAGAAATGAATAGTAAATATTGATTTAGAATGAATGCAAACATTTCTCTAGGAGTGGATAATTACTGCCTTTCTATGCAAAACACTTAGATTTGAAGAAGCACTTCACTTACTTTGCCATGCGGTATACATTCTTTAGTACATTTTAAATTACACGTTGTCCTGGACAGTGTCTGCTCTATAATTTCTTGTGTCTCTACACCAGAGTCAGTATGTAATTTTAAACTACAAAGTTTGTGCCAACTAGGAGAATAGGCTTAACTCTTTCTCTTTGCTGGGCTCACAAATCCTTACATGAAGAGAGCTGGAAATCCAGATGAATGATCTCAAGCCCTGAGCACTTCATTCTTTTCTTTTGGGTTAACACAAATGCCACTGGTAACTGGTCACAGACGTAAAAAATACAGCCCAAATACAGCATAAAACTTATAAAATAAGTCTCAGACTAAGCAAAAAAACACAGAATAAATCATTAATATTATGGATTTAGAATAAATTAAAATCTGCTAGTCTTTGTTATATTACAGTCTCTTTTTAATTTTTGAGATACTATAGTTAAGTCATTTTAGTGCCCCTTTCCTCCCTCCAGACCCTCTCATACATGCCTTCTTGATCTTTTTCAAATTCACGGCCCCCTTTCTCACTAGTTTTTATTATATGCACCTATAATATATATATATAACCATTTGAGTATATGACACTAAATAAGGGATCATTACACTTAGAATATTTTTCTTGTTTAAAGTTTTCACTATTATTCTCCAGATAGCCAGAGAAAAGGCACTGATAAAATCATAGAAATGAATAGATTATAATTGCTTCAATAGCATGTAGGTAAACAGAGAGCTAATTACTAAATGTTGAAGTAATTTCTGAGTTATTGAATACAGAAATAATAAATATTACAGTTATTAAAACCATTTTAAAAATCCTCCAGTAGTTGTTTAAAGTTCATGAAGTAACCTTAAAATGGAAAGAGCAATGTAAATAAACTAAAAACCAAGTGCTAAATGTGGAGTTCATCATGGTGCAGAAGGAAGGCTGGAGGACAGCCTCAACATTAGGATGAAGCGGGATGACTCCTTCACCGCACCCTAACTTTCTGACTGTGGAATTAAGTCTCACTCACTCTGATTGCAATCTGAATGTAGCTTTCTAACTTTTTGGTATGTTAAAGTTTTGCAACATATAAAAATAAGATCTAAGACAAGCAACAATATTTCAACAAGACTGTAAACTGTATATGTCCTTGAGAAAGTTGAAGGATGGCGAACCCTGTGTCATCAAGCAGTGTCGCTCTGCAGCCCCCACACTTTTTTTTCAATAATTTTTATTAGATATTTTCTTAATTTACATTTCAAATGATATCCTGAAAGTTCCCTCCCCCCCGCCCTCCTCCCCTGCCCACCCACTCCCACTTCTTGGCCCTGGTGTTCCCCTGTATTGGGGCATATAAATATTGCAGTACCAAGGGGCCTCTTCTCCCAATGATGGCCGACTAGGCCATCTTCTGCTACATATGGAGCTAGAGACATGAGTTCTGGGGGTTCTGATTAGTTCATATTGTTGTTCCTCTTCTAGAGTTGCAGACCTCTTCAGCTCCTGGGGTTCTATCTCTAGCTTCTTCATTGTGGGCCCTGTGTTCCATCATATAGATGACTGTGAGCATCCACTTCTGTATGAGACAGCTTTATCAGGGTCCCTTAAGTAGACACTTGCTGTCCTATGCAATAGTGTTTGAGTTTAGTGACTGATTATGGGATGGATCCCCCCTGGTGGAATAGTCTCTGTATAGTCCATCCTTTCATCTTAGCTCTAAACTTTGTCTCTGTAACTCCTTTCATGGGTATTTTGTTTCCTATTCAAAAGAGGAATGAAGTATCCATATGCTGGTCTTCCTTCTTGATTTTCTTGTGTTTTGCAAATTGTATCTTGGGTATTCTAAGTTTCTGGGTTAATATCCATTTATCAGTGAGCACATATCCAATGACTTCTTTTGTGATTGGGTTACCTCACTAAGGATTATATCCTCCAGATACATCCATTTGCCCAAGAATTTCATAAATTCATTTTTTAATAGCAGAATAGTACTCCATTGTGTAAATGTACCACATTTTATGTATCCATTCCTCTGTTGAGGGACATCTGGGTTCTTTCCAGCTTCTGGCTATTATAAATAAGGCTGCTATGAACACTCTTATGCTTATAACCAGACCCTTCCTGATCTCATCTAGAAGGATGTGCCTGCTTCTGCACTGGTAAGGAGTGGAGTCATTAAAAAGAACATTTTCAGGACCTTATCCAGAGGATCTATGTATCCCAATGAGGCTCAGATAGGACCAAGTAAACTATCTTCTTAATGTCCTCCATAATCTTTGCAGTTCACTTAACACGGTTCACAGTCTTTGTCACATCAGTTTTCTAAGCTCAGCTTTATTTTTACAGTGTGAACAGTATTTTTACTAGACAAGTATCATAGAAGAAGGCTGAAGTCTACTCCAGCCTGCTGAGAAATGTTCTTTCTACATGCATCAGTGTAACAACAAAAGCATGGATACTAATGATTTTTATTTATGCCAAAGTAAAAACTAATTAAGAACAAAGTCTTCAATAATACTCTTGACAGAGCTGTGTTTTAAGGAACAAAATGAGTTGCTCAAGTACTCACTGAAAGGGAAACAGGCCCAGAAATGATGAAAATACCAGAAGGGTCTGTTGGAGAGAAGGCTATAAGGATGCTACCTGTGTCAAAATGGGCCTCAGCTCTCATCTTGGAAATATACTATGCTAGTATTTGACAGAGAACACACTTAATCTGTAAAACACTATGAGGACTTTGCTGAGGAGAGGAGAGGGTAGGACAGGAGAGGGGAAGGAAAGAGAGAGGGAAGGGGACAGGTGGGGAGGAAAGAAAGTAGGTAGAGAAGGGAGGAAAGGGGTGGGGAGAGCAGAGGGGAGATGGAGACAGGAGGGGTTGGGGGGAGAAGGACAGAAGAGGGGAGGGGTGGAGAGGCTATTGTTAAATATCAATCTCTAAGTCAGTTGACAAAGTTACCTGAGAATTATAGATGCTGCTGAAACCACAGCTCTGTTACTCTAGGAAGAATGTTACCTTTCTCTAAGATGTGGCATCAGAAAATGGATGTTAGTATTCCCTCCCTTTCCAGTCAAAAGGGAGAAGCCTTTCTTGTCACTTTAGCCCAAGCAATATAGGCTATTCTCAGGGCCCTTAACTGTTACTAATCACTATATTTCCTCCACTTGTTACATGGATGTTTCAATGAATTTATCTCTTTCTTCTTCCATCATGTGTGTGAGGGAACACTAAAATACTATTTAACATCTAATAAGGAGATCATGAACATTTCATATCACCCGCAAACAGGAGTGACTTATATACACTACGAAGATCACAAGTTGGGCCTGAGTTGTAGCAATATAATGGAGAGTTTGGCTCTAGAATTCTTCTAAGAAAGATAAGTATGTACATAACACACAAGAACAAGAACATGGCATCATTTCCGACAAGGGTGTTATAATGTTGTTCCTACATAATAGGTGGTGGGCATCCAGAGAGGAGAACACAACAGTAAAATCTGAGCGAGTGCCTCCCATGCACACCTGAGGTAAAAGAGAGATGTCATCATTGGGAGCTGCCTCACATCAGACCGTGTGTGCATTTGCTCTCTATGGTTGCCAGCTGTAGGATCTCTTGTGAAGCAAGGAATTCGTGTTGTCATGTGGCAACAGACTGCCTGAAATTTATATGTCATAATGGAAGATAATCCTAGAAAAGGGAAGAAGAGAATTGAAGAGAGGAAGAGGGTAAGGGAGGGAAGTGGAGGGAGGGGGTGTGGGAAGGGAAGAGGAGAGGAACAGAGGGCAGACAAAGGGCAAGGGGGGAAGAAAAATGGGGCAAAAAGTAGCTGTGTAAATTGCTAAGAGCATAAGAAATGTAAAAGAAAGTTTGAGTAGATTTTCATCATTTTGAAGACACTCCATTTAATTAAAATTAGTTAATTTTGATTCAAGTTTTTTAGTAATTTGGGGAAAATGAAGTTAACAGAATTGTTCATTTACTGTTACTTGAATCAGTAAAAATGGGAAGAGCAAAATTTTTTATTTCGTCTCTACAGAGAAATTAAACCCAAACTTCATAACAGGCAACCAGGAAACCCTCTGCTAACAGGATCAGTAGTGAACAGTCACAGCAGCTAGAGCTTAGGATTTATCTTATATGCCAATCATTATGAACTCACTATGAAATATTTATGTTAACTCTTTCTGGCTTCTTACAACCAACTGCA
>LR755141.1:1026313-1051596 GCA_902729485.2 Mus minutoides | reverse complement strand
CCTTCCCTTCCCTTCCCTTCCCTTCTGTGTAGGGGTTAAGAGTCAGTCTATATGCCAGCAGGGTAGATTGCTGATTCGTGACTTAGCAGTAGTGTGTGGTTGCATTTATGTGTAATGTTGTTACTTTTAGAGAATATGCTGTGTTTGACTTGGATTCCTGGAGACAACTTGAAAAAACAAAAACAGAGGGGCATCCCAGGAAGAGAACTGTTCTTTAGTTGGAACAATGAAGGGCCGTGGAAATATGCGAGAGAGACTGTGTGTGTGGCGTGAGGCCTTGAGGGTTTATGGGAAGGAAAAGGGGAGCTTTGGGGATAAAGAGTCTATCTTTAAGTCTGTTTCTCTGCACTGTGGAGTGTTAGACACCAGTAGGTGTGGTGCGTGGATCTCCTCAGCCAAAGCTTCAGTCATCAGTCAGCTCAACTTTCCAGTGCAGAGGTTCTCAGTCAACTGAGGCTTGTAGGCCATTACCCTTCATGATAGACCTGTGCTAGAATTCTGTTTAACAGGTTTCTGCATTAGTTCTCATAGACTGTGGCAACAAACACTTCAAAATCTCAGTGGCTTCTTAGAGCAAGGAAACATTGCCTGGGGGAGATGGTCTAGAGAGTTAGAGGATTTAACAAGTAAAGACTCTTTCCAGCAAGCCAGACATCCTGAGTTTAAACTGTGAGCCTACATGGTGTAGTCAGAGAAGTGACTCCTGAAAGCCATTGTCTGTCCTCTACACTCTAACTGTGGCTTGCCCCAAACCAATAAACAAATGAACAAGTGTGGAAGTCATTCTTTTATGGTTTATATCCACCCTGCGGCAGCAAAGGACTCTGGCTTGTCGCTTGCTTTAGGAAACAAGTATTGATTACCTTCATAAGAGCAGGGGTTGAGAGATGTGAATTCTGAGAAGGAAGGGATTTCTGAATATCTGTAAGTGAATTGCATGTCCACGAGGCCCTGTGCCACCTCATATAGAAGAAAAGGAAATGCCAAATACTTGTGAATAGTAAAAAGAACACTAATACTATTTAGTCGTGTGTATGTGTGTGTGTGTGTGTGTGTGTGTGCGCGCGCGCGCGCGCCTGCCTGTCCTGCTGAGTTCTAGCAGAGACTGAGGATATATTGATAAATGACTCAATGGGGCCACAGCTCACTCAGTTTCCTCATTTCCATGTAGCAATGAGGAAGACTGATGCTAACACATCCTTCTGTATGCTTATGACAGATTTTATTTTGTCCTTTTGAAATAATTTAATAATCTGGTGTGAAATTAATCAAGTAACTTTAGAAAGAAATTAGGACTAAAAATTCTGAGAAAGGATTCTTCTTTAATAAAATTATTGCTTCATTTTATTTTGAGTTGAAAATGATATTTTAAATATAATAAATGATTATTATGATTTCTTTAGAACATGTTTAAGCTTTTGTTCTTAATATATTAAAGCAGTTCTTCTATCTGCAATTTGGGTCAAATATATTGAAAATAGCTTTTTCTGGAAAATTTCCCTAGTCTGTTTTTTACAGTGGAGGATGCCTCTTTTTCAATAAGTATAAAGAGTATTTCTTGTGTGTGCATAAATATAAATTACCTTGTCATCCATGTTTGATCTCATATATATATATATATATATATANATATATATATATGATCTATGGTTTACTTGGAAGCTGAATATTTTCCTTCTAGTTTGTGATTTTTCCACCTGTTGTCACTTTTTATATGCTGTTAACTCAGGGGTAGGTTGTGTACGGCCTCTACCTTCAATAGTTTTATAGTCTTAAAAACTTAGAAAATTAAAATAAAAGGTAAAAAAACAAGTTAAAGAAAACTTGGAATTTACGCCGCCACTACCATTATATACTTACATTCTTAAGGCAGTGTCTCAGTTTCTTTTTAAGTCTCAACTACTACACAGGTCACACGGACTCGGGGAGCCCTGTCTCCAGTGACTCTGCAATGGAAGGTGGACTCGGACCCAGATGGGGATCTCGCCATCACATCTGGCAACATCACGTTTGAGACTGGGCAGAGGATTGCCTCCATCACTGTGGAGATACTGCCAGATGAAGAGCCAGAGCTAGACAAGGCACTCACAGTGTCGATCCTCAACGTGTCCAGTGGCTCCTTGGGAGTTCTTACAAATGCCACATTGATAATTTTGGCTAGTGATGATCCTTATGGGGTGTTCATTTTTCCTAACAAAACTAGACCTATGAGTGTTGAAGAAGCAACCCAGAATGTCACATTATCGATAATAAGGTTGAAAGGCCTCATGGGAGAAGTTGCAGTCTCGTATGCAACCGTAGATGATATGGAAAAACCACCGTATTTCCCACCTAATTTAGCTAGAGCAACTCAAGGAGGAGATTACATATCAGCATCTGGATTGGCTCTTTTCAGAGCTAATCAGACTGAGGCAACAATCACTATTTCAATCCTAGATGATGATGAACCAGAACGGTCAGAATCTGTGTTCATTGAGCTTTTCAATTCCTCTTTAGTAGACAAAGTACAGAATCGCCCAAGTAAGTACCTATTAATGTGTTATTATTGTTAGGGATAATATATGGAAGTGAAAACCCGACGTTTTATATAACAGAAAAATCTATAAGGAAGGTAAGATTAAAGGTAAGTAAAACTACCTTTAAATGATTTTCTTTACTTATTTTATTTGCTCCTGTGTGCTTGACCACATGCATACTAAATGCATGCAGGTACCTGAGGATGCCAGAAGAAGCCATCGTATCTCTTGGAACTTGACTTACAGCTGGTTGTGAGCTGCCCACTGTGGATGCTTGGGCCTGTATTCAGGTCTCTTGCAAGAGTAGCAAGTGTTCTTAACCACTAAACTCTCTCTTTAGCTCCAAGTATCTCTGAAAGCAATACTTTGTAAATGATTTTTTTTAAGACAACTGGAAATCAGGCATGTATTTTTCCTTAGAAATCATACTTTAAAAAGGCACGCATGTTCCCAAAGCAAATTTCAAAACCTTTTGTGTAATGATTATCTAACGGACTCCAGAGCTGTTTTGTTGCTTAGAACTAATTCTGCAGTCAGTGCGAAGTACCCATACATAGCTCCACATCAAATGGCACCACAGCGAGCCACTTTATGTTGGTACACCTCTAACAGATGTGTATAAGGTGAAGAGATAGGGCTGTGCACCTGTAAGAACTGAGTTTGTGGAGTTACAAGAGATGGAATGTAAGGTTCGAAGATCCGCAGCCTATAATATACTGCCGTACGGATTAAGATCTCTTGTTGGCAAGTTTGTTCACCTTCCCTGGGTTAAGATCATAATAAGGTGACAATAGCCTTACTAATTACAGACAAGTATTACAGAAGGCAATTTATGGTTGTTGACATGAAGTCTTCAGGTTAACAGCTTTTTTCCTGAAACATCTTTGCTCTTTTATAAAGATAGATTTAGGATCAGTTGTGACAGCAAAGATGTTGAAATAGAACTCAACAATTAGTCCTTTAATGTAAGAATTATAAAGCACATATTGTTACTCAACCAGTTTACAACTTGCTGAGATTGAAATAAAACTAAATGGCTGACTGCATGTAACAGTGGCGTGGGTCTGCCCATGCTGAAGTTGGGTAACCTCATTTTAATGTATAATGAAAAGTTGTTGGAAGTAATCTTTGAAAGCTCCATTTTCCTTATATGATTATGAAATAATAGAAATGTAAATAAATTTTATTCATAATGTGGATATATTAGGGGATTACAAGTGGTAATAGATGTAAAAGTAATTTGGCATCTGCTCTACTGTAAGCATTCAGTAGTGGAGCAGTCGTTAGTAGGATGGCATGTGTGCAGAGCCTTCGTGCTGGTGGGATGTCAGTGTGCCATTTGTGGAGCAATAAAGAGCAGCTGGTCTGCAGGCTAAAGGGCACAGGGGAGGAGAGGGCAAGACAGTCTCAGATTATATATAATAGACAAAAACTAGAGTAAGGTCTGATAAGCCTTCACTACTTTGAATGTAGTCACCAGATTTTGTAAACGGGAGTAGTATGAGAAGACTTTTCAGAGAAGGGTGCCCACCTGTGGATAACCATAGGCATTACACATGGCTCACTGAGAACTGTACAGTGAAGTTTATTTCTTGGTTATGTCTGACAGGTATTAATATAAGATCATAGATTATTTTTAACCCCTTTGTGGCATTAAGTCCTTATCTGTAGAAATGTGTGTTTGCATATATGTATACATGTAATCCATTATATATTATTTATATATACAAATATATCGAATATATTGTGTTTTCTGTCAAATTGACACAAGCTACAGTCATCTGAGAGAAGCTCAATTGAGAAGATGCCTCCATAAGATCTGGGTGTAAGGCTTTTTCTTAATTAGTGATAGATGGGGGAGGGCCTAGCCCATTGTGCTTGGTGCTGTCCCTAGGCTGGTGATCCTGGGTTCTATAAGATAGCAGGCTGAGCAAGCCATCAGGTGCAAGGTAAGCAGCACCCCTCCCTCCATGGCTTCTGCATCAGCTCCTGCCTCCATGGCTTCTGCATCAGCTCCTGCCTCCATGGCTTCTGCATCAGCTCCTGCCTCCATGGCTTCTGCATCAGCTCCTGCCTCCATGGCTTCTGCATCAGCTCCTGCCTCCATGGCTTCTGCATCAGCTCCTGCCTCCAGGTTCCCAAAAGCTTTGAGTTCCTGCCATGGCTTCCCTTAAATGGATTATGCCTAGGGGTGTATAAGCCAACTAAACCTCCTCAAGTTGTTTTTGGTCATGGTGTTTAATCACAGCAACTGTCACTCTAACCAACACATGTATTCAAGTCAAATATATCAGCAGATAAATAGAAAAAAGACATGTGCATATTAATTGCATAAAGAATGAAATTGTGTTTGCAACAAAATAGATGGAACTGGGAGATATTATGATTGAAATATGCCATGCACAGAAAGATAAGCATTGCAACTTCTTATGTAGAAGCTTAGAAAGTTTGTTCCAAAGAACAGATCAGTACAGTAGTTATTGCTAAGTGCTAGGAAACACAGGAGGAGGGAGAGAGTGGACGGCTGCATAGCAGGCATCCAAGTAAGATGAGGGAATGAGCTCCCACGTGTGCCACACAGACAGTGGAAGAGTGTTCGCAGCTGCACTTAGGCTCTGGGTTCGAGGACCTTCCTACTCAATTTTGTGTTTAACAAATGGCACAACAGTGACCTAATTATGATAGTGTAACTCTGTAGGCTCTTAATATCTGATTAATGCTACACAACTTGATAACTAATTACACTTGGATCATCAGTTTCTTTAATGCTTATTAAAATATTGTTATAGTAAAACTGTTCCTTTGATAATGTTTTGAATTCCTAGAGTATATGTTAAAAGACAGTGGAGAGTTCCTATTTTCCTTCTTTTTGTATTTTCAATGCTTAGATTAAGATTGACAGTTATACATATTTAAACTCTTAAAAACATAAGTAGGGGAGAGAATGAAAAGTTTGTTGGATTCTTGATGGCTGTTAGCTGTATCACCTCTTCTTATGTCTTTCAGTCCCACACTCTCCACGCCTTGGGCCTAAGGTAGAGACTGTGGCCCATCTCGTTATTGTTGCCAATGACGATGCATTTGGAACTGTGCAGCTGTCCGCCTCATCTGTTCATGTAGCAGAAAATCATGTTGGACCCATTATCAATGTGACTCGAACTGGAGGAACATTTGCAGATGTTTCTGTTAAGTTTAAAGCTGTGCCAATAACTGCAGCAGCGGGTAAGAAAAGTCACGGAGAGGAGAAGTGAGGTTGTGGCCCTCTAAGGGACGCCCCCTTCCATCCCTAGGGTGGTTCACAGCAGCCGCATTTGCCCAGCTTTGTGATGAGGTCTCTCCAGCTATGTTGATGGGGAAGCTCACTTGTGGCTTCTGGACAGCTGGACAGCTGGACAGCTTGTCTTCCCACTGAGATTACAATTCTAGCTCTGTTTTATTCTGACAGCACCATGTACATCATCTTTTTAAAAAATGGAGTCACCGCTTTCTCTTTGTCTCACTTTTTATATGTGTTTATACATGCATTTCGAATATATCAGAGGAATGTTATTATCTTTAGGTGTGTGGAAGGGAATGAACATGAGAACACAGGAAGTTGTTTGTTATCAATCTACACTTTTTTAGTTTGAGAAATAAGACTTCTTTTTCAAACAAGTCTAGTTAAACATCCTCCAAAACTATTTCTCCAAGTATGGGACATCACTTCCCTGATGTATGGGATGCTTATTCTGAAGTAAGCTTTCGCATTTGTCTGTGGGTCTTTGCAGGTGAGGACTATAGTATAGCATCTTCAGACGTGGTCTTGCTGGAAGGGGAGACCACTAAAGCTGTGCCAATATATATCATTAACGACATCTACCCTGAGCTGGAAGAAGCCTTTCTTGTGCAGCTACTTAATGAGACAACAGGTGGAGCCACACTGGGGCCTCTAAGGGAGGCAGTCATTACCATAGAGGCTTCTGATGACCCCTACGGACTGTTTGGTAACTAGAATAATTTGTTTATCTCTCTTACTGTGGAAGTCACAAAAGGAAAGTCACCTTTGCTTTATTTAAGATTGAGTTGACAAAGGCAGTTTTTTGTTTGTTTTGGTTTCCTTTTTTGTTTTTGTTTTGTTTTTGAGGTATTACTACTTATGCATAAGATTCCTGGCATAGGTTAATGGTTACCCAAGAAGTAAGAAATCGCATTTTTAACATGGAGATACCCAAAACATGTTTGCTTTTGTGTCAATACTGGCTCCTAGATGTGTTATGTAAATTCTTTGTCTGAGCTTTGTGAGACAGGGTCATTCTACCTGTGACAATTGGGTTGTCC
Source organism: Mus minutoides (assembly GCA_902729485.2). NCBI lineage: Eukaryota > Metazoa > Chordata > Mammalia > Rodentia > Muridae > Mus > Mus minutoides. Next base: position 1,044,763 of record LR755141.1, on the reverse strand, counting down.
TGGAACTTGACACTCCATCTTAGCTTCTTCACTACTGGTGATAAGCATGGACTGTCTGCCTGATTTTTATTTTTATATAATTCCTTTAAAAAGTTAACACAATTTCTACTCACATTGGGTTGCTTAACCTTCTCCTGCATAATGTCAGTCAGGAAGCAAAGTAGCAACTTCCTTTGTAGCCCAGGCTGGCCCTGCAGCAGCTGCTGCACTTTCTGGGCTTATTCAGCTCATACTGGGCACAAACCTGTCCCCTGCAGACATTCACAATCTGCTTTTACCAGAATTAAAAATTACAGGGAAACACTGGCACTCCTGCCCAGCTTACATCGCAGCCACTGCTTAGGGTGCTGAGCGGGAGAGTTTCTTTTCTCAGAGGCCCCAGCTTGGTCTTCGTTTGTCACAGTTTCACATTGTGTCTAAAATCAACTGTTCTGTCTGCCCTTCAGGTTTTCAGAATACTAAATTTATTGTAGAGGAACCTGAGTTTAACTCAGTGAGGGTAAACGTGCCAATAATTCGAAATTCTGGGACACTCGGCAATGTTACTGTTCAATGGGTTGCCATCATTAATGGACAGTTTGCTACTGGTGACCTGCGAGTTGTCTCAGGTAATGTGACCTTTGCCCCTGGGGAAACCATTCAAACCTTGTTGTTAGAGGTCCTGCCTGACGACGTTCCGGAGATTGAAGAGGTGAGAGGACTGACTAGTATAGAATGACATTGTTAAATTGTGTCTTGTTTTGTAGAGTGCCTATGTTGCTGTGAGAATGACGAATGCATGCCATCTGCAGGGATCCCCCAGTATGCTAGTCTGAAGGTTGTTTTATAACACACACAGAAAGAGAAACAGTGCACAGGCCAGCTTGCTAGTTTAAGATTGCTTTTGTGTGTGCATTTATGGTGTGTTTTAGAACACTTCTGCTAAGTGAGTATGTATGTATGAATGTATATATGTATGCATATATGTCATAATTATGCAATATTTGTTTCATATCATTCTGGCTTGTATCTTTGTCCCGTTCTGAGTATGAGTCAGTTGTAACTAAGTGTAGATTTTGATTTTCCACAGACTCACCTTCCCATTCTTCTTATACTATTATAACCAACACACTAGGTCCATTTTCCAGGTGTTTCTTGTAATGAAAACAAAATGTGGAAAATAAGAATAAGTTGGCTAATCATGAAAATTACTATGAATAATTTTATTTTATGAAATTTAAGTATTATTGTTTATATCTCATATTTTTTAAATAACATTTTTATTTAACTGCATATGAAGTCTATAACATTTATTTTAATTGCTAATTATGCCATTTTTCATTAAAAAATATTAACCATGCATTAGTACATGTAATATATTTTCTTATTTCTAAACATAGATAACATTATACAATGATTCTTTAAAGTTTTCTTGAGAGTTACAATTTAAGATAGTATGGGGGAGCCGGGCGTGGTGGTGCATGCCTTTAATCCCAGCTCTCGGGAGGCAGAGGCAGGCGGATTTCTGAGTTCGAGGCCAGCCTGGTCTACAAAGTGAGTTCCAGGACCGCAGGGGCTATAAAGAGAAACCCTGTCTCAAAAAAACAAAAAACAAAAACAAACAAACAAAAAAGATAGTATTGGGGAAACCCAGGAAAGTTTCACTTACCACCACCACCTAAATGGATACGTAATATTTCTCCTAAATAAGAAAAGCTTTGGCTATGAAAGTCATAGTATTATATTGATAAACATAAATTTATGTCTTTAATTTAAATTTAAAAATTTACTTACTTTAATTTTAAATTTACTTAAAATTTTAATATTTAATTATTAAAAGTTAACTTACTTTAAATTAAAATTTTAAAATTAAAATTAAGACTTAAATTTAAAAAACTGGATTCTCATGACAGTAAATACTAAGAGATTTGAATAGCTTGTGTTTCTTATGTATTACTGTGCTCTTCTATTAAAAGTTACTCATGTATTATTTTGTTATATGTTAACTTCTGAGTGTAATGGCCAGTTTCTTTGGGCTCACCTGCATTTCGTCATAATTTATTATTATGTGGATGTGTTTGATATTTTCCCGTGTCATTCATCTTAGAACTGGGATGCTGTTAAGGAAGTTTTCACTATGTTTTTAGGTTGTCCAGGTACAACTAGCTACTGCCTCTGACGGAGGTACAATTGGGTTAGATCGAGTGGCAAATATTGTTATTCCTGCCAATGATAACCCTTACGGTTCAATAGCCTTTGTTCAGTCCGTTTTTCGTGTCCAAGAGCCTCTGGAGAGAAGTTCCTATGCTAACATAACTGTCAGGAGAAGGTATGTGTGATGGTTGCTGCATCTGTAGCTGTGTGGGTTTAGGAGGGATTCTATTCTAACTAAACAATGTAGAGTCATATGTTGTCAACTGTTGTAACTTACTCTATAGCTTGGTATAATATGTTAGCTGGATTGTGTATTGCTAGAAAGACAATCATAGTTAATGAAATCAAGAGGCCTTTTACACCATTGTGCTTTCTAGCTACCAAAATCTATTGGTTTCCTATGTAATATGCTCTAATTAGAGCTTGAATACAGCTTGCTTTTAAACTCAGATGTATGAAGGGTGGACTTTTAGGTTATTTATTTATTTATTTATTTATTTGCATTTCTTTTGTAGGGAATATTGTTCACTGGCCTCCTTCAGAAACAGAACAGAGATGGTTGAGGGACCTGTAGCAAAATAGTTACATTTCTCTAAATGTATTCATTTTGCTGTCATTTTTTTTGGTGGGGGGGTGAAATTTAGTAGTTAAAGTTTTGTAATTAGGTTTGGGAACTCTGAGATGGATACAACTTGCCTAACTTGCAAAGTATTTCCATAGCATGGCTACAAGTAAGCCTGACCTGGTTGAAAACAAGGCAGCATGGTTGACGCCAGAAAATAAAGTGTTGAAAGACATACATAATTAAGAAATAAGGTTCTGTTAGTGCTAATGTTTAAAATATTACTAAGAAAATGCTTCTCAAAACCACAATCCATCAGCATTGTTCTCTGTGTGCAGTCCCCACATTAGTCTAAGTGCTTAACCGCTTTCCCACTGCCCACACATTTCAGCGGAGGACACTTTGGCCGCCTGCTCTTGTGCTTCAGTACTTCTGATATTGATGTAGTGGCTCGTGCAATTGAGGAAGGTGAAGATGTGTTATCCTACTATGAATCACCCACTCAAGGGGTGCCCGACCCACTCTGGAGAACTTGGGTGAACGTGTCTGCAGTGGAGGAGACACAGTATACCTGTGCCACTTTGTGTCTCAGAGAAAATGCCTGCTCAGCGTTTTCAGTTGTCAGTGGTGCCGAGGGCCCTCAGTGCTTCTGGATGACTTCGTGGGTCAGCTTAACTGTGAACAGCTCAGACTTCCACACCTACAAGAAGAACATGACTAGGGTGGCCTCTCTTTTCAGCGGCCAGGCAGTTGCTGGTAGTGACTACGAGCCTGTGACAAGACAGTGGGCTGTGATAATGGAAGGTGATGAGTTTGCAAATCTCAGTGTTTCTCTACTTACTGACGATGTTCCCGAGATGGATGAAAGTTTCCTAATTTTTCTCCTTGAAGTTCACCTTATGAACATCTCAGACAGTTTTAAAAACCAGCCAACCATAGGACATCCAAATACTTCTGCAGTGGTCATAGGACTTAATGGCGATGCCTTTGGAGTATTCATTATCTACAGTGTTAGTCCCAATACCTCAGAAGATGGCTTATGTGTGGAAGTGCAGGAGCAGCCACAAACCTCTGTGGAACTAGTTATCCACAGGACAGGAGGCAGCCTGGGGCAAGTCATGGTTGAATGGCGAGTTGTTGGTGGAACAGCTACTGAAGGTTTAGATTTTATAGGTGCTGGAGACATTCTTACTTTTGCGGAAGGTGAGTCATGCGATAGATGGATTTCAGTATTTCTTGCTAAAAGTATTAGAGTCAATATCATGGTGATGTTCATAAATACTTTACCTGCATTTTCTTATTTGTATAGAGATACAATGTGGTTTTGGAACCAATAGTGATTCATCTTATAAATGGTTATAGTAACAGATATAGGCTCACATGACCTGTATATGTATGTTTTTAGTTTTTTTTTAAAGAAGACATTTAGGGAACATCTAAATTTTATGCCTTTATACATGATGACTATAGCATTCATATGTCAGAAGCAATCATAAGACAGGTTCTTATTTTATAAGGAAAGTTACAGGAATGAGCTATGGACTCACAAACAAACTTGTTGAAGGAGCAATGCTACCTGAGAATACATTTTCAAATGTACTAGATGAAGTAGGATAGAATGTCAGTGAAAATTTTAAGTAAAAGTAGTCTGAAGTTTGACAGTTGTATTTATTTTAAAGTGATCTTTGCTATAGATTAATTTGCTGTGGTAATATTTTTAAACTTGTCGAAGAGTGCCGCTGAATTTTTCATGAGTGATGTATGAACATAGTCAAGAGAGTCTAATGAAGATTTTCATCACATACTCAATCTTAGCACTAGTTGGATATGGTATTTAAAATCAGAGAAGTTCATAGCTTAACTTGGTATAGGAAAGGTAATTTTAGTCGGGGTATTTTTTAAATGCTGAATTGAACAATTAGAAAAACTCATAGTTAATTTTTTTTTTTACCACAGATTGAAAAAATTACACATATTTATAAGAATCTCAGAATATACACTGGAAAAAAGTTTTTAATTATTAACAATTCTATGTCTCAGAACAATTCATTGTATCTGTTTATATTTTAATGCACATACGTTTTTGAATCTAGTAACAATATATGTAACAGACATTAAGAATATCTAGTAAACACTGTGTTTAAGAATAAAAATTTAAATGTCTTAAAGCTGACTGGAAATGTAGTATGGTCAGTCTTTTGCTTGTCTACCATTCACAAAACCCTGGATATAATCCCTAGCACCATGGAAACCAAGGTGGAAATATTTGTGTCTAATCCTAGCACTCAGCTGATAGAGCCACAGGGCAGGAGTTTACTGTCTTCCGCTATATGTTGCGGGAACGCTGGCTCCATTAGATAGACTATCTCAAAAAATAAAATGAAAAAGAATCAAGTGCTAGAAAACATTTCTACATGTAGGGAGTAGGAAAGAGGCTGAATCTTGAGTGGGTGATGGCAGGAGGTGGCTGGGGAGTAGTGACGTTTTCCCCTGTTTGAAAGTAACAACAGTGTAACAAGATTGGGGGGGTAAAGTTATCAAAACAAGATATAAAAGTTATAGATAAGTTTATCATGGCTTAGATAAATATAAAGGACCGTATCATGTAAAGCAACTTCATTATATACATTATTATATTGAATTATAACTTTAGCCTCACACATAATGGACTTTATTTTGTAGCTAACTTAGATTATTAGATAATAAGCAGTTTCAAATCAAGGTTCCTGGTTCAATGCCCAGAACCATAAGGGGGAGAAAAGATAACCACACTCTGGTGAGGCAGTCTTGGCCCTGAAGTACTTAGCACAATGCTTTGTGGTCCCTTCTTTTCCATCTTCCTTTTAGAACATGGACAGGAACTACATAGGGTCTCCCTCAGCTAAACTGCCGAGGGAGGGCACTCTTTTTACTGAAGGAGCATTGTGTCCGATATCGCCCCTCTTCACCCATTGCAGTCCTCCATGGTCTCCTTTTGTTTTTTGTTTTTGTTGTTGTTGTTGTTGTTGTTGTTTTTTCCCATGCAACACTTCTGGAAACTATGATGCTGCCCCTTCCACCATCCTCCCCAAACCAACCATTCTCATGCTGCTGGCTCAGCTCGAACGTGCTGTTCCTCTGTGCCATTTGGTCACTGTTTCACATGTGCCAGTGGCCTGTGAGGAAGACATAGGGATGACCAACACTATTCACAGAAATGGGAATAGAAATGGGATTACGTTTGCCTTGTGGGAACTACTTGTAAACATGACTTCAGAGCTCTTTCCTAGGTCGAGTATTGTTTTTGACAAAGACCAGGGAGTAAACCGTGATTCTTGGAAATAGTTGTCCTCGCTGACTTTCTACTATTCAACGTCCTCCCATAGTCTGACCACACTGAGATTTTTATAGCGCTTTGAATTTCAGAAAACAAGCCACATGCACACAGTTTGATGCGGAGGTGGCACTGTTGCCCATAGCGCTGAACTGTTCTAATTGACACATTTTTACTTCCCTTTGAAAATTAAAGGTTACTTCTAGACTTTCAGGTTGGTATTTCACTGATTTAACTTTTAATTCCTTTAACATTTTTCTAGGTGAAACCAAAAAGATGGCTATTTTAACCATTTTGGATGATTCTGAGCCAGAGGACAACGAAAGCGTCCTTGTCCGTCTGGTGGCCACGGAGGGCGGAAGCAGAATACTGCCCAGCTCAGACACTGTGACAGTCAACATCTTGGCAAACGACAATGTGGCAGGAATTGTCAGCTTTCAGACAGCTTCCAGATCTGTCATAGGCCACGAAGGTGGGTTCCATTTGTTATTGAACAGTCTTTCTTATTTGCACAGATGTGATTCTTTGTCTCATGTTCTGAAACATCTGTATTTTTCTTCCGTTTCTTGTTGAGCTGTGGTTTTGATCTGCGTAGCACTCTGTTTAGCAGAGGACCACTGGTAATGCACTGCTTAACTAGACATATGAGCCTCACAGATACTGTGACTTAGCTCACAGATACCATTCCCATTGCTGGGGGTGCTGGGTGCCTCCATGTGGGAAGGCTTGGGTTTTTCTGCTAAATCAGAACACAGTCCACATATCAGAGGTCTTCAGGAAGTGAGCTGTGAATTCCAAGTGTTTAGTACAGTTCTTGGCAAGTGTAGTATGCGTAATTTGTTATTGCACAGTAAAATATTGAACATCAATGAAAATATTCATAATTGGTGACTATTTTACACTTAGCTTTGTAGTTTACTCTGTTTTATGAACAGTGTGCCATGTTGGAAGGCCTGATACAGTGTTTGTTTTACACACTACAATTTCCTTGCCTTCTGTCTCAGCAAAAGGCTGTTTTGTTTGATTCAAATATAACAATGATGCTATCTTTAAAAAGAAAAACTGTTTTGAAATTAATGAAACATTATAGAATGTCCTTCACCACGTAGTTTGAATACTGTATTTAAAATAATTCTATGCTAAGGACGTCAGAGATGAAAATGATATGGCTCATATATGTGGATCTCTTCAGGGGAGAGCACAAAGCTCGCACACAGGTTAAAGGACATGATAGGTCCAAGGATCTTGTGAGTGTCTGTGCTGGAAACTTACCGCATGGCAGTCAGTGGGCACCTTCTGTCTCCTTAATGCATCCTTCCAACTTGCGAGTTTGCTGAACTTAACTAAACGTGCGAGACCTTTGCTGACACTCATTGCTTTTGCTAATGGTTTAGATTTGCATCCTGTCAGTCCAATAATGAATAAAAGTAACTGATAAGTTGTCATAAGCCTACTGTAAAGACAAATCGCTATCAAAAGCTATTTGTAGTGTAAATTAAAACACCACCACAGGACTCCTTACTAATATTGACAAGCATTTGGATTGTCACCTGTGTGCTGGTTCCACTCCCATCATTTCTGTATTTTAGCAGCAGCTCCGTGTGATGTTTAGTGTAGGATATCACACACTCTGAAATGAAGAGGCGGCACTTGAGGTCAGCAGTGGACCTTCACCTCCACAGTACTGCAATCCAAAGCCTGTGTCCTCTGTAGAACCTGACAGTGTAGGATACTGTAAACATTTGAAGTGATTCAAATGCAGGATTAATAAATCTAAATAGTGCTGCCTATTTGAAAAAAGGGCATTGGACAGAGAACCTTGCTCTACCTCTAGTTAGCAATGTAAGTTGGATTTTCATGGATGTCTTGGACTGAGAGGAAAAGCAAATGGTCAGGATGGAGCCATGTGGAACAGCAGGCTAAGGTGCTGGAAAGAAAGATTTTGTGACAGGAGAAGGGGCAGAAGAGACCCAGGAGCAAGAACACAAATAGATACCTAAAGGAGAAAAGCCATCAATCAAAACCAGCAGCTATGGCAGAATGAAGGGAGAGATGGGGGCAGAAGCAAGCGTCTAAAATGACTAAGTAACTTAGCCACCCACTGTGGGTACCAAGCTAATCCATGGGTACCAAGCTAATCCATGGGTACCAAGTTAATCCAAGTTCTGCCTAAAGTTTCTGCTATTGGTCTGTGACAAGAAGATGTGAAAGTTTATGATCATTTCAACCTTTCTGTGATAATGGTCCCATATCTGGTCCCAACATTAGGACAAAGAAACTGTGGCTATATAGGCCATTGGTCCAGGGGTGGAACGTACTAATATTACTCTGCTCAGTGCACTTAGTGCTAAATGAGCTCCCAGTGATGTGTTGCTGTACCCATAGATGAGTCCATATCTCAACCCTCTTCAGAGTAGTTGCTGTTTGCAGTAGACTGATTAGTACAGAGAGCCACAGCTGGCCAAGGAAAGTGGAGTAAGAGATTTCTGGACACTTGGCCTTAAATGGGGCATCTGTATAGCACTCCTTTCTCTAAGGCTCAGGGATCACCATGGCACACTGAATAGAAAGATTCTAAGAGCCCGAGGCTGTAGAAAACTGAACAGAAGTGTGTCCTGGACATACCAGGGCAGTTGCACGTGTGAACCCACACTGGGTTGTGACAGCTGCAAGTCCTCCACAAACTCATGTTAGCTAAAATACCATCAGGAGGATGAGAGGTGGGCGTGAGTCCCACCCCTGCTTCAAGAAGATCAATCAGTCTTCTTTATGGCTGTGTTCCATGGTAGGTGGACCACACTCTACTGGATGGTCATACACTCAGTGTATAGCCATCACTGACTGGACTTCATGGCTTTCCCATCTGTCTGTTGGTCTCAATCTCTCTCTCTCTCTCTTTCTCTCTCTCTCTCTCTCTCTCTCTCTCTCTCTCTCTCTCTCTCCCTCTCTCCCTCCCTGCCTCCCTGCCTCCCTCCCTGCCTCCCTCCCTCCCTCCCTCCCTCCCTCCCTCCCTCTCTGAGTTTGCTATGTCACATTGGCTATCTTAGAACTCACTCTGTAGAGCAGGCTGGCTACACACTCATAGAGATTCACCTGCTTCAGCCTCTTGAGTTCTGGGATTATAGCCATGTGCTTCCATACTCTGATGGATTATGTTTTTTTTTTTTTGTTTGTTTGTTTTTGTTTTAGAATATACAAAGGTGAGTGGGCTAAGATAGCGGTGGGCCTGGGAGAAATAGAGGCGAGGAGCAAATACAACCAGAATGTAATGTATGAAATTCTTAGAGATTTAATTAAAATATGTGTTAAAGTGTGTATAGACACCCAACATTCACTTACCTGTTTTCAATTTTAAGACAATTATGTCCTATCAGTAATTCTGTGGGTATTTAAGTAGTGATAGGAATAGTGTGGGGAGGAGCCCTGAAGGGGCACTAGCATCTTAGAGCAAGGGTACACCCTGGCTACTGGGACCTTTTGGGGCTGAATGAATTTCACCTGAAAAGATATTGTGATTGTTTTAGTTTCTGATAGTCACATGTCATAAGCAAAACAAAGAAGATGTGTAGGAAGCCGCACCTGGGCTTCCCCCGCAGCAGCGAATGCCGCTGCAACNCCTCCTGAAGGGAAAATATTCTAATGAGGCACTGCTTGTAGCACCAATGAAGGGAAAATATGCTAATGGCTGTGACTTGTGGCACCAATGAATGGGCCACATGCAAATGAGGTATGGCTTGGTGCACCAATCAGCAACCACTATGACACCCCTCCCCCTTCCCTGGGAGTGTATAAAAGCAGCAGCTCTGCTGCTGTCCTGAGCCCTGGGAATCAACTATCAAGGCGCTCCAGAATAAAGCTGACAGAGAAGATCCCGGTGGTGGCGTGTCTTTCTTGCTGGTCGACGGAGGAGGCAGGGAGGCGCGCCGCAAAGATGAATTAATAATTAAATTAATTAGCAATTAAGTCCAGTCAGAAAATCCACATTCTGAGTATGGTCTCACAGGCTTAAGGAAGGCTCTTAGGAATTAAGCATCGGTGTAGACTGATATCCAGTGACCTGTGCCATGGCCAGCCACCAAGTCAGAGCAGATGCTGAAGGAACAAACACACTCTATGGAGCACACCGTGTGCCCTCAGATGACACTGGGAGAAGAGAAGAGGAGATGGACCCAGGAAAGTCAACACAGCATACAGCGGATTTCCAAGCTCTGCCTTTGCGGATCAGACAGTTGAGCATGTTTGAGCACTGGGAATGCTATGCTTGAAGAGGAAAGACAACCGAATCCCACTGAATTTCAAGGATCTTATCTTTAAATAACAATCAGCAAGAATAACAGTCACAAAAACAAACAAACAAACAAACAAAAAAACAGCACAGATTGGAGGTCAAATGGTTTTCTTGGGGGAAAAAAGCAATCTTAGGTTATAACTGTAGATTTATGAGGATGACATGTAATTCTCATAATCATCTTTCCTTTCGGAATGGTAAGAACCTTCAGGAACTAGTATTCATTTCTGGAGTTACAGTAGGGCTAGCAGAGTTCCTCTATTTCAAGTAATCACCATATTTATTTAATGAGAATATTCTGTATCCCCCCACAGATTGTCTTCAACTTTATTTCTTAAATGATTTTCAAAATAAACATGCAATCACCCTCACCAAACGTGTCCCCCCACTTTCAGTTGGCTTGTGACTTCATATCATATGATTTTTCCAGTGATGCACAGACCCTGGTGGATGAGGGGCAGGTGGAGCCATACCTCACCATGATACGGAAGGTGGTTCCTGACCCCAGCAAATGTTTATGTTTGAAAATTAGAACATGTTCTCTCTCCGGCTTCCCTCCAGTCCTTTGCAGACTGGGAGGGAAAGGCCTAGGTCTTGTTTTCCTTCTCCTGTGTCTGTCTTTTGAGTGTGGCCTTGTGAAGGTTGCCTCTGGAATTTGCTGTACATTTCCTGGGGGCAATTTCAATGACTCTTGGGCTTCTTCCTGAAAGAGGCAGAACCAGGCTCTTTGGTTTCATTATAGCTTAGAAAAGTATTCACGCTGTTTTTGCTCCTGACAGGATAAATGCTCCGAAGACTTGTGAGACAATATGGGGAAGAAGTGCCTTTTACTTCTGTATGGGCATCGAATGTCCATCTTTAAGCCGTATTTCTGCAGACAAGTAATTTCCATGGTAGAAAGTTACAGAGTAGTGTTAGAAGCTGAGAATCTCACATGAGGCAGGCTCAAGGAATTTTTCTTTTACTGTCTTCCTCTTCTGTACATTTTATTTTATCTTTATTGCAGAATGGCGCCTTTTTCCCAAGTCTTTGTATACAAATTTACAACATCAGGCTTTTATGTTATCAGGCGTACAGGGTCTCCTTCAGCATGGACAGTCATGGACCTGGCCTTTGTTCTTTTCCATTTGTACTCTTTTTGTGTTTTGTGTACTTCATTAAATAACCAGTAGTTTTGAATTAATATTAGCTTTTGTGATTTTGAAACCTTGTCAGTCCCTGACACTGCCTGTGAAGTGTGTTGATAACTGCAAAAATCTTCCCTTGCCTTCAGTACAGATGTGCTCTGTAAGAAGCACTGTGTGCGGCATACAAGAGGGGGCTCTCAGAATTCATGTTTGTTTTTGTTCCTGTGGATTATGTAAATGTAAACACATTAAATGATGTGCAGGTGATTATGTCTGATTGTGTACTTGCAGTTACTCTTAATTCTTTGAAGTACCCTCTTCTTGATCAGCCATCCCCATGTGTTAAACAAGAAAACAATCAAAGGCATAGTCTATAAAGTAATTATGACTAAATAAATTTGTATTAAATACTTAATGTGTATTTAAAAATATCTCTGGTGTTTTTAACTTCTGATATTTCATACACTGTCTCTAAATAATTCATTTTACTCAAATTTTGGGTTTAGACTTAGCATTAAGATGTTTTTTTGTTTCCCTCCTAATTTTAAGTTGTCTTTAAATGAATTGAGTCATGGCATTTTAATTAAAAAAATTCTATTAAAGGTACTAATTTGAGGTCTGAAGCTTTAGCCCATTGTCTACGCATTCCCCTAGCATGTATAAGGCCTGCGTGGTGGGGGTGGGGTGGGGTGTTTCCCAGCAATACCAAAAGTTAAAAAAAAAAAAAAAAAAAAGAAGTCCTTGTTTAGGTCTTGTTTATGTTTAGAAGTTTAGAAATGCACTAGTTTGAAAAGAATATTGGAACATGGTGTTTATATTTTATTTTACTCTTGTTTAAAAAGTGTTGAAAGATAACTAATATGCATAAAACTATTTTAAAAATGGCATCTTACATGACTGTGTACTTGGGGATTTCAACTTTTTTCCTTTTTGTGCTACAAACTGCATATAATGATGTGTTCTGAAAGCTTTTAAAAAATACTGCTTGCCATGTCGTCATAACTCTAATGAGGTTGTTCATAGTGTATTGTACCGTGTTTATCATTATGCAGAATTAGCAATTTGAGTATAGAGTTAGGAAGCCTCGAAGCCACTAGCATAGCTCCAAGTTCCTTCCTTCTTCCTTTTAACAATGTGAAAGGAATGACTCTGATAATCTTCTTCATTTTTTAAAATGTTACATGTTGTTAAGAGTCAAGAAATGAAAATAACTATGCAGTTATTAGGGAATGCTAATGTAACCATAGGAAAGTTATAGGTAGAAGCTGATGGACAGGTTTGACACCTTTCCTTGTATCTCCTTTTACAAAACAATTCCATGGTGGTATATGTAAGTTGCAACCTAAACAAATGTGATTTTCAGGTATCTGTAAGCATTATTATGCATGCATTGTGTAAAATCACATTGCCTCCTCTTATAAGGAGTTTGTGTCTTTTGGGGAAATGAAGGAAGGAGTTCACTGTATCCCTATAGTTTTGACTGTGGCTGACATTACAGAACCCCTGTGTGTGGTCTGGTGCATGTGTTGGCGTGTTGACATGTTTCCTTCCCACTTTTCCTGCTGCTTCCTCCCCATGAGAGTCTTTTGTAATGCATCTTGTAATTCCTGAAGGTTCACCCACAGCGAGTTTTTGGAAGTAGGACCTCTGTACTCTGAATGGCAAGCATGTGCGTTCACATGCTAAAAAATTCACAACATAACACAGTGCTCTGTTATGTTCTTGGAAAAGGACCGGGAACAGAGGCATGCTTGAGTTTGGGTTTTGCTATATTTGAACTTGAAGTTCACTCCTGTTAAGTGCTTGTTAATTGTATTCTCTCCCTTGCAGGAGAAATGTTGCAGTTCCATGTGGTAAGAACACCCCCAGGTCGAGGAAATGTCACTGTCAACTGGAAAGTTGTTGGACAAAATCTAGAAGTCAATTTTGCTAACTCTACGGGCCAACTCTTCTTCTCTGAGGTAACACCAGGAAGAAAAGCTTTTTTTTCCCAACTTTTATTAGATATTTTCTTCATTTACATTTCAAGTGTTATCCAGAAACTTCCCTATACCCTCCCCCCTCCCGGCCCTGCTCCCCTACTCACCCGCTCCCACTTCTTGGCCCTGGCGTCTGTACAGTGCAGCATCTTGAGGAAGACAGGGTAGAAAATGAATGTCACTACATTGTATTGATTATCTGTCTGTTCACGTTCACCTCCCTGGCTTGTGCTCTTCATCGATGTATTTAACCTTTGTCTTCACTTCTCCTGCTTTGATGTAGAGTTAAAGCCCAGCTGCTGTCATTTCCTGTACTAGGTTGAGCATATAATAACTGGAACCCTGTGCCATTAGTGTCCTCTCTTCTCATTTTTCTCTTTCATCCCTCGTACAGAGACATCTTTGTGTTACTGCTTTCTCATATACACCAGTCACTGGCTAAGATTTAAATTGATTGACTCAGCTGTCAAAATGTCAAGTTACTACTTTAAACCTGGTATCTCAAGTCAGTGGTTTCGGTTAATTAATCTCTAAGACAATGTTGATTCAAATGAAGCAATGTTTTACTTCACACTATAAGTATATGAAATGAAAGCAGGGTATGAGTTGTGTGCAGTAACAATACAAGTATGGCATTTCTCTGTTTGTCATAGGGTACATTGAATAAAACACTATTTGTACATTTGTTGGATGACAATATTCCTGAGGAGAAAGAAGTATACCAGGTTGTTCTGTATGATGTCAAGACCCAAGGTAATTTAGACTTTCCTTTTGAACTTTTCTTTGGTATTTTCATTTCGGACAAGGAAGAAATGAAATGAGCTAGTTCCTATCACTGTGTCTAAAAAGTAGGTATGTGCTAACTAAAAAGAGAGTTACTCTACAGCCAGCATAGTGTTGTACATCTGTGATTTCTGTGCTCAGAAGGTTGAGGCAGGAAGATTGTGAGGTTGGGTTCATATTGTAAGTGCCAGCCCATTCAGAACTACAAAGTGAGATTCTTTCTTTGATAATGTGCTACTTTAAATATTAGATTGAAAACGCTCCTAGTCTTTATGGGCTGTGGAAAAGTACTCTACAGAGAACTTCTGTAGAAGCTCTGCTCCACAGGGCTGGGGGGATGGCTCCGCAGGTAGTGCACCTGCTGTGAGACTGAAGACTCTAGCGCAGATACTCAGTATCCAAAGCTGCACATGCTTGTACATATCTGTAAGCCCAAGCATCCTGCTGCAGTGTGGGACGTGGAGCCAGCTGGTCTGGCAGCAAGAGTGCAACCAACAAAAAATCCTTGTCACAGAGAGGGAAGAAGGAGGGGATTTACACACATTGATGTTCTCAGGGGCACCATCACAACACTCTCTCTCTCTCTCTCTCTCTCTCTCTCTCTCTCTCTCTCTCTCTCAAAACCAGCTGTCTTAGTCAGGTTTTCTATTCCTGCACAAACATCATGACCAAGAAGCAAGCTGGGGAGGAAAGGGTTTATTCAGCTTACACTTCCATACTGCTGTTCATCACCAAGGAAGTCAGGACTGGAACCCAAGCAGGTCAGGAAGCAGGAGCTGATGCAGGAGCCATGGAGGGATGTTCTTTACTGGCTTGATTCTTCTGGCTTGCTCAGCCTGCTCTCTTATAGAACCCAAGACTACCAGCCCAGAGATGGTCCCACCCACAAGGGTTCCTTCCCCCTTGATCACTAATTGAGAAAATGCCCCACATCTAGATCTCATGGAGGCACTTCCCCAACTGAAGCTGCTCCTTTCTTTGTGATAACTGCAGCATGTGTCAAGTTGACCCTCAAAACCAGACAGTACACCAGCCATACAAACAAATTCTAAAGAAAGACTTAAAATGTTTTGCCGCTTTTATACAGAGGTTAGTTTTCTGAGACAAGGTCCTGCTGTGTAGCCCAGGCTGGCCTCAACTTCACTGTGTAGCCTGCATTATCTTCAAACTCATGTTCTTCCTGCCTCAGCCTAATGAGTTGGGTGACATGTACTTGACATATTAGATAGTCATTTGCTGAAAAAAACCCAAAAAACAAAAATCCCCACCACATTTCCAAACATAAAAATTTTGAGTTTGTTTTTCTGTTAGAAATCCAATTTAGATTTTGAACCAATTACTGTTTACAGATAAATATGGTCATTTTTGAACAAATTGCTTGGGTAGTTATTTCCTGTTTATTAATTCTATAATTCACACAGCCAATATAGTCAGTAGTGTTAATACCATCCACATAGAAGAATCCAGGTGCTGCTGTGTGGAGGGAGAGTGGGATGTAGATGGCTTGTCAGCCTGAGCATTTCTGGGAGCAGCAGGATGGCTGACTGGTTCTCATGTGCTCCGTCAACATGTTAAGTGCTTTAAGAATTTTGGAGCTGCTGAAGAGATGCACTGAGTTCCTGATGGGCTCCCTGATTTTTAGGAGTCTCCCCAGCAGGAGTTGCTCTACTTGATGCCCAGGGATATGCAGCTGTGTTGACAGTGGAAGCAAGCGATGAGCCACACGGTGTTTTAAACTTTGCTCTCTCCTCAAGATTTGTTGTGCTCCAGGAGGCTAATGTAACAATTCAGCTCTTCGTCAACAGAGAGTTCGGATCTCTAGGTTTGTGTTTCCCTGGAGTAAGTACTAAATGGGGTTTCTAGGCAAGGACCTTTAAAATTCTGTTTCTAATTTTGTTTTTGTTTTTGTTTTTCGAGACAGGGTTTCTCTGTATATCCCTGGCTGTCCTGGAACTCACTCTGTAGACCAGGCTGGCCTGGACTCAGAAATTCACCTGCCTCAGCCTCCCTAGTGCTGGGATTAAGGGCATGCACTATTTTTAATTTTAAAAATCTGTTTGTGTGAAACCATTGGTAATATAAATCCTCAAAGGAAGATGGTGTTTAGCACAGTACTTTGTAACTTCTTTGTTTTTTAAAAAAGTTAAAGGAATTATCTGTTTTCACAGAAAGGCTGTGTACCAAACAGCCATTGAGTCTCAGAGCAGTAGTAGGCTGCGATGGGGTCTCTAGGCTAGGCTCAGTGATTGGGGCTTTTCTCTACCGGCCCTCTGAGCATAGGCTTAAAAGTACTGCATGACTGCTTTTACTCTGTACTGAAACAAGGTCCCAGAGCCAAACTGCAAGTCCAGAGGCAGGCATCTGTGTCTTCATAACTGTGGACATCATGGTGCTGGTCCATGTGAAAGAATGCAGCATCAGGACCAGTGATGGGACTGAAAATAATACGAAAGACTTCACAACGAGACAGTTTTAAAGGTGTGGCTAATCAAGGTTCTTTAAAAACATGAATTCCTCTAGGAGCCATCAATGTCACATACGCTACTGTTCCTGGAATAGTAAGTCTGAAAAACGACACAGAAGGCAACCTAGCAGAGCCAGAGGCTGACTTCGTTCCTGTGAGGGGCTTTCTGGTTTTAGAGGAAGGGGAAACAACAGCAGCTATCAGTATCACTGTCCTTGAGGTAAGCACTTATGTTATTCCACGATCTTATATTCAACCCAAATGGTCACACAGAGAGCAGAAGTTGATAGACTAATTTATGTATAACATAAACTGTAAAATGTACTTAGAGGTTTCTAACAACTTTGCATTTAGAAGTAGCAGTTTTCATGGTGACTAAGATTATATAGTTTTTGCTTGTCTCAGTATTAAATACTATTATCTTTAATATTTGTAAACTTTCTTCAAAACTTGAAAAAACTATGGTATTTAGAGATTTTAAGAGTCTATTTGGTTCGTCTTCTCTGCTGGTGGTGTTAGGCCAGGTTATGGTTTCCTCTGATTATTTTTTCTTTAACTTGAAACCACCCAGGAGTTTCCATTTGTGTTTAGATCTGCCAGCCTGCTGTTGTGTTTTATTATAGAAACATTGAGTGAGGGATAGTTTCCTTAGGACACTTTTCTATAAAGTCACTCTGGCCTAAGAGGTTCCAAGGGAGCATTTTAATGCCCAAGGATTCAGCAGACCCACAGGTTCATGTAGATCATGGTCTGTGTGGGTGAGATTAGTTAAAATAGGGACTGGAAACTCTCTAAGGGCTGATAGTAGAAAACAAAGTTTTGGTCCAGCTTAATGTAACCAGCAGTGACTGACATTGCACCTTAAATGAGTTTTTGCACCATGAAATGTTGTGTTTGGGGAGTTTGTTGTTTCACTATGTAAATACACTTCTGGGAGGCCCTGCAAAGAATGCTGTGAACGGAAAGTGTAAAGACAGTGGGGCATGTAGAAGTGGTGTGAATGACTATATATTTGAAATACATTTCTGTTATTTGGTATTTGCTGGTTCAATTTTATGGCTTTTATTCAGAGGCTTCTCAGCTTTATAAAATTATTAAATATTTAAGCTATATGCCCTGTGAGGTTATTTCTACTGCATTGGGAACCATTGCAACATGAGAACTCCAGATTCAATAACAAAAGGTGTTATCATGTCAGTGTGTAACTGACAAAATGTGTACACAACCATGGTAAATGCCTGATCTGTTAATGTTATGAATTACATACTAGTAAATACAGTACACTACACACACACACGTACACATAAACACACATGCACTATATTTATTACACACACATACACATACCTATACTATTCTACACACACATGCATGTCACTACAGACACATACCCTCATCACAGGCACACACACACACACACACACACACACAAATACAGGCACACACACACACAAATACAGGCACACACACACACAACACAGGTACACACACATATTCACAATCCATTATATTATATACACATATATGACACGACATACACACAAACACACACATATACATACACTATATTGCACACCTATATACACACACACATACATGACCCTATAGACACATACACACAACACAGGCACACACACATGCACACAGCCTTACTTTCTAGTTAAGTGAGCTCTGAGAGTACAATGTATGCCCCCCATCCCCAAGTCTACTTTTGTAAGCGTGGGTTTTCCATGCACTGCTTTTTCTGTTTTGTTGTTTTCAAGGCTTGTCCTCTGAGCAGTGCTAGATTAGAACACAGCAG
>LR755141.1:932503-1026213 GCA_902729485.2 Mus minutoides | reverse complement strand
ACACACACACACACACACACACACTATATGTAAACTTTGTAAGTATTCACAACCTGTAGTCACTCCTGAACCAGGTTTTACTACTCCTGTGTTAGGGTACCTTCTTTGTTTGTGTTGTTAATTGTGGGACTACTGATTAATAATAATTACTACCATGTTCAAAGGATCTTTTTGAAGCTGGATAGTCCTCATACACTATTGTTAATTATTACCAGCAATCCATGCCCTTGTGGTCACTATTTCTCCAAAACAAACATGGTAGAGTTGAGGCTTTGGACTATAATCGGCTCTCCTTAAACTCCCACGGGTTGTTCTTAGCCTCCCTGTTCCCCTTTCCGAACAGTAGGTATCAGGGAAATTGAGCATTTTTTGCATATGTTATATTTGAAATAATTAGATTCATATACTTATATAGTTGGTTTACTTATAAATTGTCTTTAAAATGTTACAATTTTGAGGTGCTTTTGTAGTGTTCACCTAATAAATTCCACATATAAGTTTGACACTGTTATATAATAATTTAAATAATTTTACTCCTTGTTTATGTTTTCCACTGTGTTTTTACTGTTTGTGTTTATGCATTGGTAATATAACTTAACGAACATTTTATGAGGAATAATTCCTTTAAGCATAATTAAAGCCTTTTTAATGATTTTAATTTTTGCAGGATGATATACCAGAGCTAAAAGAATATTTCTTGGTGAATTTAACTCATGTTGATCTCATTATGGCTCCTCTAACTTCATCTCCTCCAAGACTAGGTATGGGGCTCTCCTTTATGAACCTTTTGACTAATGTGAGCGGACTTCATTGTTTTAATCAGAGTGAGTTGTTATGGGAACGTAACACCGCCCCTTGTTTTGTTTGCTAATTTCAGCCATGTGTGAGGATGTGATGAGCATTTAGACTTATTCTGGTTACAGACTATCGTCGTAAGCAGTGTAAGGCAATAATTACTCTGGTGCTTTTTAAATTTTACAACTATGTTATAGCCAGATATGCAACCTGCAAGGTGGTATTACTTTTTTCGAATGTATTTTTCCTTCGTTTTCTTTTAAAATGTAACCAGCTATCTTCATAAGTCAACAGTTTTCTTTTAAGTTTAATATTTATTTTGTGAATTCAGTGCTTGCTTCTATTCTGACCTTTGATCTTTTTCTTTTCATGCTTTTAGAAAACATAATTCATTACAGACTGAAAGGTAAAACTTGAACTTGGTAGAATCTTAATTAGACCCTTCAATAGATACAGTTTAAGTATTGCTGGAAAGTGTGTGAGGCATGCCAGGTTGGAGTGAGTAGCATGGAGATCAGCCAGTCCAGCTGCTCTGTCTGTGGGATGCAGGGCTGCAGGATGGAGGGGAGTTAGTCCTTTGTCTGCGGGATGGAGGGAGTTAGTCTATGGAGAGCCAGTTCCGATGGAGCTCTTTCTGCCCTGGTCCTCTTACTCAAATTGTTGTATGTATTACCTCTGTCATTTCTTACATTCCTCCATTTTACATCAGACAGTGCGAACCATGAGGAGCTTAGGAATATGCCCCAAATTTCAGTCAGAACATGAAAGAGCTGGATTAAAAAAAAAAAAAAAACTAAAAGTTTAATTTTAATAACCTATGATTTCACTATTATTTCAAAAGTTTTTTTTTTTTGAGATTGTAATTTAGTTAAAACATTTCTTGCTTTTTCTCTCTCCAAACCCTGCCATATCTATTTCTTGCTCTTCTTCAAATTCATGGCTTCTTTTTTCATTAATTGTTATTGTATGAATACACACACACACACACACACACACACACACACACACAGATATTCACAAATAAGACCTGTGGGGTCCATACAGTGTTACTTATATTTATGTTTTAGTGTACTGTGATTTCTAGACTGTCTGGCTATAAGCCTGTAGTCCATTGGGTACAAATCCTGATTTTATACTGTCTCCTGAATGGTGTTGTCCACTTCAATATAAAGAGAATTGGCCTTCTTATTCCTTTTCTCACTAAAAAGCTATGATAATTGTCCTTAACTAAAGAATAAAGTATTGAAACACACACACACACACACACACACACACACACCAGGAAGAGAAGCAATGCTTCAGTACAGAAGAGCAGCTACATTGTAGCATACTGACAAAAATGCATCCGACCAGACCACTCTATTTCTTTCTGCTTTATCAAACCCTTTCCCTAGTTCATCTTAACACTACCCTCTGGCTCACTTTTTCCATGTATGTTTCTCTTTCCATGTATGTTTCTTTTTCTTGTCCTTCCTGCTTTCCCCAACAGTACCATTTTCTCCCATCCTGAAATAGAACAGAGATGTAAATATGGTTTAATTTATTCAAAGTGAAGCTATAACATCTGTAACATATTGTCACACTGTTCTTAGTTGAGTAGTTATATACCAATAACTCTTGGTAATAAAAAATATTTCTCTTCTAATGTTACCAGTATTGTTTTTATTTTCTTAAAAGTATTTTCACTATGTGTAATACCTACACATGAAAATTTATATAACACAGTCTTCAAATTCCTTGGCAGACAGTAGTTTTAAATATAGTTTAATGAATTTTATATTACATTATATTTATTCAGTCTATCTCTGTTTTGTCAGATTCAGAAGGCTTGACGGCACAGATCATCATAGATGCCAATGATGGTGCCCGAGGTGTGATTGAATGGCAGAGTAGCAGGTAAGCCCAAGATGTATATGTTCCTTCCTTCGTTTCACATTCTTCACAATTACCATACAGAAGTTAGGAGAGAAAACCAAGTCTATTCTGTTATTCCAGATTTGAAGTGAATGAAACCGACGGCGTTGTAACACTGGTAGCACAGAGGAGCAGAGCAGCCCTTGGCCAGGTGTCCTTGTTTATGTATGCCCAGAACCTAGAGGCTCAGGTGGGGCTGGATTACATTTGCACTCCACAGGTAGGGAAATCACCTCTGATGGCTTTTTACAACCACTGTTCCTTGAGAATCAGAGTGATGTAGGTATTTTCTGGAAAATTAATCTCAATAACTACTGTGTAAGACACTCCATAGGGAGACCAGGAGGAAGATTTCAATTTTATATAATTCTTCTGCTGCAATAGGTGGTTGAATTAAGTTTTAACTCTATTCTATATATCACCCCAAATTTACAATTTTTTGAAGTATTTAATTCTGAAGAATGCTAGATAATGTATAAAAATGTTAATTATTAGACTTTCCCAGAATGTTTCCTATGCTTCTGGGAAAAAAAAAAGTACTCTACTTTTTTTTTTTTGACTCAATTTACGGACATATCTGAAGCCCTTGAAATACTTTTTACAAATTTTCATGTCGTCATCCCATTTATTATGTAACTAAATGTTTGCTTTCTTCCTCTCAGTAACTTACTTGAAACACTTTCAATTTAAGTTTTAACAAAAAGAGAGCATGTAAAAGTTAATATTCCCTGCATCTAGAGCTTCAGGAGATTTCAAGAAGCAAGACAAAGGTTGTGGGAACCCATGTGGGGTCCTCTGAAAGAGCAGCAGACGTGCTAACTGCTGAGCCCCACCAGCCACTGGAATAGCTTATTCTCGCCATTGTCACATGTGCTTTCTGAACCTCTGATGAACACTCGCAGTGATTTTACGTATCTGAACTTTTTATTTATCTTTTTTGACCAGATTCTTCATTTTACTGATGGAGAAAGGTTTAAGCATGTGGACGTCATGATTCTGGACGATGACATTCCAGAAGGAGATGAAAGATTTCAGTTGCTATTAACAAATCCTTCTCCTGGACTAGAGCTGGGGAAAAATACCATAGGTAGTTATCTTTCACAGTCTACTTTTTTCCATCCTGGTTCGCTAGGGTAGGCTCGTATGCGAAGCCCCCTAAGCTCAGCATTTATAAGTTCTTATGTCAGTGGGAAGGATTCCAGCCTCTGTGTGTGTGTGTGTGGGGCATGCCCACATGTATAACAATAGCAAGGTCAGAGGAGGTGGCTACTAAGTGTGCTATTAAATGATGTTCTCAATTTTGAGGTTGTATTCAATGTGTAAATGTCTCTCTGTCAGAATTAGCGTTCTGATGTGGTTTTGTGCTTACAATGACACAAATGATGGAGATAGTTTTTCTAGTGCTGGATCAGCACTATGAAGTCTGTGCTAAGAGTCAGGGTACTCTGCCTCAGATACATTGTGAGAACTTTAATTCTCTCGTTGGAATGGCTTGACATTGTTCCTAAAAGTGCAGTTTCACTGTGGGCTAGGTATTATAATGTCTGCTTCACAATGATAGCAGTAATGGCAGAGAGGACCTCATGGATGTACCAGATTCTGAATAAGAAAACCCATTTACTTCTAGAACTTGTTATAAGTTTTCATTATTTGAAAATGCCACACACATTTGTAATAAAATATGATTATTTATATCCATCCACAATTCACCCTTCCAACTCTCCTTGGACCCACCTCCTTCAACATGTCCCCTCCCAACATCAAGTCACTTTCTTGTTTTCCTTCCTCTTCCTTTATTTTTATAGATTATGTTACTGTAGATTATTATTATTGTATATTATCCTGTTGGAATGCAGGGTTTCAATTTCTTTGGGAAAGTACAGTGAACTTTATTGATGGTATGTGAGAGTGTAGGGGTCTTAAAATCCTCCACTCTTTTGGGGATCTGGGATGGATACTCTGAGGGGAGATACTCAGTGTGTTGGAGCTAAATTGCGGCTGAAACTTTGCAGTTGCTGAAGGCCTCTGTCTTCCTTCCTTGTTCTTGTTGGTGTGGAAGGTCCAGGGCTCCAGACTCCTTGGAGACTTGTCTTAGTTAGGGTTTTACTGCTGTGAAGAGGCACCTTGACCAAGGCAACTCTTGGTCAACATTTAGTTGGGGCTGGCTTACAGGTTCAGAGATTCAGTCTATACTCATCAAGGCAGGAGCATGGCAGGGTTCAGGCTGTCATGGTATGAGAGGAGGTCAGAGTTCTACATCTTCTTCCAAAGGAAGCCAGGAATAGACTGTCCTCAGGAAGCTATGAGAATGATCTCAAAGCCCCCCCCCCTCCCCCGCCCCCAGTGACATAATTCCTCCAACAAGGTCACACCTACTTCAATAAGGCCACACCTCCTAATAGTGCTACTCCCTTAGCTAAGCATATTCAATCCACCACAAGGCTATATTGATAATGGGATCTACCATCATATAGTGGATCCAAATTCATTGTCTTAGCTGTAAGGGAGCTTGGCAGAGTGCTCATTGAGGGCAAATCTACCATCATCAAGAGTAGAGGACCAAGTGTCTCTGTTAAGGTTATAGGAGACAACCTGATTCTTAGTGTATGTAGCCCAAGATGACCAGCGGAGACCCTGTGGCATCTCTAAAGTCACTTGGTTGATGTCCTTGTATCAGGCAGATTTCTCTAGGCAGTTGGTCATATTCACAACATACACACTGAGGGTAGGTCCAGGGAAGGTCATTCCAGTGAATGTCCCATTCATCTCAGGGATGACCTTGCCCACATCCTAGTGGAAGCTGGGATGGTATTCTGAGAATCCTCCCAGCCACCATACTGCAGTTTTTCTGAGGTACCATCCACAAACATGCACAGTAAGCAGAGGACCGAGATGGTGCTTTGGCTCCAGTGTCCAAGCATGCCCCAGACATCTCCATGGTGGTGAAAATACCAATAGATTCCACTACATGATCAGTACCATATCACCCTATTTGATAAGAGATGGTACTCAGCCTTGACTGTTGAACTCAGTTTGGTGTAATTATCCTGGAACATGCAGGCCATGTGGTTGAGATCAATGATGAGGTCATTAATGGCAGTGGTATACACTTTGCCAGATTCTGAGGCAGTCCTATTGACCAGACACCCTGAATGCAAAATTCATTCACCCCGACCTCTACCAGCACATCTCAACGATGAGGTTGGCGCTGCCTGAGAACATGTGGTTGCTCTAGAGCCAGGATGAGCAGATAGGCTCAGTGATTGGACATTTTAGAAGTAATCTTCTGAGCTTGTTCCTATGTTTTAAATTAATTAAGTTATCTTTTATTATATAGTGTTTTAAAAATATCAGTATTATTTTTATTTTTAAAATTCTATTTGCTTTTCTCCCAAACAATATATTTTTACTATATTTTTCTGAAATTTGTGTAATTTTGATTTATGTGTGGTTATTTTAACATAGGAGGAACTTATTTATTGATAATGATAATATGTGAGAAAAGAACATAAATTTATTTTATTCTAAAATGTAAAGCTTCTGCCCTAAATTTTAAAGATGTACCTTTACTGGCTACTGATTTTCAATATAAATTTTATTTTTATCTGTCCTAGTTTGGTTTTTGCTTCTGAGATAAACACCATGAGTAAAGCATACTGAGGGCAGGGGCGACAGGGTTTATGTTAGCTTAGAGCTGACACTTGTGACTGTAGTGAAGAAGTCAGGAAGAATGGTGGCTACGACCTTGCTCTCAGTGGCTTTGCTTGGCTTGCTTTTTAATATAAGCCAAGAGTGCTGTGCATTCCCACAGTAGTCAGTGTTGAAGAGAATTTCTCACAGACTTGCATACTGTCTCAGCATTGGTTGATGTAATTCAGAGAGGTGGGGGAGGGGGGAGGAAAGAGAAAGAAAGAGAAGAAGGGAGGAAGGAAGGGAGGGAGAGAGGGAGAGAGACTCTTCTGTTCAAATGTGAACTACTTAGAGGGACAAGGAGTGCATCAAAGGGGAGACAAGGTCGCCACAACATTCTGTGTTCATTTTCTTATATTTTCACATCAATTTCTGTGTCAATTGTCTATTTTGAACAAGATCGTTTCAATGCTATATTTTCAATCAATGACAGCTGATACATCAAGATATGATGATGCTTAAGTCTCTATGTCTGGGCTGGCAAGATGGCTCATCAGGTAAAGGTGTTTGCCTGATGATCTGAGTTTGATCCCTGGAATTTACATGATGGATTTCCACAAGTTGTCCTCTGATTTCCACATATACACATACTGTGACATATGCTCTCTCCACAAATAAATGAATACATAAAAATCTTTGTAAGAATTGTAAGAATTCTTAATATTGTAAGAATAATAAAAATCTTTAAGCTAGTGCCGGGCGTGGTGGCGCACGCCTTTAATCCCAGCACTCGGGAGGCAGAGGCAGGCGGATTTCTGAGTTGGAGGCCAGCCTGGTCTACAAAGTGAGTTCCAGGACAGCCAGGGCTATACAGCGAAACCCTGTCTCAAAAAAACAAACAAACAAAAAAAATCTTGAAGCTGACTTCCTGGCTTGTACCACAGTTCTATTCCCTTCCAGCTTTGTAACTTCTATAGAGTACCTGTGTATAACCCGACACAAGCTGGGGATAGTGGCGGGAACTAAGTTAATACAGGTTACACCGTCAGATGTGAGCACACTCTAAGATTTGTAACATTCATTCTTCAGTTGCTGCTTGGATGTTCTTGTTTTAACAGCTTTGATTACTGTCCTTGCCAATGACGATGGCCCTGGAGCTCTGTCCTTTAACAACAGTGGGCACCTCTTCCTCAGGGAACCGACATCTCTCAATGTGCAGGAGAGTGTAGCAGTGTTAGTCATTGTTCGGGAGCCAGCCCAAGGTCTGTTTGGAACAGTGGCAGTTCAGTTTGTTGTGACAGAAGTCAACTCTTCAACTGAATCGAAGGACCTGTTTCCTTCCAAAGGCTTTATTGTTCTAGAGGAAGGCGTTCGGTCCAAGGTATAGTATGAGTCTTTAATACCTTTATTAAGAACACGAGATTACTTTTAGTACTTAAAAGTTTCCCCTCAGAAGTGTGCCCTTGGTTCTCAAAGAAAACCAAAAACAAAGCAAAAATCCTTCTTAAAGGAGAAAAACAAAGGCGCTCGAATGTGTGGCAAGCATTTCAGAGTTATGAAGTGTACACCGATGAGAGCTGGGGAAATTGCCTGTTAATATGCTAAAGAAATATGCAAGAATTAGAATTTATAGTTAGCATGGTCAATTTAAAATCAGGGACTGGAGAGATGGCTTAGCAGTTAAGAGCAATGTCTGCTCAGGATCCAGAGATCCTGAGTTCAATTCCCAGCAACTATGTGGTGGCTCACAACCATCTGTACTGGGATCTGATGCCCTCTGCTGGTATGCAAGTGTACATGCAGCTAGATCACGCATACATAACGTAAATAAATCTATTTTTTTAAAAAAACATTTAAATGGTATTTTTCCTGTATATTGTCTATAAGAATATAAGCCAAAAGAAACTTTCATGCTTGTCATTTCATTTTTGTCTGCCACATTTCAGATTGACAAATGAACAGGAGTAGTTTAGAGGAGAAAATGCTGGATTTGAGATCAGTTATGAATGCAGTCTACTGAAAAATAAAATAAAACAAAACTTGTCTTACAAACTTGCTTCTCTGTATAAGAACTTTTTTGAAATTGGTACTCAATTTTATTAAAAATTTCTGTTTTAGATTTATTTTATTTATATGTATATGAGCGTTTGATCATATATGTGTTTGTGTGCCACATGTGTGTCTGGGGTCTTGGGTCCTTTGGAAATGGAGTTACAGATAGTTGTGAGCTGCCATGTGGGTGCTGAACTGAATTCAGCACCCCTAGGGGTAGGAATTGAACCCGGGTCCTCTGGAAGAGAAGCCAGTGTTCCTAACCACTTGAGCCATCTTGCCACCCCCTCAGCTTTATTTTTGAGATACAGTTAAAAATATTTGGTTACATTCTCCTATGCCTTTTACAGCCAAATACAGTACTAAACTAGTATATTTACAGTGATTTAACATTGGAGGTCACGTAATAATTGATGAAGTCTGTTTTCTGTGGTGTAGGTTAGAGCAAGGGCCTTGGGAAAGCTCGCAAGCTCCCTGTGGCTCACCTACCTCCTCAGTCCTCAGATACCTACAAACTGAGCATGCTTTCCAAGGTCAACATTTTTACATTCTTGAAAATCGAAACCTTTAATGGATTTGCTTAGAGAACCACTCCAATTTTGAAATGATACAAAAGCTTAAAGCCTAAGTGTTTTGTAAGTTTGCTATTATTTTATTCTTTTTGTGTGTTAAAATTACATTTTATTTTGGCTTTCCTTGAACTTTTTTTATATTTTTAAGATCTAAAAAAAATTAATTGTTAGAACAAATTAAATACATTTTGAACTAACCTAACTGCCTCTCACACTTTAGTTTTAAAATGTAAGTTGTAAGACATATAGTCCCTAAGGATGTAGGGACACATATGACTACCCTGAAGAGAAAGATGTCTAAATAACTGCCTTGAGCAGCGCCTCTTTTTGACCTTCGCTCTTTCCAGAGAAAGCAGCTTTCCAGCTTTTAAAATCCAGGGCTATCTTGCTCTGTATAGACAAAGTTGTTCAGCAGTTAATCGTTTCTGTTGGTTCCTTTCCCTTGGCATGTTAGGAGTACATGCTTGCACCTGTCAGCAGCTGCTTCATTTCCTGTTACTGTGCTGCATTCTGTTGCTGAAGCTGTAGCCCTTTTCTGCTGCTGCTGGCCAGCATTTGGACTGGTTCTAGTCTGTACCCACTCTTGGGGTCATTGCTTCTAGCCAGTCATTTCCAGACAACACTAGGTTAAGGGAATTATGTAGCTGGGATAAGACAAAAATGTTACAGAAATCAGCACATGAATTTAACCTGGTAATCAGTGTTTTTTGAGAACTTTAAAAAAGTGTTTAAGCAGGGCAGTGGTGGCACACACCTTTAATACCATCACTTGGGAGGCAGAGGGCAGGTAGATTTTTGAGTTTGAGGCCAGCCGGGACTACAGAATGAGTTCCAGGACAGCCAAGGCTATACAGAGAAACCCTGTCTCGAAAAACAAAAAAACAAAAAAACAAAAAAATTTAAGTGTTTTATTTTAAAATTAAACATGTGCATTGGTCTGTATGTGTTTGCTCAAATGAATGCAGGTGCCCATGTAGGCCAGAAGAGAACATGCTATCTCCTAAGACTGGGGTTACAGGCCCCTGTGAGCTGCCTGGTATATATTTGTTGGGACTAAGTTTGACTTCTCTAGGGTAGCAGCAGGAACTCTTAACTGAGGAGCCATCTCTCCATCCCCAATTAGGGTTATTTTTTAAATGCTGGCAACTGTTATTTTTAGACACTATAGGGTAGTAGATCACAGTTTTCCAAATCCCTGAGGTAGGAACTTGAAACAATTGTGGTCACTACATGATGGGAATCAAATATAAATAAATAGAAGTCATATTTCAAAACATGTTATGCAAATGTGTAGTAAATTTCTCTAAGTGTGTCTTTCCAAAGAGACCATATTCTATGAATTTTATTCTTTTGTTGTATTTCAGGCCCTGCGCATCTCTGCCATATTAGACACGGAACCAGAAATGGAAGAGCATTTTGTCTGCACCCTGTTTAATCCAACTGGAGGTGCTAGACTAGGAGCCCATGTTCACACCTTGATAACAATTTTGCAAAACCAGGCTCCTTTGGGACTATTCAGCATCTCTGCTGTTGAAAATAGGTATGAGTTATTTATAAAGCATTAACATTTTGAATCAAAATATGTAACACTTTTGAACTGAGACGGTATAGATAGAAGTTAATATATGGTTATTTTAGTATAGCTAGTAGCTGACACATATTTATGTTTTATTTCTTAAAATAATTAAGGCATCTAATATTATTAATAGGTAAATCTCTCTTCACCTATTTCTAAGGAGTTATCTGAGTTTTGTATGGAGAGATGTGGGGCATTGGGCTATACACAGACAGTCTCGTTTCCAGTTGAGTTGAGGTCTGAACCCCGGACCTGGTGGTGGTAATTCACCTACATGGGATAGAAGGAGTTCTCTCATGTCTCCTGGAACCTTGGCTCCTGTCAAAGTTATCTCCCCCACAGCCCCACAGGAGAAGCATGGCTTTTAGTCACGTAGACAATGTCCCAAGCTTCTGACCTTCAGGCTAAACTCCTCCCCAGTTACCTAGCAATAGTAAAGATAACAGCACAACATAAGAGAGGCTGTTTGGCCCCTCCTCACTCTCTTACCCCCCTTACACTCTTCTTATTTTCTCCTCTCCTCTACTCACTCTCTTCCTCTCTCTCCCTCTTCCTCTCTAGCCTTTCTTCTCTCTCTCCTTTCCCCCTTCTCTCCTCTTGGCCATGGCCAGTCTCTCTCTCTCTTTCCACCTTTTCTCTTTCTCCCTGCCTTTGTATAATAAAGCTCTTAAACCATAGACTGTCTCTGTTCATCAAGGCCCGTTGTGCTTGGAAGATGGGATAGGCTTTTCTCTAATGTTTCTAATCTCTTGATGGTCCGCTGTACTTACTCTTGCCTGTGTGGGAACCTCTCTCCCCCAGCCCTCGCTCCCATAACCCCAGGGCTACAGGGTGTTGCCCAGGGGCCCCTGGTATCTGGGGCTGCCCCTTGTCCACCCCCTGTCGAGTGGAATCAGTGGCTTAGATGCCCACCCGGGTCCGAGTGGAAAGTGACCAGCAGCCCTCCCGCGTCTGCCTGCCCAGAGCATAGGAGGAACTCTGGCCGGATGTGGGCTATTCTCCCTCCCTCATCCTTCCCCTGCCCCCCCCCATTTAGTTCCCACAGAGAGAGCTTAGATTGGCAATATTGTTTGATATATCTTGTGAAGTGACAAATATTTAATCATTGTTATGATGTTACTGGAGTGTTACATTTGTATTTTTCATTTAAAAATTCTCCATATTTGAATACATTTGAATACTAGAGTCTAGTCCTCCACTGCATAAAATTTGTGGGTTTCATTGGAATGTATAGGTTTACAAGTATATCAAATAATATGCTGGCAGTGTAATGTGTATTTTAAATATTTAGAAATTATTCTCTTCTGCTTCCCAAAATCCATTTGTTTTTCTTTTAGTGCCACCTCTATAGATGTTGAAGAATCCAACAGGAGTGTGTACCTCAATGTGTCACGTACAAATGGCCTTGATTTGACTGCGAGTGTGCAGTGGGAGACAGTATCTGAAACAGCTTTTGGCATGAGTACGTTTAGCTTTCTTTCTATAAATGGTGTATTACCAACAGAATAGGTACTTGGTTCTGTTATTGGATCCATAGTACTTACTGTGCACTATTCATGTACTAGACTTGGAACTCAGCTCACAGAGCTTAGCATTTAGGTATTCCCATAAATAACTATGAGAAATAAAAAATAAGTTTGCATTGCAAATGACAATAATGCTTTTGGGGAAATTGGAAGTAGTAAAATGTAAGTAAGGGCTGAAGAGATGGCTCTACAGTTATGAGTACTGAATTCTCTTCCGGAGGACCTGAATTCTATTTTACCAACCAAGTCATGAGGCTCACAATTGCCTGGAACTTTAGATCATGAGCTCTGACACCATCTTCTGGCTTCTGCAGGTACCCATACACATGGCATATATTCAATCACACACACACACACACACACACACACCATTAAAAAATACAAGGTGGGTATTTCTAATTCGAGTCAGTGATTGCATGAAGACTGATGAATGGGTATTGGATGCGAAGCACTGGACTGGAGAAAGCTGGAGACAGCAGGGAATGGCTGTCAAGGCTGTAGACTTGAGTCATTAACTGGTATATAAGATAAAATATAGAATGGACAGTAAACAGAGAAGTAAGAGAGAATATTTACCTTGAGTAGTTAGGTAAGGCCAGATCATTAAAGAACTTCACAAACATCTCTTGGATGCCATACTCATCCTAGCATTAAGGAAAATCCTCTCAGTGGTTTAGGTACACATAAGAATGGTGCTGTATGACTTTACTGTACTTTATAGGCATGTTCAGAATCTCATATAAAGAATGTTTGTGTAGAAGAGAAGATGCAGCGGATGAATAAGGAGGCAGCAGGCTAGGCAGCTCAGACCCAGGGATGGATTGTCTGTGATAATGAGTGAGAGGCCTTGGAAGACTCCATGTTGCTAGCTTATGCAGTTGAGGGGAAGTTCAAGCCACCATCTAAGAGAGAAATTATCAAAGAAATATGATTTGAGGAAGGAGAGTAGACTAAGTGTGGTTTAGAACTGCTAGTGTCTATTCTCTTTTACATGCAAAACACACAAACCCACACGCTTGTGAATGTGCTCGCGCACGTGTGTGTGTGTGTGTGTGCGTGTGTGCACACACACACACACACACACACACACACACACACACACAGTATACACATACATCCTCTTTCTCCTCATTACCATCATCATCTTTCTAACACACCCACTAGCTTCACTCTTTAATGCCAAATGAGATAAAATTCAGATATAATTATATACACATAAATATTTATTTTTTTTATTTCAGGGGGAATGGATGCTGTCTTTTCCATATTTCAAAGCTTTTTTGACAAGACAGCATTGGACTGGTGTTTCTTTACTGTTGAAGACTCAGCTTATGGCATAATGTTGAGAAAATCCTCATTAGTTGTTCATCGATGGCAAGGGACTTTTGTTCCAGTTGAGGTAAGCATCCATGTTAGCTTTGTGGTGCACAGAATGAAATGTATGTGAAAACTTTGATGCAACATTAATTACTAATGTCATTTCTGTTTCCTAGGACTTAAAGGTAGAAAGTCCTAAAACTTGTGAGGCCTTTAATATTGGTGTTTCCACATATCTTGTGATTACTCATGGGGAAAGAAATGGAGAAAAGCCTTCAATTAACAGTGTGTACATGCTCACTTCTGGATTCAGATTATTCCTGGTAAAAAACATTTTCCCTTTTTCTGTAGATTCTTTACTTAAGTACAATTCAGATTTGTATGAGTAATCAAAATGGAAGATGCTGTATGTCCTATGTGAAAGCACAAAAGAACTTTTTGGCAGTTTTATACGCAGTGTAGCAAGTATCTAAATTGAAGGCTATTTTTGTCTCCAGCTGATATTTAGGAATGCATAGCCTACAAATTAAACACAGTTTGGAATGGTAAGCCAGGTCTAATGCATGCTATTATGGACGTGAAGCTGCCTCCATCACTAATGACCTTCACGCGCTTATCCCCTCTCTTTTGCAGATACAGACAATCATCATTTCAGGAAGTTGTCAAGTAAGGCATTTCACCTCAGATAGTCAAGACTATGTCATCATTGCAAGTCAAAGAAATGACTCTGAATTAACCCAGGTGTGACTCTCTTAAAGTGAAAATTTCCTCCCTTTTACAACACGCTAATTAAAATTTGTTCCTATTTATAGGATTTATAAAATGCCTTAATTTCACGGTGGTGGTGTGGAATGATACTGCTTGGACACAGTTTTTGAAGACTAGGGTTAAAATATTAAATTTTTCTTCAGGAGAGAGCGCCAACCTAATAATAGCACAACATCTGATTAGGGGCTAATCGAGTTGGAAAGCACTATGGGGAAAAATCCCAGCTCAACAGATGGTATCAGTAAAAAGTCGCGGCTAGCATTGCCAAGCAGGCCCTCTGTGCCGCAGCCCACACTTCACACTTCTCTGGCACACTCTATCTTGTGATCTTATTTGATATTTATCTTCCAGGCTTCCATGCATGCTTCTTACCTCTTCATGTTCAGCTGATGGCTCTCTTGCCATTATTCTTGGTTAAAAAAAGAATCTTCCTTTTTCTGTACTTTCTTAAGTGCAACTCAGATTTGTAAGATTAATCAAAATAGAAGATGATGTATGTTCTATGCTATCTTCCATAAGGAATGAAATCTTCCAGAAGGAAACTTACTACTTTGACAACACTTGAATCCCAGCCTTACTCCCACTTACCACCACCGTGACGCCCTGTCTATGGAAGCCTTTGCTCTCACACTGACACCTTTCTTGCCTTCATAGATTGGCTATTCCATCCGTGCTGGTGGTAATTAGAGTGAGCATAGTGTTCAAGCACTGCCCAGCTTAAAAAGAGAGCCTCTCCTTCCTGATTCATATTCTCTCTCTCTCTCTCTCTCTCTCTCTCTCTCTCTGTCTCTGTCTGTCTCTCTGTCTCTCTGTGTCTCTCTGTCTATCTCTGTCTATCTCTCTGTGTCTGTCTGATATGAGGAAATCGCTCCTCACTTGGTCTGAGTTCCATCGTCAACTTGACAGACTGTAGATAAGGCTAATCTTTGGATGCGACAATGAGGATTATCTAGATCAGGATACTTGAGGGGTGAGACCAAGCTTCACTCCACCTGCACCATTCTGTAGGCTGCTGAAAGTCGACTGAGCATTCATCTCCCTGTCCCCAGGCAGTGAATACAGGCTGCCCAGCTGCCCTGGTTCCCACTGCTGTGCATTTCCCACTGTGATGGACTGTATCCTGGAACTGTGAACCAAATAAACTGTTCATGCAGGTGCTCTTATCAGAATCCTTTATCATAAAACAAGAAACATAGTTAATGTTACTTTTCACAGGGTTGTCCGGTCTTCTGGGATTGGTGTATCCTCACTGTGATTGTGTATGGTGGTCAGCATGGCCTCAAACTTGAAACATCTTTTCTCTTGCACAGATCAATGTTCTCCATCTTCCTATTTTACCCTTATAGGTCACCATCTTCCCTGTCCTCCCTTTCCCTCCCCTTTCCCTCCCCTTTCCCTCCCCTTTCCCTCCCCTTTCCCTCCCGTCTCCCTCCCGTCTCCCTCCCCTCTCCTATTCTCTCCCTCTCTTTCTTCTGTTTCCCCCTCTTCCTGTCCATCCTTCCCAGACACTACTGTCATTTCCCACTTCCTTTCTAAACTGAGTTGTCCAGCAACTTTTTAGAACTCAGTTTTAACTTATACTTTTCTTTCTCTGTACTTGCTCTGGGTAATTTCATAAGTCTGGTTTGACATACAAGCTGTAGGCCAGTGTCTTCTGAATCCCACCTGAAGCCTTCCCTCTGTATTCTAGACTTCTGTGTCTGCTCCTTTCCATGTCTACTCACATATACTTTCATCATGTAATAGATAATAACTTGGCCTGAACTTAAATTTTCTCCATGTGACTGGGCTCATTGTTTTAACATCAGGAAATAGCACCCCTGTAAAGTAGAATTATTCAAGAGGAATTATGGGATGGCTTCTGCTTAATTATCCTTTTATATTCTTTTATATCTGGTTATTATTAAGTACTTTTTTTGAATATTTCAATACTATTTGGAATACAGTCTCATTTGTCCACTTCTTACCTTCTACTAAGGCATTTCTCCACCATTTCCCACTGAATCAGTTAGAACACCATCACAGCCTATCTCTAGAATCTTCTCACCTCTGTAGACCCATTCTCTGTCGAGTGTCTGCAATTACCTTTTTAAACAACATTACTTTGTGTTATTCCTTATTTTAAAACTGCTCAGTAACTTCCAATTACTTACTAAATTTCAAATTTGTATGTAGACTTTTTGATCAACTGTTTTTAATATAGACTGTCCATCTATCTTTAATGTCTATATGTTATATAGCATTGCCATCTTTTCCTCCTTTTTCTAGGTCACTGCTGCAGCATGCCTGTTGCCTTGATGGAATCATTTTTACTTATATTTTACTGTCTCAGGGATCCACATCTGAACTATGTCATGCCATCACCCCAAGGAAAGGGACAGCCTTACCTTACTTTTCCAGTTCTGCATTCCCTTCACGCTGTTTCAGGCTGGATTACTCTTTGCCTAGAACAAGACAGGCATTCTGTCTTTGGAGCCAGCATGTCTAATTTGATTTCCTCAGGACATCCATATTCTGTGCTCTACCATCTTAACTGTCATGCTCAGGACTGTCTCAGTACACAGTCTTTTGAAGCTTAATTATCTCATCTTGATAATTGATGGGGCCTTGGATGTATCCATTGCCCCAAGACTAACACTTGGCTGGAAGTTCAAACTTTACCTAAGCACCACAATGCTTTATAAAAGTGAGAAGGTTGTGGGGTAAGCCAGGTAAATTATGAACTTCCTTCTAAGGTTAACTCTGTGGATGTTTATCCTGAAGCCCTATATATCTTGTTACCATGGGGACAGAAAATAAGACTGACATCCTCATGTGAAAATGTCTCTCTGTTCTGTTGTTTGAGGTGCTGTTGAAGATGTAGAGGCATCAAGGATTTTATTTTTATAGTCAGTTCAATTCTTTTCAATTTTTGGTTTTCTGCTTTGTTTACCTCTCCATATATTTTATACTGGTTTCTTCTCAGATAACTTCTCTTTTCTTTATCACAAACAAGCACACACAGACACAGGGGAGAGAGGAAGAGACAAAAGGAGAGGGGGGAGCAGGGAGGGAGGGAGGGAGAGAGCGGGGGAGGGGGAGGGGAGGGAGGGAGGAATGAGTAGAGAATGAGAAAAATATCAATTTTATTACTTTTCTATTTTTATTACTTTTCTATTCCCACACTACCCTCACTCAGCTAGCCAGTACGTTGCAGGAGTGGAGGTGTATGACCCTGCTGCACTGTCACAGGTGTAGAATTCCTGGTCATCAGGAGCTTGTGTTTGGACTTTCTCTACAGGTCTTCAGATGGAACGGAAACAACTTTGCCTGGCATCAGACATTGCCTGTCCGAGGTGTGCTGGACATGGCCTTGTTCAGCAGAGGAGGCTCTGTCTTCTTAGCCATTTCTCAGGCTAACAACAGACAAAGCTCCCTTTTATTTATGTGGTCTGGTACTCAGTTTAGTAACTTTCAAGAACTGTCCATCAGTGGAATAACACACGTTGAGGCTTTGTCCTCAGGCGATGATGTTTACTTATGTTTTGCCAAAAATACCTTCCTAGGTGAGTGACTGCAGTGACGTATGTACAGTTACTCCCCAAACCACCCAGCATTATATGTTTTATGTGAAATGTTGTATTGTTTGATGATCCCTAGAGTAATGCCAGTTAGAGTGGATTTTGCCAAAAAAAGGAAGCACTATACCTGTGATCTTGTGCTGGACTGAACCAGTTTAAACTTATATTCCTATAAAATGAGCAGTAGATAGGTGATGTGAAACTGTGTATAAAGATTTTATAGTCAATTTCCCTCCTGCAGCTTCTGCAATAGGTAATCTTATAGGACTATACTTGGGCTGTCACGAGAAATTTATAGAATGATGCCGAGTGACTTTTGATAAAACTGATTCAAGATATAATCTGCATAAGAATATATTTTCTTCTGGTTATTTCAGTGTCAATGATGAAATGCCAACAATCATCAACAAGGAAACAATTTATTCTTTTTTTTTTTTAACAAAAATTCTAACTATTTTTATTTTATTTATATTGGTGTTTTGCCTGGATATAAGTCTGTATGATGGTGTCAGACACCTGAAATTACAGACAACTGTAAGCTACCATCTGGGTGCTGGGAATTGAATCTAGATCCTTTGGAAAAACAGCACGTACTCTTAACTACTGAGCCTTCTCTCCAGCCAAGAAACAGTTCATTCTTAGTCTTCCTTTTGTGTAGTTTGGTGTGTGTATGTGTGTGTGTGTGTCATGTTACAGAATATGTCTCCTCGTGTGTATTAGTGTGTGTGTGGTTCCTGTTATAAAAACAGAAAGTGATTGCTGAGTCCCCTACCAAGCTGAGTTGTTAAAATAGATATTTTCTGTGGGAAGTTTCCTTGAATTTAATATTTTCCTATAGTTCTGCTGTGCAGTGTTTTCATCTTCTTTGTTCAGCTTGTTGATTTTCATTTCTTAACCAGGAAATCAGAATGCAATCGACATTTTCGTCTGGGAGATGGGGCATTCATCTTTGAGGTATTTCCAGTCCCTGGACTTTACCGCTGTTAACAGAATCCGTTCCTTCACACCAGCTTCTGGAATAGGTAGGGGCATTTCAACTGCTAGCCAGTCTTAAATGCACTATGGGGAGTTAGACTGAATCTGGTCGCATTGAGTTTAGATGGAATGGTAAGTTCTCAGAGACTGGGTGTTTTAGTAGGACTATCACATCAGAACTTTGTAATAATAGTCCATCCAAAATCTAAGAGCTTCAAGAAAATTGATAGTTTCTGATTTATTAATTTTACTTTGTGTGTTTTATTTCATATGTTTAGCCAGCATGCATGTATGTGTACTGTGTGTGTGCTTGTTGCCCATGGAAGTCAGACAAGGGCATTGCCTCCTGTCTAAGTTAGGGTGTCTGTTGCTGTGCCGAAGCACCAAGAGAAAGCAGTCTGAGGAGGGAAGGGTTTACTTCACCTTATAACTGCAGCTCATACTCTATCACTGAGGGAAGGGTTTACTTCACCTTATAACTGCAGCTCATACTCTATCACTGAGGAAAGGGAAGGGAAGGGAGAATCTTAAGGCAGAAACCTAGAGGCAATGTGTATGTAGCATGCATGTGCAGGTATGTATGCCTGTGCGTGTGTGTGTGCGTGTGTGTGTGTGTGTATGTGTGCATGTGTGCAAATTGAG
Organism: Mus minutoides; assembly: GCA_902729485.2. Lineage (NCBI taxonomy): Eukaryota > Metazoa > Chordata > Mammalia > Rodentia > Muridae > Mus > Mus minutoides. The sequence continues at coordinate 1,006,886 of LR755141.1, read as the reverse complement.
TGAGGGTGTGTGTTGTGCTGCTCTGTTACTCTTCTTGAGGAAGAGTCTCGGAGCTCAGCTGGCACTCACAAGCCTCAGACATTTGTCTGTGCTTCCCACAGTGCTTGGAGTCTAGGACTGCCGGTGGGTGTGCAGTCCTGCCTAGCTCTTTTAAGTGAGTGCTGAGGTCAGAGTTCAGGAAGTCATTTCTGCAGCAAGCATCCCTACCCCTTGAGTCATCTGTAGCCTCTTAAAACGTTTCTTTAAAAAACATTACTCTAAATAGCATTTCTGAGAAGGATGGTGCTCTTATTTTATATTTGGATTATTAGATAATTCCTAGATCACCTTTAATTTGTTTGTTTTTCTAGACATATTTAAGTATGACTGACATAGAAGCACTATATATCCTTAATACCTATGGTGTGATGCTTTGAAGTACATATAAAATGATTGTTTCATTAAGCTACATGGCCTATCACTTTTTTGTATGTAGTGGAAACACAAGATTTATTCTCCTGATATATTCTGATTTTTCAACTCATTGTTGGTTGTACAGTTCCTTCCCTATACAATGAGCTCTCCAGAACTCAACAACTGATAAGTTCTTTAATCAGTCTCCTTCTAGTTCCTGCAGTGTAGGCCTGTGGCAACCACCATTGCAGGGTTTTTTTCATTTAAAGATTTATTTGTTTGTGCATGTGTGTACACGTGCATGTGCACCTGTGGGCAAGCCTGTGTCCCAGTTGTGTGTGGAGGTAAGAGCAGAGCTTTGCAGTGAGCTCCCCCTTAGGGACATGGAATCTAAGGGTGGAGCATGGTATGGCAGGCTCCTGTTGCAAAGGCTTTGCTTTTATTTGTGGCTCCATCCCCTTGGCCCCATTGTAGGTTCTTTTTATAAGAGTTCAAGTTTTTTCAGTTTCTCAGGCTGGTTGAATATCCTTAACATGAACATTTGAAATTTGAAAGGATGTCACAACTGAAATATTTACCCACAATGCTTTGTTTTAAGGATAAAATTAATACAAAATTCATGTGAGATTACCCTTGGTAATACTATAAGATGGAATGTGACTTTTATGTTGTGGCTGTTGTTTTCTTTCTTTGAGACAGGGTCTCTCTGCATAGCCCTGGCTGTACTAAAACTCACTTTCTAGAGCAGGTTGGCCTCAAACTCACAGAGATCTGCCTGCCTCTGACTCTGGAGTGCTGAATTAAAGGTGTGTGCCACCATTCTTGTGAATTATGATTATAATTGTGTCTAATTCTCAGCACATTTTGACCACATATATAAGTATTCCAAAGACTGAAAATCACTGAAATCTGAAATATTCTAGGCCTTTACTCTTCCTATAAAGGGTCTTAGCCTGTGGAAGGGAACTGCAGTGTTCTCTTTCAGCATCTGGATTCTCGTGTCTGGGCTGTTACAATATAGCCAGTCACATGAAACTCAGGAAACTTGATGATACGGGGAGTGAACTGCCCAAATAGCTTCTCTGTAAAACAGTTTGGACCCCACAGATTATCTTAAGTGTCTTGGGACTCTTGGCATGAACATTACTGAGGTAGAGAAGTCCTTAAAGGCGTTTCAGAGGCACTTGCTACTCAAATCCCCTCCTTAATAATGTCGGGCGTGGTGGCGTATGCCTTTAATCTCAGCACTCGGGAAGCAGAGGCAGGTGGATTTCTGAGTTTGAGGCCAGCCTGGTCTACAGAGTGAGTTCCAGGACAACCAGGGCTATACAGAGAAACCCTGTCTTGAAAAACCACCACCACCACTAATAATAATAATAATAATAATAATAATAATAATAATAATAATAATAATAATAATGATGTTGTCTTGCTTTGGTGCAAGAAACATGAAGGAAATGTGTTGCAGATGCCTAGACCAACTAAGAGAAGGTCCTGAGCTGTAAGGGACTTAGACATGTGAAAGTTTGTGGACAGAGACACATGAGCTCTTCATTCATGAGGACTTCTGACTATTCAGATGTGGGCAGCAAAACTCTCACACCTTGGCAATGTCAAGACGATTAGTTTGAAATTGAGGAAGGCTGTAGGGAACTGTGTCTATTGACAGCAGTAAGTAGTTTGGTTCGAGGTGGCTGTAGTTGGAGGTAATGTTTAGCATCCCAGGTGGTCAGAGGTGTGGCACAGATGCAGGAGGAAGTGAGAGGTTTAGATCTCAGAGACTCTGATCCTTAGGGGTAGACAAGATTGCACAGTTAAAACAATAGAACAAAGGATAGGAGACGAGCAGAATTAGCCAAACCTACAGGACTCTGGTTTTCTTTTCTCTGTGGAATCATAATTCAGCCTTGCATCTTCCAGCAGGGTCACTAATCTCTTTCAGCCACTGAGATAGAATGGGAGGTTTACCCTGTGGATCTCTGTTTTTTTTTGTTTGTAAGCCAAGTTCTGTTATGGAGCTCCTGTTGTTTCCATGTCTCTTCTCCTTCCTCATGGCTCTGCATTCATCCTGTGCACTCTAATTTCTACCTGGTCGACCGTGTGCCTTCCAGTCCCCATACTTGTCTCACTCTCTCCTGAGCCCCGAAGGCAACCCTTTTCTGCTCACACGGACATGGACATGATGTTCTCCTATGATGTGCAAGAGGACTGGCTTTCTTATTCACTCAACAATTGATTTACTGAATACATTCTGTATCTTCCGTTATGTTTGTTAGCTCTCCCACCTACTTATCCTTTAATTGGGACCGGCTTCTGTCGTCCTTCAGTTTATCAGATGGACGGACTGTCTACTTAGGTCACCTCCCGATGCTCACAGTAGTTACCTAGTGAATGTTTTAAAAGAAGAAGTGTTCTGTGCGGATGGGCTGCTAATTGAAGTTATAGAATTCCTTTTAAAGATTTTTAAAAAAAAAAATATAATAGGTGCACTTTCTAAAAGAACTCAGGAGAAATTCTGCCAGAGGTTTTATGAAGAGCCCATTGTGAAGTCTCTCTGTTTCTTTTGTTTCTGTGACTTGAAGTTGTAGAGACATGAAAAGACTGCAGGGAATTGCTCAGAATAGCTATTATAAACTCCTGAAAGCTGAAAGCATGCGTTGAAGAATGTTCAAAGGATTTCTTATTATGTATAAATCAAATATTTTATTAAAAATGTTAAATTAGAACCAGGGGCATGGGTTCACATATTTATGCTTTAGTTAGTTCCATGACTGATTTCTGAAAATGGAAGAGGGAACATGAACAGGGCACTTATTGCGAGGATATGTAGACTTGCCATTTCTTTCTTTCTTTCTTTCTTTCTTTCTTTCTTTCTTTCTTTCTTTCTTTCTTTCTTTCTTATTTATTTATTTTTGGATTTTTAATGGTAAATAGATTCTCACAGGAAAGAAACTGGAAACAAGGGCAGCTCAGAGCACATGTAGTCTCTGTCATGCAAAAATGTATCATGTAATAGGAGAAAAAGACGTGTGTGTGTGTGTGTGTGTGTGTGTATGTGTGCATGTACACATACACACATACACACATATACTCACATACCCATACATGTACATATGTGACAAATAGGATTATAGCTACAACAGATAATTTCCAGGAAAGAATTGAATAAAATAATGCAAAGAATTTAAGCTAGTTTTTGGCTTTCTTCAATAATCATGGGATTAGGAGCTATGGGCTTAGTAGGAGGCAAAGAGCTGCGCAAGAGATGGGCTTTAGGCGAAGAGTACAGCTAACCAAAGCTCAGGCAGTGGCTGTGAGCATGCACTTTCTGCAGACAACCAGGAAGAAGAAGCCAGTGTGGTCCAAACAGAAGCAGTCAGGGAATAGCAGCAAGAGGGGCAAACAAAGAATGATTAGGAAGCCAATGAAATGGGGAATTAAAGCTTTCTGGAATATATCCTAAAACTTATAGTGCCCTTTGTAGGAAGGTGATGGAGGGAGGGAGAGAGGGAGGGAAGGGAGACAGAGTCACAGAGACATAGACACACAGAGATAGAGACCCTCTTTGCTGACTGCTTTAAGACAGCTTAAAGGGGAAACTTTTTTTTCAACTTTTATTAGATATTTTCTTCATTTACATTTCAAGTATTATCCAGAAAGTTCCCGGTATTATACCCTCCCCCCTCCCGGTCCTGCTCCCCTACCCATCCGCTCCCACCCCTTGGCCCCGGCATTCCCCTGTATTGGGGCATATAAAGTCTGCATAACCAAGGGGCCTCTCTTCCCACTGTTGGCCAACTAGGCCATCCTCTTCTATATATGCAGCTAGAGACACTAGCCCAGGGGGTACTAGTTAGTTCATGGTTATTATTGCACCTAGAGGGTTGAAGACCCCTTCAGCTCCTTGGGTAGTTTCTCTAGCTCCTTCCTTGGGAACCCTGTGTTCCATCTAATAGCTGACTGTGAGATTCCACCTCCATGTTTGCCAGGCATTGGTATATTTTCCCCCGAGACAGCTATATCCGGGCCCTTTCAGCACCATCTTGCTGGCATATGCTATAGTGTCTATGTTTGGTGACTGATTGTGGGATGGATCCTAAAGGGGAAACTTTTAAAATTTGTTTTGGAATGTCTGTAATTTTACATAGCTTTATGCAAAATATTTGGCTGTTTAAAGATTCTAATATATCCTCATCATTTTTCCCATCTTAACCTTTATGCAAGTCTTCGTCCCTATGCTACAGTACCTAAATTAACCTAATTAATACATTAGCAGTAAACAATAATGACTAGGAGTTTTTGATGAGTGCGAGTCAGGATGTTGGCTTTCCCACTGTAACCTATGGGATACAAGCTAGAAGGCTGGTGTCAGTCTTTCCAGGTCTGTGTCATTTTAATGCCTCCTCAGTCTTTCTTAACAGCCATCTGTTCTTGAGTGTCAGTCAACACTAGAAAGTGTGTGTTTCTCTGTGGATCCCTAGCCATGCTCCATTTGTATGAAGAGCATTTAGTGTTCGATGTAGTATTTAAGCCACCTCTCTCCTAGTCTGTGTGCCTGCAGATGTATACCACTGTCATGAATTAATGATGTCACAGGTCCTGGCTATGTCACAAGTGCTCTGGAAAGCATATTAAAAGTGTCATAAGTGTGTTCATATTTTTTGGATTAATTAAATATTTTGAATAATTTGCTAAGTGAAAATGAACATCTTGTTTCTACTTAGTGCTGAGGACAATAAATATTCAGTCTACAGGAAATCCTAAATATATTTAAGGAGAGCTGTAGAAACTAGTACTTATATATTAAGATTAGAAGCTTGTATGGGTGAGAAGGCTCAGTGACCAAAGGTTGTTGCTGCCAAACCTGGCAACCATATATGCTATAAAGGTACCCAACTCCCCAGAGTTGCCCTCTGACCTCCGCGTGCACCTGGCGCACACGTGCTGACATACTATCATGCACACAAAATCCATAAACAAGTCAAAATGTTAAAAACTTACAAACTTGAATACTGTGTGGTAGCTCATTGACCTGCATATAATGCTGTAATTATGGAACAGGATGATTTAGAACTTTTGTTTATATTAGTTACAATTGTTGATTATAAATTATAAAAGGACTAGAGAATCAAATATGAAAGTGAAGCATTTGGTGGTAAAATGCTGAAAACTTTTTGCTTTGAAAAGTTACTTTTATGTAGTTTAGCGTGGGCACACAAAATTACAAAATCTATTTTTATTTGATCAGGTTGTGGTTTTTCTTGTCACGAACAGATTATATGTACCATGCCAACCTGAATCTGTCAATGCACAACACTTAAAAATTACTTATATCCTGTTGTTTCAAAAACAGAATCCTATTTGCTTTAGTCTAGGAATTAAGTGGAGCTTTGAGCGTTGGATGGGTTTGGCTTTGGAGCTGTGAAGAGAGAAGGGGGCACAGGTGGGCACAGGACATCTCATTTCTGATCCTTTCTTTCCTTCCAGTCCACATACTTCTAACCGCCCAAGACCGGTCTGCTCTTTACTGCTGGAACTCAGAGCTGAATGCTTTCTCGTTTGTCCTGGAAGCACCCGCTGCGCACGATGCAGCTTTTGTTTCGGTGAAGTCACTTAATTCAAGCAAGACTTTAATTGCTTTAGTGGGAGCTACTGCTTCCCATTTATATGAGCTGACCTACGTCTCCAGCCAGTCTGACTTTATTCCTAGGTAGGTTCAGTAGCTGATGCTTAGTGTTTTTAACTTACCCACCGCTGTGTATGGCACCAAAGTTCTCTACCTCATTGATTGAGTTACTACTTTATGGAAAATATAGCAGCCATTAGTAAGCCAGACATCTGTTTGTTGTCCATATTTTTAGTATCTAGTCTATCAAGTTGACCAGTATTATATGGATATTTTGTATGCGTGTTTTACTTATGAAATGTTTGGTCCTCATGAGACTTCAATATTATTCAGTGTGATAGAAATCTGGGATTAATCTCCCATGTGTACCGTTCAGTGGTCCTCATTGGCTCATTTGAAATCTTCTTCTCATGCTAGTTTAGGTGAACTGATATTTGAACCTGGCGACAAGGAAGCAATCATAGCAGTAAATGTCCTTGATGACACAGTTCCTGAAAAAGAAGAATCATTCAGAGTTCAGCTTAAAAATCCAAGAGGAGGAGCAGAGATCGGCATTAGCAGTACCGTGAGAGTCACTGTTCTCGCCAATGATAATGCCTATGGAATTGTAGCATTTGCCCAGGTAAAGGGACCCAAGAGTCTACACTTGTGTCAAGGTTGTTGTTGTGATAAATTAGTTCTAATATGCCTTCAAGGAGTGAGAGATACTTGCCGGGTCTTCAGTTTTTATCCCTTCCCTTACCTCGACCTCACTTCTTACTACAGAGAATTCTTACCTACAGTAGAATTCTACTGAGAATTCCAGTGGGTTCTCTGGGATACCACTTCCTCATTTGTTCTGTTTATTTACTTTTATTGATCATAATATATTTACTATTTGGACTGATCTCAGTGTTTTGCTTCAGGTACTATCTTTAAAAGTTTTTTTTTTCCAGAGAGTTGTAATAAAAGAGAAGCTAGATATACTATACAGTGTGTATTATTTCATACACATTATACAGTGGATTATATCACACATATCACATACAGATAGATATTACACCAGAGCAGTAGTGTGGCTTATACTGGCACATGCTACACAGAGATGCCAATGCTACTTTTTCTCAAGGAAAGAACTTTGAAAATCTTCTCAGGCTCCCTTATACCTGGGTTTCATGTTTTTTTTACCCATGAGAAGAAAGGTAGACATTCATGTTGTGTTATTCCAACAATTGTATGATTATTAAGAATGAATTCTTAGATAAGTTTATGTCACAATGCCTAAAGGTTGGACATACGTGGAAGGAGTCTTTTTGAGGAAAATGTCTTTAAATGGTTAGCACAAGATGCTGCATGCATTTGCTTAAGAATGAAACCTCACAGAGTGATAGCCACTAGAACTGGAGTGATGAACATGTCTAGGAAGGAGAGATGGAGAGAGAGAGATTGTTACACAGCACAGAGGGATTTCTTCTTTCTGGCAGGAGGAACAGTTGCACAGACTGTGAGCTAAGGATTGAAACAGCATCAACAGAAATAGGTCAGCTAATCAAATACTTCACAGGATAGGAATTTAAGCCCAAGAGACATTAGCAAGTGATCAGACAGTCTCAGTTCTCAGGATCCTCTTGCATCCTGAGATGTGTGGGATTGGAGATTTCTAGAGCTAACTCTTAATTTTCTAGTAGGAAAGGGAGACTTGGAAGAATTAACAGACCTTACACAGGATTTCCCTGCCATTCTGGACTAAGTTCTTGCTATTCTACAAACCTTTCCATGCTATGTGTACTGCTTTAAAAAGGAATGCATGCTGGGTATAAAAGTAACGTATGTCCATTGAGCCAAATATATCAGGAATACAAACAAACAAACAAACAAACACCAATGCAATACAATTGTTTCTAGTGACATTGGGCTATTTATGTCCTCACTTGTTGAGATGTTGTACTCTTTAGTCTTGGCCAGTCTCAAACTTATTGTCTTCCTGGCCTTGGTAGCCTGAGCACCACGCCTTTCAAAATATCACTGTTGGTAACTGTTGTTTCTCCTACCATTTTACTCTGCTCAGAATTAACTTTATAACTATTTGGCAATGCAAAGCAAAGATGGCTTAGGTATTTCAAGACAACCCCTGAGCCTTTCTACATATCTTTCAGAACTCATTGCATAAGCAATTGGAGGAATTGGAACGAGATAGCCTGGTAACCCTGAATGTCGAACGTATGAAAGGAACACACGGCCGTATAACTGTAGCATGGGAAGCAGCTGGAAGTGTCAGTGATGTATTTCCTACCTCAGGAGTGGTATGTAATTACAGAATTATAGAAGACACATAATCATTGATGCATGGGACTAAATCTTGCCTGTTGGAAGAAATATTTGAGTTTGATGATGTTAACACTGGTATCTTGCTAATCATGGTAGAGTAAGATACAATTTAAGGGTAGTTTTCTCTCTCTCTTTCTCTCTCTCTTTCTCTCTCTTTCTCTCTCTTTCTATATAGATATAGATATAGATATAAAACTATCTATGTAGACATAAACTGAAGCCTTTGGAGGTTCATTACCTGAGTTAAGCAAATTAGATTTCATTATCAGAAAGATAAAATGAGCCAGGCTGGGAAAGGAAGTTTGTGAAGACATAAGAAAATCTGAAACAGTTCTTAGAGAGCAAGTCTGGGGGAATAGGTGTTCTCGTGGACAGGTCAGTGAGAGCTGCAGACTGAAGAAGTTTCCCTTTGCTCTCAATAGATGGAGGTGGAGAGCTCTGGACAGGAGGTTTGCATGAACCCATCATGTGGAAAGGAGGAAGGCAGAGAGGTATAAAGGGAGGGCCTTTGTCCACAGGCAATTGCAGATCCAGTGGAGGTTCATTCTGGGGAGAGTCCTGTGTCTAAGCTGCTCCTTGGCTGTCATCCCAGGTTGTAGTTGACATCAGCCACAGGAAAGGGTCTGGGCTAAGGATCACATTATCCACTATGCAAGTTAGCATAAAATTGATGCTCTGTTTCAAAAAATGGAATCAGAATGTCAAAGGGACAGTTGACTCACAAAGAGGATTCAAGGAGCCTTTTGCTAACTATTTCCAAGAAGTGTGATCTCCTTTTTTTCTGTGGTTCTATATATCAGTATTGCTCAAATATTTCTCTGAAGAATCACTGAAAGGAGCTTTTATGAAGTTATATCTTGGAAAAAAAATGTGTAGCAGTTCAGTATTTTTAGGTTCTTGTAATTTCAAATTGATGGGTGCTTCAGTGTATTAAGGATGTTTTAGCAGTCTCTTGTATTTAACACACTCTATGCAAATTACCACTACTATCTCTGTTTTTGTATGCACTGAAATATATTTCTCTAAATTATTATATAATATGTGTTTAAGATTTAAAACTTTTAACTGCCTCTTTCTTTGCCATTATTTTTGAAGGAATTATTTTTTCTCTTTTACCTTTTTATTGGTTCTTTGTGAACTTCACGTCAGGCACCCCGATCCCACTCATCTCCCTCTCTCTTTGTATCTGCCCTCCACCATTGCAACCTCCCCCTAAAGAAAAACAAGGCTTATTGTGGAAGCTGTAGTGTGTGACACTGTGTTCCACAAAATACCATTTGTCTACACTTCTTTACTTACAAGTGTTCATTGTTATGAGTCATTGATCTGGTTCGAGGCTTCTGTCTTTTCCTGTATTATCCATACTGGATCCTCACTAGGACTCCTCTTAGATAACCTATTCTTGCCTTGTGCCATGGAGATCCTGCAGCTCTGGAGCTGTAGGACTGGCCCTTTACATGCTCCAGCAGTTCATAGATGGGATAGATGTTGGGGTGGGCCAACCCAAAGCTCTAGGTCTGGGTGTGGAGGTAGCTTAGCTGGTCATCCCACCAGCTGTCCCATACCCACACCACCAGGGGGTGCTCTCCAGCACTGCCCTGGCTAGCTCACCCAGTGCTGTTTTCTACAAGGGGCAGAATCAGCTCTCCTGCTCTCACGTCCTGGCCAGCTCACCAGTGCCCATGCCAGCAGGGCTGGCTCTATTGTGCTGCCCCGAGGAGGTACAGGGCCCATTCCTGAGTGCTGCAGCCAATGATGGGCAGGACCAGCTTTCCTGCTCTCATGACCTCTATGGCAGCTCTCCTGTCTGCCTAGCCCACAACAGTACATGGTAGACAAGTTACAGGGCCAGCATTTCCACACTCATGCCTGTGAGGCCAGCTCACCTGCATATCCGCCAAGCTCGCCTGCTATGCAGCAGTGGAGGTGAGGGAGAGAGATGCCCTTTCTCTCCCCTCCACCCTGGCTACCAGCAGCAGGGAGCAGAAGAGCTGACCCTGCCTCCCCCCACTAGCAGCAGCACTGAAGGGAGCAAGCTCTGCACCTTGTCCAGGCAGCAAGGTAGAATTATTTTTATGTAGTGTAGAGAGCAGTAGATATACATTGTAAGGGGTCACGTTGTAGATGCTTCTGATTTTATGTACTGTGTTTTTATTTTTTTCTTTGTAAAAACTACTTTATTGTTTTTGTAGTACAATTGTCCAGTAACATAAAGCAGACATTAAAAGTAGTGACTGTTTACTCCAGTCTGTTTGGCCACATCCGAATTACATTTCATTTATATAAAATGGGTCTGGCTTATAGGAGAGGTGGAGGCCTAGGCAGTCATGGTTTGAATGATTGATTTGTGAATGAATATGGGATGTGTGGTGTAGAAATGACGTCTATGAGGTAAATCTGTAGCATCAATTATTGCAAATGTTTTGTAGATTCAAACGTTTAAAGTGGTGAACCACCTTCTTTTGTTCTCTAGCTGCCTATGTGTAGTATCAACTACTAAGATTCCTCCTGAGAGACTAGGTTCTTTACAGTATAAGGAAGAGTAGGCACCGAGAGATGACAATTTCAATATAAATATTAACTCAAGGTTTTGAAGAGGTTTAATTTTTTTCACTCTTCTAATTTTAATATAAAAGACATTTGATTTGTTTATAAATTCATACTATGCACTAGAATCATCTTTGGTTTATAAATTATGCTCATATTAAAAGAAAATAAGAAATGGACATTTTTATGATGTGATGTTAATCCTAATATATGTAAAACTCTCCTTTTTAGATTTCATTCACAGAGGACCAGGCAATGTCTATGATCACTCTGACTGTTCTTGCGGATGATCTGCCAGAGTTATCTGAGACTGTGGTTGTAACACTTACCCAGATTGTCACAGAGGGGGTTGAGGACCCATCGAAAGGTGCTACAATTGACCAGAGCAGAAGCAAGTCTGTGCTGACCATCCTGCCCAGTGACTCGCCCTACGGTGTGGTTCGCTGGCACACTGAGTCTCTCTTCAATAGAGTGTCAGAGCCCACAGGTCAGTCCTGGTAAAGATTTGTCAGGTTCTAATAAAAACAGTTCCTTGGCCATTTTAATTATGCCATTTAAAAGGAATGTACATTTCATTATTCGTGTGACTTTCTCAGCTTAATAGGCCATATTCAATTTAATTTAATTTAAATTTTATAATTATGGACTGACCTTGCAATAATGTTTACTACAGTACTTTTAATTTCTCAGAGCATGCTTTTATAACAGAAAGTGTTAATTTATGCTCCACTAGAAGCAGAGCTGGCTTCTATTTTCTTTTTTATAGTTCCTTCACTTGTTTGCTTTGCATTTGGAGATTTCCTGTGTACTCTCGGTAGGTACAGGGAACAGTCAGCAACACTGAGAGACAGACTTGGTGCTGGAAGTATCAATTATGTTACCCCAAACAGGAATTGGAGTGATTTCACCCGGTGATATATACAGCGGCCAATGCTGAACTGTTTACCTTAATTATTTCTGATTCCCTTTGTTGAATTAATATTCTAATAGGTTATGATCAATCAACCTACTGAAATAAAATGTTATATAAAACTTGTATTTATAACAAACTTACAGGATTGCTTGAAACTTTTCAGATAAAGAAACGGATAAACAGATTTCAGATTCCTTTTACACACAGCTGATAAGCAAGCAGCGTGTAGTTATGTTCCTGGGCCCGCGACTATCTGTGTGAACAATACCCAAGACAATAGACATTCATAAAATAATATATTCGTTTTCATTCAGTAAACATTTCTAAAACATAGAAATTTGTAGGAATGGTATTCTTTCTTTTGGAAATAATCACAATCATCAGAAGCTCTTAGAGAGGTGAGGATATTAAAAAACATTTTAAGTACTTTATATGACAAATTATCTTACTCTAAGGAACAAGAAAATATTAGGTTCTTGGAGACATTTTGAACCTTGTGATTGACACCTCATGGTAGACATTGAAATCATTATTTCAATGGTTACTATTAAATTATGACAGTTTATTCAAGTACTCATTTTCAAGACATTTGTGAATATTATGCAGTTGTCACCTATGTGTTACCCCCATAAGTTCACTTTTCTAAGATGTCAATTGGATTTACTTCCTGTGTGACATGGAATGCATAAGAGGCTATGTCTGGGGACAGAGGGACTAAGGCAGATGCAATCTAAGAGTGGATGGTGATTCGGAGCACAACTTTGGAAATGGAAAGCTCCTCCCTCGGATGCTGCCTTAGTGTAATCCCTACTTCCTTAACTGTCTAGAGAGTGAATTCTACTATGAGTGCTTGTGACATTAGCAGAACACTGAACAGCTTAGTAACTTGAGGCACGTTTATCTCCTAGAGAACATCACTGTCGTTCAGTTACATGTTGTTCGAGACAAAGGACTATTTGGGGACATTTCCATTCACTTGATAGCAAAACCCAATTTCTTATTACACATCAATAATCAAGCTACTGAAAATGAAGATTTTGTTTTGCAAGACTCAGTAATAATAATGAAAGAAAACATAAAAGAAACTCATGCTGAAGTTGCCATTTTGCCAGTAAGTATAGATTCTAATCCATATGTAAGATATGCTAACATAATTTTAACCATAAATCTGTAATTCTCCAATAGTTAATAATGATTAAAATATGCTTTTAAATACAAATGTGAAATTTTACCACTCATATATTTTATTGGATGGAAAATGGCAAGTGTATTTATTATTTTTGTTTTAGAGTAGAAATGATTTGAATGCATTTGAAATGCTGAATTTTGATTGATTTTATGTCTGATTGGCCATACTATGAAGATTTCTTAGTTGCTTTAATAACTGAATGAATTAAATCTCCAGGTGGATCTAGTTATTTTTATTGTTTGGTTAGCAAAAAACATTTTTTTACTTCATGACACAGTAATTTCAATATAGAGGAATATTTAGGGGGAATATTTAACTTTGTGTGCTAGATCATACTAGGTCTTCTTCTTTCTGTCTAAAGAGGAAATGGAGCCAGAGAAGCGAGACACAAATGGAGAAAACAGGCAGATGCAGCTGAAATGATCATAAGACATCAAAGACGCCACTGCTTAGTGTCTCCTCACATTACAGGAACATGTAATGGTCAGGGCTGGGATTCAGTGCAGAGCTCATATAATGGTCAGGGCTGGGATTCAGTGCAGAGCTCATATAATGGTCAGGGCTGGGGGTTCAGTGCAGAGCTCATATAATGGTCAGGGCTGAGGATTCAGGTCAGAGCTCATATAATGGTCAGGCCTGGGGGTTCAGTGCAGAGCTCATATAATGGTCAGGGCTGGGGATTCAGGTCAGAGCTCATATAATGGTCAGGGCTGGGGGTTCAGTGCAGAGCTCATTGCTTGCCTAGCATGCACGAGGCCCTGTATTTGATATGCAATGCCACAAAATGTTTAAATAGTGCACTATAAATAATAGCATGTAAGGCTGATAATAATATATGTTAGACAATATAGATATGTCCCATGCTGTTACATAGATACAGTAATATTTGTGTTCCTGTTAGAGTTTTGCTGATAACAGTTACCTGTCCTGTAGGAAAAGCACAGAAAGGGGGGAGGAGTAGAATGGACACACAAGGGGGAGGGGTAGAATGGACACACAAGGGGGAGGGGTAGAATGGACCCATAAGGGGGGAGGGGTAAAATAGAGCTTTCCTTGTTTTTTTATGTGTGTTACTTCTACATCTTGATTTTCTTATTATTATTTTCACACAAAGTCATTTTTTCCCCAAAATTTACTGTAATATTTGCTTATACCTAAATTTCTATCTAGGACTTGCACTTTTACAATACATGTAAATTTTATCAAATTTTCCTAGTTTTTTTTCAGGATTTTGTATATATATGATGTATTCAAAGGGTGAGATCAAAATTGTGGGACAAGATTTTAAACGTTTGATAATGCAGTTGTAGGTACCTTAGAAAGATCATCATTAGTCTTGAATACATTGTAGATCCTGAGGATGCTCTGAGAAGATATTGGATACATTCAAATATAGCAAGAAATCACATGAAAATGTCAGTTTTACAATAAAAATAACATATTGTTTTTTTAAAAAATTCATGTGGGCATGGAGGAAGACATCTGTAACTCCAGCTGCTCAAGAGGATGTGGGAGGGGCACCCGGGCCAACATATTTGAGACCAACCTGGGCATCGCCCCAGAACCCAAACAACCAAATGAAGCATCTCTCCCACCCTCCAGGATGAGGTTCCTGAGCTGGATGAAGGGCTCCTTGTCACCATCGCTGCAGTGAACCTGGTGAACCCCAACTTTCCTGCAGAGCAGCCCCGTGTGCAGAGACCAAGGATGGAGTCAGCGGAGATAATGATTGAAGAAAACGATGATCCCAGAGGGATTTTTAACTTTCATGTTGTCAGAGTAAGATGACGTTGCTCTCATCTATAGTAAACTGAGTAAAGCTGACCCTTGCTGCTTTGGCCAGTGCCTTTGCATGTTACTACTTATATGTAGATGTGTATATTAAGATAAGTACTCCATTTGTATTGTCAATGAGTTTTAGTTCTTTTAGCCAGACCACAGAATTAGACATTTTTTTTCATTACATTTCTCTCCGAGTTCTAAGTACCGTCTTACTCATGTGAAGTGAGAATGATAAATTCAGCAGGTTGCTGCCTAGTAGTTTTGAACTTTTAGCTGCCTTTCAACCTCTATTCTTTGTTAAAGGATGTTGGTGGAGTCATTATTGCTCATGAGGGGCCCCCGCCCTTGAATGTTCTTCAAGTTCCTGTTGTCCGGATGGCTGGAACCTTTGAGACAGTGAATGTTTATTGGAAAGCAACACCAGACAGTGCTGGCCTGGAAGACTTTCAGCCACCTCATGGGATGCTCCAGTTTGCTGATGGACAAGTATGTTCATTAGGAACAGGCTTGACCCCAAGCATGTGTGAACGTCTACCAAGTAACATACGTTAATGACTACTAAGTGTATTCTAATTTGTTTCTCCATGAAGTAACGTTTAAATATTACTAATTACTATATAGCCCATTAATAATCACAGGACAAGAACTCATTTGTATGTTTTTTAATGAAAAAATGTTTGAAATGTATTCTAATCAGACGTTTTTCTTCTCCCAATCCAAATCCTCCCCACCCCACTCAGCTCCATACCCTTTCTCTTTAAAAAACAAAATAGAAGAAACATGTACAGAACCACAAAAATAGAACCCCAAATATACAAACAAGAGAAAAAATGCTCAAGCAAAGCTAAGGAGACAAACTGTCTTCAAAAATATTACTGTGTTTGTTTTGTTTTGGGAACTACTCATGGGCCTGGGCCTGCCCTGAAGCGTGGCAAATATACCCTATGAGACTCCATTGGAGAAAAATATCTTTTCCTTTACCAGCTGCTATCAGTTGCAGACAGATTCTTGGTTAGGGGTAGGGGCCTAGGCCCACTTCCTCCTCTCTGCTCTGGGACCCCACAGCTTGAACCTATGCAGGCCCTGTACATGCTGCCCCAGTCTCTGTGATCCACAGGACATGCCATCAGTGCGCTGGGGCTGGAAGATACTCTCTGTGGAATCATCCATCGCCTCTGGCTCTTAACCATCTTTATGCATCCTACAGAAAGAATTCTCTAAAACATTTATTTATGTTATGTATGTGAGTACACTGTCACTGTCTTCAGACACACCAGAAGAGGGCGTCAGATACCTTTACAGATGGTTGTGAGCCACCATGTGGTTGCTGGAAATTAAACCCAGGATCTCTGGAAAAGCAGTCGGTGCATTTAACTGCTGAGCCATCTTTCTAGCCCCAGAAAGAGAATTCCAAGAATCAGGCATCCTGCTTTTTTGTGAACACTTCTTCCATTTGAACTAGAAGTTGTGTGCTGTACTGGCTGGTTTTATGTGTCAACTTGACACAGGCTGAGGTTATCACAGAGAAAGGAGCTTCAGTTGGGGAAGTACCTCCGTGAGATCCAGCTGTGGGGTATTTTCTCAATTAGTGATCAAGGGGGAAAGGCCCCTTGTGGGTGGGACTATCTCTGGGCTGGCAGTCTTGGGTTCTGTAAGAGAGCAGGCTGAGCAAGCCAGGGGAAGCAAGCCAGTAAGGAACATCCCTCCATGGCTTCTGCATCAGCTCCTGCTTCCTGACCTGCTTGAGTTCCAGTCCTGACTTTGGTGATAACAGCAGTGTGGAAATGTAAGCTGAATAAACCCTTTCCTCCCCAGCTTGCTTCTTGGACATGATGTTTGTATAGGAATAGAAACCCTAAGACATGTGCCTTACAGGTTCTTAACAAAAAATATTTTTTAAAAAGCCTGATTCACTATTCTGTTCCTTGTTTTAGTATATTTACTTCTTAGTACTTATAAATTTGTATTTCCTGCTTTTATTTTTAATTATGTGCAGAACAATCGCTCATTTGCATAGTGAATTAGATACATAATTTTCATTCCTCTCTCAACCCTGCCCCGCGGAAACTTTTCCCCATACATTCCCGGTACTTCACAAGCAGTCTGCACTGCATTTTCCGCTACTATGACAGCTAGCCAGAGGGAAGGTTTAGTGGCAGCTTGTTTTCTGTTTGATGTCTTCAGGGTGTGGCTGGTGTCTTCAACAAGTTTGTACCATCAAGTTCTGGTAGGCCAGCAAAAGCAGAGGCAATAGGTTGTATTGTCTGGGAGACCTCCTTAGCCAACAACCAGTAGGGAAATAACCCACAGCTGGTACCGGAATTTTTAATAACCTATGGTGACTTCAAGGAGGTACAGGTACATTTTTTATTATCCATACTGGTTATCTCCATTCAAATTTGTTTTAAAATGTTACATCATTTAATAAGTGTACAAAAAGCAGATTTCCAGTGTTTTCCACATGTTGCTGGTTTGGTTAGTCCTTTCCTGTATACTTTCTCCTTCACACCCCACAAGTCTCCACTCTAAACCTTCCCCCCTCTTGTGTCCCCATCGGGCAATTACAGGGGATTGTGAACCACCTGACTTGGTGCTGGAAACCACATTGGCTTCCTTCCAATAGTATTGTATGCTCTCTACCCCTGAGCTGTCTCTCCGGCCCACACTGCTTGCTCTGTGGTCCCATTCTCTATTGTCATCTAGTATTAATATTGGGCACACTGGGTTTTATGCTTGTCTGGTTAGAAACTGCATGCCATTTAGAAATTTTCATTTAAATAATCATTACTGTTTTCATCACTAGTAAAAGAATTATTAAATTTGCAATTAACCTTGAAAATAATAGATTTTAAATTTCTAATGTTGAATAACACCATATTTACATTATCTTAAATGTATTATGGACACAATATGCGAAAACTTGCTTTTTTCTTTTCTACTGTGTTTTGTGTCACTCATGAAAATTAATGAAAACATTTATGAAGAAACATTACTATTACATTGTGTCTTTCCCTGCTCTTCCTGTTCTCTCTCTGACTACTCTCCTTCTCTCCTCACCTTGTGTTTCATAGGTCATCGCACCAATACAAGTAACTATAATTGATGATTCTGAGTTTGAACTCTCGGAAACATTCAGCATCTCCTTAATGAGTGTGACTGGTGGCGGCCGACTAGGCGATGATGTTTTGGTGAATGTGGTCATACCATCAAATGATTCGCCCTTTGGAATATTTGGATTTGAAAAGAAAACTGTAAGTTAAATATATCAGGGGACTTCTCTTTTCCAATTTTTCATGTAGCTTTGAAGCTTCTTGTTACCCTCCACTTAATGAGTCTCTCTTCAGGAATCGTCTTTGAGTAGGCTGTTGCCCTAGGAAATACTCCTGCAGTGGCTGTACACAATTAGATACAGGAGAGCTGGTCACAGCAGGTTATCTCTTATCTTTACTGCTTATGGTAGACCAAGGTGTCCTCCCACCTGTCTTCTATTTTCTGCCTCTTTTACTACCAGGATTCTGCCCTTGTGGAGAGAGTGTTTAGCACAAGTCTTGGATTGCATGTTAGGATACGTTCAATTGTGAGAATTATGGCTATTCATCTATTGTACTGGAGTTTTACCTTGAATTATATTGAGCCAAAATATTAGGTTATATTATCTGTCCCTACCGCTGACAGTTTTCCTTATCTTTTTCCTTCTGCTGTTCATTAGCGGTTTTCTTCCAGGATCTGAAAGAGAGAAGCCACTTATTACAGATTTATCTCTTGAGCGGAGATACAAAGCTTAACTATTTGCAGCCATGCAATGTTTATGTAGCTTTGTTTGGAGACAGTTTCTATATGAACATCCTCTTAAATATAAAAGTAGGAAAATCTCTATCATAACAATTATTGTGTGTGGTATGTAATTATTCTAAATTTATCTCTTAAAGACAACTCTAATTTGAGCTAAAGATACTTAGATAATTCATATTTACTGAAAAATTCTTCTGGTTCAGTCTGTCCCAATTCACCGTTATCAATCATGCAATCTGTCATTTGCCACAGGTAATCTTTAGCAATAAGCCCACTGCTCTAACACCCCATCCTTACTTTTCTGTGGCTGTAAATCTAGAGCTTTACAACTTGTCTATGAGATCTCTGTTTTTCAGATACCTGAAACTTTAAATACAGCTTAGAAATTGTGATTAAAAACTGCATGGTACTGGTACATCAACAAACAGGTAGAATTGAATGGAATAGAATTGAAGACCCAGAAATGAACCTACACACCTATGGTCAC
Organism: Mus minutoides; assembly: GCA_902729485.2. NCBI lineage: Eukaryota > Metazoa > Chordata > Mammalia > Rodentia > Muridae > Mus > Mus minutoides. The sequence goes on along the minus strand of LR755141.1, from coordinate 987,850 downwards.
TTGATCTTTGACAAAAGAGCTAAAAGCATCAAGTAGAAAAAAGACAGCATCTTCAACAAGTGATGCTGGGTCAACTGGTGGTTAGCATGTAGAAGAATGTGAATTGATCCATTCTTATCTCTTTGTACAAAGCTCAAGTCTAACTGGATCAAGGAACTACACAAAAAACCAGAGACACTGAAACTTATAGAGGAGAAAGTAGAGAAGAGTCTCGATGATATGGGTACAGGGGCAAAATTCCTGAACAGAACAGCAATGGCTTGTTCTATGAGATCAAGAATCAACAAATGAGACCTCATAAAATTGCAAAGCTTCTGTAAGGAAAAAGACACTGTCAATAAGACAAAATGGCAGCCAACAGATTATAAAAATATCTTTACCAATCCTAAATCCGGTAGGGGACTAATATCCAAAATATACAAAGAACTCAAGAAGCTGGACTCCAGAAAGTCAAATAACCCCATTAAAAATGGGGCACAGAGCTACACAAAGAATTCTCAACTGAGGAATACAGAATATCTGAAAAGCACCTAAAAAGTTGTTCAACATCCTTAATCATCAGGGAAATGCAAATCAAAACAACCCTGAGATTTCACCTCACACCAGTCAGAATGGCTAAAGTCAAAATCTCAGATAACAACAGATGCTGGCGAGGATGTGGAGAAAGAGGAACACTCCTCCATTGCTGGTGGGATTGCAAGCTGGTATAACCACTCTGGAAATCAGTTTTTGCAGTACCTCAGAAAATTGGACATTGTACTACCGGAAGATCCAGCAACACCACTCTTGGACATATACCCAGAAGATGCTCCAACATGTAATAAGGACACATGCTCTATTATGTTCATAGCAGCCTTATTTATAATAGCCAGAAGCTAGAAAGAGCCCAGATGTCCCTCAGCGGAGGAATGGATGCCAAAAAATGTGATACATTTGCATAGTGGAGTACTACTCAGTTATTAAAAACAATGAATTTATGAAATTTTTAGACAAATGGATGTATCTGGAGGATATAATCCTGAGTGAGGTAACCCAATCACAAAAGAACACATATGATATGCACTCACTGATAAGTGGATATTAGCCCAGAAGCTCAGAATACCCAAGATATAATTTGCAAAACACTTGAAACTCAAGAAGGAAGACCAAAGTGTGGATACTTTGATTCTTCTTAGAAGAGGGAACAATATACCCATGGAAGGCGTTACAGAGACACAGTTCAGAGCTGAGACTGAAAGAATGACCATCCAGAGACTTCCCCACTTGGGGATCCATTCCATAAACAACCACCAAACCCAGATGCCAACAAGATTTTACTGACAGGAGCCTGATATGGCTGTCTCCTGAGAGGCTCTGCCAGTGTCTGACAAATACAGAAGTGGATGCTCACAGCCTTCCATTGGAAGGAGCACAGGATTCCCAATGAAGGAGCTAGAGAAAGGACCCAGGAAGCTGAATATGTCTGAAGCCCCATAGGAAGAACAACAATATGAACTAACCAGTACCCCCAGAGCTCCCTGAGACTAAACCATCAATCAAAGAAAACACATGGAGGGACTCCTGGCTCTAGCTGCATATGTAGCAGAGGATGGCCTAGTCAGTCATCAGTGGTAGAAGAGGTCCTTGGTCCTGTGAAGGTTCTATGCTTCAGTATAGGGAATGACAAGGCCAGGAAGCAGGAGTGGGTGGTTTGGGGAGCAGGGGGAGTGGGGAGGTGATAGCAGATTTTTGGAGGGAAAACTAGGAAATGGGATTACATTTGAAATGTAAATAAAGAAAATATCTAATAATAAACAAATAAATACAGCGTAGATATTATTCAATGATTTTGTTAGTATAATTTCAATTTCAGAAGAATATATGACCTTTAAGAACACAATTTTGCTAGAGCCAAGTAAAATATTTTTTCTTTGATTTGATTCAAACACAGAATGTTTAATATGTTTATATATAACATAACATAACATATGAAATATTGTTACATAGTTATATAACTATATATTATCTAGTATATTATGTTACATGTTTCTGTAAGCCAAGCAACTGAATTAACGAAATAATTATTGTTTACTTTAAAAGAAAAATATATTTTTTAAAAGTTTATATACAAATACATTGTATTTAAATGCCAAGGAGGAAGCCAAGTAAGAGAAACACATGCCACTTCTACATTGCCCTTCACATCTTGTCCCTAGAGTTGTTTGACCATTGCTTGATTGAATTCTTTTGGAATCTCCCCCTCCCCAGTTCTTACTTTGATCTCTCTGGAATGTCATGGACCCAGGGATGTTAGTGAGAAGAAATTGGTATTAAAGGCTGCAGAGACCATATCATTCGGAGTCAGTGTCCAAAACAAGTCACCCCCACTACACTAAGGGAAGTTTGCTTACCTTCTTTATTTCCTCTCTTCATATGCATAACACTGTTTTTCTCACTGGGAGGTAATTCTCCTTCACTAGTGGGAAGGGCAGATCTTCACAGAACTAATGGTGAGAGGTCTTGAAGAGACAACTTTTTGTGCCTTGTAAAGAATGGGTTAGCAAGATTTCACCTGATTCAAGGGACCTTGGAATACTGCTGCCTTTAGAGAGACAGAGTTTGCAATAGGAAGTGCACCTTGTCTGCTAAGTGGGAATGCTGACAAGGGAAGGAATGTGCACGTCTGAGGGGAAAGGTCTGAGGAGAGGTGCTTAGAGATGAAGAGCAAGCCCAAAAGCTGTTTACTGTGAAGGGTGCAAACAAATCCCTTTACTCCACTGTGGTAAGTCAACAAATGGCAGCAAATGGTGTTGTTTTAAAATTTTTCTTCCTAGGATACAGTATCAAATATAATTAGTATGTTTTGAATGGCTATCTATTTTTTAATTGATTTAAGTTTTATTGCATTGTGATGAGAAAAGATACATTATTTCAATTTATCTGAATTTACAAACATTTAAAAATGTATTCTAAGTAAATTACATTCTTCTTTCCCTTTTGTACCCTAACTCCTCCCAGAGAACTCCCATTCAATACCTGGCATACCTTTCCTTTTTTTATTTTATTATATTCTTTAAAATTTATAAAATATTGTAACAATAAAAATGAGTATTATAAAGGTTGTTTGATATAAAACAACAATCACTTGAACAGTCTTAAGTAGATGCTTGTCTACAGCAATACTGAAAGTACATAAATTTTTCTCAGTAAAAATTTTAAATAACTCCAAATATATTAACTGTATAATATTTAAAAATAAAATATCACTATTAATTTTTTAATGAGCACAAGTAGATAAAAATCTTTTTTGTTTGTTTTGTTTTTAGTAGAACTTAAAATCTTGGCTCTTACTGTGGTACAAACTCAAAATCAGAACAATTTTTAGACACTGGAGTTCATTGTAATAAGGCTGTACTTCAATGTCCCTCACATCACCAAAGCATTTTACCTCCATAGTAGCTAAGTTGAGAGTTGCCAATTCTGCTGTGCCAAGGAATGAATTGTAGGCACGATTTTTAGATACAGATTTCCTGCCATGGTCAAATCTATTTGACTTGAGTGATCATCATTATTCTCAGTCCTCAGGGAACAGGTTACATTCATTTAAGAAATGGTGTGTATATTAAGATGGTCTAACCATGAAGTCATTCATCAACTGTTTTAATGAGCAATGGAGGGTAGCACAGATGTCAGGTGGGGGTAAGATTCTGGTTCATTGGCTGTGATGATTTTAAAAAGCATTCATCTCAGAAAAGGAGTAACTTATAAAGTCCTCTTCTTCAAAATTGATACAGTAATTATAAATATCAAGCAAAGCCTTCAGTCTCACTCTTTGCAGTTCTCTTAAAAGCCATCTCCCAAATTAATTGTATATGTTTATTTTGGCTGTATAAATAATTTTGAAATATGTAAGCTGTTATGAAAATCATAGTATAGTGTAAAAACATCAAATAAATAATCCTACTAAGAGAGGCTAAGATAGGAGAAGCATGATTTGAAGATCATTGTGTGGCGCACAGCAAGACACTGTCATGTACAAACAAGCAGAAAGTGGATATGGATTGGACAATATTGGACCTATTTCTCCAATTATCAAATTCCAGTGACCACTGGAGGACAGCCAACAAATTTCTAATTCCTCATATTTTTGAATTTCAATCAATTGGGATACGTTGGTATTATTAATTTTCATATTAAGAGGTATTTAGGAAAAGTAATTGTTATTTCCTGCTATTTTTGTGGGTTTGTTGAAAGATTACTTTCTTGCTTCTTCTAGGGTATAGTTCCCCTCCTTGTGTTGGTGTTTTTCATTTATTATCTTTTGTAGGGCTGGATTTGTGGAAAGATATTGTGTAAATTTGTCATGGAATATCTTGTGTTCTCCATCTATGGTAATTGAGAGTTTTGCTGGGTATAGAAGCCTGGGTTGGCATTTGTGTTCTCTTAGGGTCTGCTAGAAGATCTGCCTAGGATCTTCTAGTTTTCATTGTCTCTGGTGAGAAGTCTGGTGTAATTCTGATAGGTCTGCTTTTACATATTACTTGACCTTTTCCCTTTACTGTTTTTAATATTCTTTCTTTGTTTAGTGCATTTGGTGTTTTGATTATTATGTAATGGGAGGGATTTCTTTTCTGCTCCAGTCTTTTTGGAGTTCTATAGGCTTATTGTATGTTCATTGCAATCTCTTTCTGTAGGTTAGGGAAATTTTATTTTACAATTTTGTTGAAGATTATTTACTGGCCCTTTAAGTTGGGAATCTTCACTCTCTTCTATACTTATTATCCTTAGGTTTCGTCTTCATCTTCACATTGTGTCCTGGATTTCCTGGATGTTTTCTGGGGTTTAAATAACATAAACTACATTCAAGAAGTAACACAATAAAAGCTTAATGAATACCAGTTAGCTCCAAATCTCTGAACCTGATTCTAACATAGAATCTAGTGGATAATAAACCCAAAAAACAAATTGTGTTATATTTTTGTCTTCAAAATGGAAAACATTCATTTACATTTCAAATCTGAGTATTAGAGGTTCCATTGGACTTTTCTGTCCCTAGTGAATATGATAATTCCCCCATAACATATCTTTTCATAACATTTAAGCATAAGAAATGCTATTCCTAGTAAATAAGGGGGAAGGTGGCTCAGGAGAGAAGTCAATGGGGGGATCTGAATTCAAATCCTAAGAACCAAATCTATAGTGGGCTCATTTGTAATCCCAGTTCTCTTATGTTCTCTTAGTTGTTTTTCTGTTGTTGTGAAGAGACACTATAACAAAGGAAACTGTTTGTAGTTTCAGAGGATGAGTCTATGGCCATCATGGTGGGTAGTATGCTAGCAGGCTGGCAGGCATGGCGCTGGAGCAGGAGCTGAGAGGTTATATCTGCACATTCAGGGAAGAGTGAGGGATGGAAAGAAAGAAAGGTAGAGGCACAGAGAGAGGGGCTAGGGAAAGAGAGAGAGAGAGAGAGAGAGAGAGAGAAAGAGAGAGAAAGAAAAAGAGAGACTGGGTATGACATGGGCTTTTGAAACCTCAAAGCCCATGTTTTTTGTATAGTGACATATCTCCTGTCAAGACCATACTCACTAATCCTTTCTCCAAACAGTTCTACCAACTAGGATCTAGGCATTCAATTATATGAGTCATGGGGGATGTGGTGGGAGGTTGATACGTATTCTTATGCAAATCACTCCCTATTGAGAGGTAGGAGGTGGATACAGGAGAATCCATGGAACTTTGTTGGTTGACTAGCCTAGTGTATGCAATGGCCAAACAAGAGACTATGTCTCAGACTAGGTGGAAGGCCAAGACCAGTGTGCAAGGTTGTCCTCTGATGACCATTCATACATAGTGTTATACATGCGCCTGCTTTCACACACATGAATGACTCTTAGAAAAGGAAATATTCATGAGAAATTTGAAACACCAAGTGACCTAATGTGTAGGGAAGAAAAGCATCAGGTTTGAGAGACCCTTTTACTGGTCATGTGATAACAAGTTGTGAATAGAATCTCAAATCAAAACTACAATGATCACAACCCAGTAAGATTAATTCTCCCATATTTTTAATGTGTTCACCTTATTGGATTTTATTTCTTACAGGTAATGGTTGATGGACCGCTTTCATCTGATGACCCTGATTCATATGTGACATTGACAGTCGTCCGGTCCCCAGGAGGAAAAGGAGCTGTCCGACTTCACTGGGCTATTGAAGAGAAGGCCAAAGATGACCTCAGTCCTTTGAATGGAACACTATATTTTGATGAGGTATAGTCACCTCTGAACTCCTTTAACATTTCTCTTGTTTTTTTACAGAGCCTTGAGGTATTGCTTATGATTTCACATGCTCGTGTTCAATATTTGTGTTCTTTTAAATCCATGTACTTTGAGAGAGAATGAGAGGAGACAAGGGGGAAAAGCAGGCGGGAAAGGGAAGTGGGGATCAGATTGCATACTTCAGACCCTGCCTCTGTCACAGTCCACGGTGCCTTTCTGTCCCATTCCTCTCCTGATTGAAGGTCGAGTCGGCTAGACTAACCACACATCCCAGTGTCATCCCCAAAGCCAGCCTTTCTGCAGCCATTACTTATATGCTATCACTGAGTCTGATGTTCTATTTTCTTTTGAAATTGGTCTTTTACCACCCCAACTGTGTAGAACTTCTACAGTGATTCAAAACATTAATAGTGTCTCCAAGACAATGTCAACTCTACAGACATCCAGTCCACATGTTCATAGTCATAATCTCACACTCTCAAAGAAAACATCAGACTTACAGACTTAGATTTTTAAAGACATTGATGCTTGGATAGTGTGATTGAGATAATGTCTCAGGCAGCCACTACAGAGATGTGGGGTGGGGACAGGCTGAAGGGGAGCATGCTCTGCACATCCCCCCCACCTCCTTCTGCTGGTTTATTGGTGCTAGGTTTCTGTTTACCATTTTTCTTCTTTGCCTTCTGCCCATTCCTGTGGCCCTTGCATGCCTAGCATTGTCTCTCTCCCAAGAGTCCTCTTTCCCTCTCATGCTGTTCCCTTAGCTGAAAACTTCTTAGGAACGTTTGTTAGGGTATGTTATAAGAAGGAAAACAGTCCTTGGGGAAAAGAGAGAAGAAAGGAAGTATGTTGAGGATGTAGATTGGATTTTCGGGATGGCAGGGACATTTTCTTCTCTACTCACATTCAGCCTGAGAAGGCAACCTGGTTGCCTCTGCTGCACCGACGCCATGTTTACCTGTGGATTATGCTGCTCTTGTGAACTCTTGCCCTTTTGCATAAATTCTTTGCCTTAACCTCACAATATGTAGTCTTGTGGGTGAGGGTCATCTCTGCAATCACATCCTTAAGATTGTCATTCATATACAGTTATGTGTATTATATAGAGATGTTCTCTTGTAATGCGAGCCTCATTTTTACAAGGAATATATATATATATATATATATTTTTTTTTAAGATTTATTTATTTTGTATGAGTACTTGATCTGCATGTACACCTGAGTGCCATCAGGGGGCATCAGATCCCGTTGTGAGCCACCATGTGGTTGTTGGGGATAGAACTCAGGATCTCTGGAAGAGCAGCGCCAGTGCTCTTAACTGCTAAATCATCTCTCTAGTCTGTGTATATCTTTAAAATTATGTGAGAGCTTCTAGGAAAACATGACTCCTTGCTTGAAGCTTTACCTGATGTTCTCCTGGGAGGTCCCTAACTCCTGGGGGTGCATGCTTCACCCTCATCCCCAGTGCTCCAGTCTCTTTCTCTTGCCTGTGCCCCTGTAGTGTCTACATACACATATGTTTGAAGAAGATACATCGCCCTCAGTCAGCCCAGCGTCAGTTTAGCTCAGAAGTCTCTCCGTGTCTATGTTTTAGTCTAGCAAAACAACCAGAACAAGCATGTGCTGCTCTTGGTATAAAATTCAACAGTACAGAAGGATGATAAACAAGTAACTTCTCCCACTCCTCCTATGAGAACCGCTATTGATAGCTTCTTTTAATCCTTCCAAAACATTATGTACCTTCTCCTCCACACATGCAATTTGTGCTCCGCAATCTGTTCCATAACTTGTTGTTTCACACTGTGGTTTAAACTAAACATTTACTTTCCATGTTAAACAAATCTCTTGCCTCAGAAACGTGGGTGAACGCATCCCTTTTCTCAGCCTTTACTGCTGGCACCTGCACACCCCCCTGGTCTCTCTGTACCCCCATTGTTTTGGTAGTTCTGAGGCTTCTTATCTGTCCTGCAGCTCATGCCATTTGCTCGGTGCTCTCTTCTCTTCAATTCTGTCATGCTGTAGTGCAGTATTCTGCATGATGACAGATTGTTTAAGTCACCTACATTTGCATTAATTTTATCAGCTACGTTTCCTTTCAATTGTATGGGTTTTGGTTTTTTTGTTTGTTTGTTTTTTGTTTTTTTTTGTTTTTTTTTGTAATATTGGAAGTAACCTTGAACAGATTTTACATGAAGTGAGGCTACTTGAAATCTTCTTCCTACCACTTCATACCATGTGGATCTAGGCAAATTTGTTAATGCTGATATTTGGTTTCCAAAGTACAAATGAGAACAAGTGTTTAGCAAGGCAGGTGTGAGGGAGGAAGAAATTGGATTTGTGAGCAGGCTAATATGCTGACACTTTTCAAGTACTTAATAAAATAGGTGATATTTACAAAGAGTCCATGAAAATAGCAGCTTGCCACCTCAGCGTAGTGACATTCATCTTTCCTACATTGTGTGCTTAAAGTTTAATAACTTTGAATCTCCAAAGCAAACAAATAGTTTATATTCCTCTCTCTCTGAAATCACCCACCGAGGTTATTCCCGAGTTGCTGCTTCATACAGTTTTTGTGTAGAATATGAATAATGAAAAATTTAAGGGAAACTTTTCCATGATCAAATATCTTTGGAAATTCTTGATTAAATTATGGAGGATTTCTTGATGGGTTAGGGGAAGAGTTGTTTAGAAACTTTGTGCTTAAGTAAAATTTGAATCTCTAGGAGAAAATTTTTCTAAGTTCACTGCACAAATCGTCCTCATTATTTCTTTATGCCCGGCATTCATTGTTATCATTTATAAGCAGCATTACACAGCTATTGACTTGGAATGACCTCCTTCCCCTGCTCTCAATGACTTCGTTCTGTTGAGAACTGGAGACTCTGTGACATGAAAGGTTGCTTTGCATGTAGTAAGTTCGAGGGCCGCGTGAGTGTGCAGAATCTAGTAGATTCTTAAGACTCAGTGAGTCTGAGCTCCTGTGCAAACACATACTCACTGTGCACACACATACTCACTGTGCACACACATACTCACTGTGCGCACACATGCTCCCTGTGCGCACACATGCTCCCGGTGCACACACATACTCACTGTGCACACACATACTCACTGTGCATACACATACTCACTGTGCACACACAAACTCACTGAGCACACACATACTCACTGTGCATACACATACTCACTGTGCATACACATACTCCCTGTGCACACACATACTCACTGTGCATACACATACTCACTGAGCACACACATACTCACTGTGCACACACATACTCACTGAGCTGTATATGTATCCCTCTGGCAAGATGCCTGATGTTTTCCTATCTGACAGCAAGGGGAATGATGGGACATTCAGCTTTTATATTTTATACATTCCCTGCTGAGGAAAGACAAGAAAACTAACTTGTTTTACCTCATAATGTAAACAAATGTCCTTTTAAAATTGCTTTTCCTCATTTATGTATTTGTGACTTCACTGCCTACAGCAACCCCCCGGTGTATTGTAGGAATTGGCTGTGATGTGAGGCGGCAGGAGCTTGGTGTGTCAGATAAACTGCACTCAGGCTTCGGATATGGTTGTTATTGACACAAAAACATGTTAGAACAACTCTAGGTTTGCTATAATATTCATGTATTTAGAGACAACCAAAAACATCCCAGAAGTTGATTTCAGGTTGCAAATAAGTTTTAGAGAACAGGCCAACTGACTGTCTAGGGATGGCAAATCAACAGGGCAAACTCAGAGAAACATCTTCACACAAAAATAAGGATAAATATAGGAATTTTTGTGGCAGCATTTATTAACATAGTAAGTAGCCAGTTAAATGAACATAAAATTATAAATACAAACAATGGAATGTCCATAACAATCAAAGGACAAATCGAGCTCATGGAGGTCAATGCAGAATGTACTCCACAGGGAACACCAGAAGCAGCGTGCATGGTAGGCACCGAATGACAGACAAGAGTGACAGGTCTGAAAAGTGCAGCTGAGATAGAGAGACAAATGGGACAAAAAGAATATAAAAACATGAAAGGCTGTGTGCCCTCCAGCACATAGGGCTACAAATGTGGGGGGAATTCAAGCTGCATTTGGGGGAACAAGAAAACATTTGTTGACACATGAAGTAACATTTTGTGACTTAGCATTAAAGATTAAAATTAGTATTGGAAAAGTGTAAGATATTCAGGAATAAATTCAGTAAGAAACAAGCAAGAAGTACATGAAAACCGTAAAATAAAACATTAAAGTTACGAATCAATGAACACTAAAAGTTGTAACAGACCAGCAGGCTTCTGGGTAGAGATTCCATTCTCTCATAGGTCGGTCGCATGGCTGTTCCTAGGCAGTATCACCAACTAGGAAGGGGCCACCAACCTGGCAGTGATGAAGGATGCTGGGATCTTTTCCAGTGGCAGTGTGCTGCACACATCCCAAGGGCTGCAGACTGCAGCTATGAAGTGTTCTCTCCCTCGCATGCAGTCTGCTGTGTCCTGCAGGCATCAGCTCCATCCCTTGACTCTTTGTGATGAGGACAATTAACTCTACAAGTTTGGATTTTCAATGATGGAAAATTCTCAGTACATTTAACAGTTGTGGTTTTTGAGGGTTTCATTGTTGTTGTTTTGTTTATTTTTTACTTTTCCCTTCAAGAAAATAAAATGGAATTCAGAGCTAATTTTTATTGCAATTCTTCCTGGATGTAATTCATAATTGTTGGTGATAAAATGGCATCTTAAGAAGCATGTGCACAAATGTCTCATTTTTCTAATGAAAACATTTAGAAGTTGACTTTTGTTCATCTTGAAAATAATTTTTGCTTGTTTAATGTAGACTGAATCCCAGAAGTCTGTTATATTGCACACACTTCAGGACGGCATGTTGGGGGAAGACAGGCGCTTCATTATTGAGTTGATAGCTGCTGACGATGTAGAAATATCTCCAGTGAAAGGTAAAAAAAATTCACAGAGGTTTTGAAACTAAGTATTTCCAAAAAGAAGTAGTCGCAAAGATAACCAATGCTAAGTTTTATAATTTTTAAAAGTGTGCTTCAGTGTAGATGTACATTTTTACTCTACAGTGTAGGAAGTTTTTTTTTAATTAAAATTACAATACAAAACAACAAATTATAATTATTGTATTATAAAACAATAAATGAATTTATTAAAATTATATCTTTCTGATTCAATACATGTGACTTATATGGTTACTGGTCAAAGATCATATACTATTGGCTTTTTGTTTTAAAATAAAGCTCTTCCCTGTACTCATGCTTATAAAATAAAACATGAGTGCTAAGTGATCAAACAGTAGTAAGCAGAAAAACTGATTACATTAAAATAAAAATAATTAATTTTTAATTAAAATTAATTGAAAAGTTTAGTTAAATTTTGTGTATATGCGTTAATGTGGGTCTTTGCACGTGAGTGAGGGTGAGTGTGTAGGGCAGAGGAGGGTGAGTGTGTAGGGCAGAGGAGTTGACTCTCACTGGGACTGCCCTTACCCTGAGCTAGGAGCTGTCCTACATAGGAGTCGTGAACTGAACTCCAGTTCTCTGTAAGAATACCCATGCTCTGAATTCTGAGCCATCTTTCAGCCCCAAGAATTACGTTTAAAACAGTTAATTTAGTTTATGTGTATGTATGCAAATGAGTATGTGTGCATGTGCTTGTGTGTGTTTATGTACAGACATGAGCAAAGGAGCCCATAGAAGCCAAAAGAGGTCATTGGAACCTCTTGAACTGGAGTTTACAGCATTTCTGAGCTGCTCATTGAGAATACGGGGACAGAAACTTGGTCATTTGTAAGAGTTAGAAGCACTCATAACTTTTAGACCATCTCTCCAAGCCCAAGAATTATTAATTACACAGATACTTGCTGTGTTACAAAATTGGTCTTCATGCTCCATGCTCAATATAATCTAATGTTATATTCTTATATGAATTTATAATTATTACCTTGAAATGCTGATAGTGATGCTGATTGACTATAATTTCTATATGTTTTTAGCAAACATATGTTGTATAATTTTAAGATTTAACACATGAAGTGTGATTAGTATAGTCTAAGTCTACATGCTTTTATCTAAAATTAATCACTTGTCTCTTAATATTTCATACAAGTATCCTAATTTTTACATATTCATAAGAAGAAGGAATTAAATGATTTCATTGTGCTGTGAATAATAATAACAACAAATAGGATGAGAAATATTTAAAATATAAATTTGCTTATTGTGACACTACCCTCTTATAACATGGAAACTCCATGCTAAACAAAGCTCTGGGACTGAAGTGGCTTGGTACCCAGGGGAGTGTCTTCCCCATTCTCAGAGAGGAGAAGGGGGAACGGGCAGAGCTACATGAGGGGGGCTGAGGAGTAGTGGGGGCTGCAGTCTGGATGTGACATCCACACCGGAAGCAAACCAAACATCAGCTCATTTCATGTATTGAAGAGAATATTACACGATTCCCAATAAATTTAAGTAATAATCACAAATATTGACATAGATAACCTAAATGATCATTGGTTAAAAATAAAGTTGTAAGATAACAAAAAATGAAAGAAAAAGGAAGGGAGGGAGGGAGGGAGGGAGGAAGGAAGGAAGGAAGAAAGAAAGAGAAAAAGAAAGAAAGAGAAAGAAAGAGAGAAAGAGAAAGAGAGAGAGAAAGAAAGAGAGAGAGAAAGAAAGGAAGGAAGGAAAAATGTTCTCAATAATTCTTGCTTTTGTTCCTGAGGCCACTGACAAACCAACAGAGGTTTGGTGAATCACTTCATGCATGTGGTAGAGGATAGCTTGCTTACCAGGCAGTGAGAATGGGGTGTGGCCAGGCTTTTCCTGCCCTTTTCTGCAAGTGTGATTGCAGGAAGGGCTGGAAAGTCACCAGGGCTGATCCCCTCCTGGTGAAAGGTGGAAACCAATACCTGCCGGTGATTATTGTCATCTGCACTTAATTGTTTAGAGTGTTTGTGTGCATCTACATGTTTGCCTCAACATGGGCTATCTTATCTTAAATGTAGGTAGTGCATCAGTCATCATCCGAGGAGAGAAGAGCATATCAGAAGTTGGAATTGCTTCATCATCTAGACACGTTATTATTGGGGAACCCTCAGCCACATACAACGGCACTGCCATCATCGAGTGAGGATTCTGTGATTTCATTTAAGTAGCCTAGAGCAGCAGTTCTCAACCTCTGGGATGCATGTCAGATATCCTGCACAGCAGATATTGGCATTTAGATTCATAGCAATAGGAAAATGACAGTTATGAAATAGCAACCAAATAAATTGATGGTTGGGGGTCACCAACAGCATGAGGAAGGTTGAGACCCAGTGGCCTACAGCATCATTCTTAAGCATGCATTAGGATGCATCATCAATGTACATATTGGTATGCATTGCGTGGAGAATAGAACAGACTTAAGGTAGAAACTAAAAGCTGTATACTGAGCTGTCTTGAAGTCTGATCACAAGTAGCCCTGTTTACTCAGGGATGAGTTACAGGGATGGGTTGCAATGTTCATGAGGGTAAAAAAAGACAGTCCCATTCTGTCCTCTCACACACAAGGATAAAAAGACAGTCCCATTCTATCCTCTCACACACAAGGGTAAAAAGACAGTCCCATTCTGTCCTCTCACACACAAGGGTAAAAAGACAGTCCCATTCTGTCCTCTCATACACAAGGGTAAAAAGACAGTCCCATTCTGTCCTCTCACACACAAGGAGTTACTTTCTCTGTAAACTTGATTCTGTGGGTTCTCAAATTAGACCCTACTATATGACTAAATTCGTAGGATTGTGGGCAAGTTGGTCTCTTCACATTTTTTAATCGTGACTGAAGCATCAGCACCAATGATGCAGCTGGGTTTGACTTGAGAGGTCTGTAGTCTGCACAGAGACCCCTGGATGATCCAATCCTCCTTTTCCTTGAGTCTGTCTACGTGTGGAGGAGTGTCTCGAGTCTGTCTACGTGTGGAGGAGTGTCTCTGTTCTTTAGAGGATCTGTTATGCTACTCATATTGTATGTAAATGTTTAAAAAAAATCTGTGAATCTTTATTTTTAGTCCTTTAAACATTCAGGCTTAGTGTTCACTTTTAGCTTAGGAATTCTAACATGAATAACTTGGAATTCTAAGATTCCTGCCTGATTTACAATTGATGGATAAGGCTATTAACATCATAATATTCTTGAAATAAGTGAAAATTGGCTTAAAGGCACAGTAAATTATTAGAAAAGATCATCAATTAAAAATATACTAAATACGTGTCCATGTACTGTTATAGCCTTGTTCGTGGCCCTGGGGTGTCAGGGGAGATCACAGTGAACTGGAGGATAGTGCCTCCTTCCATGGGGGAGTTTGTGGAGACAGAAGGACAACTGACGATGCTGGATGGACAGTCTGCTGCCACAGTAGTTATTCAGGTACCAGTGCAGCTGCCTTCTGTTATCCCTTGTGTACGTGTGTGTGTGTGCGCGCGTGTGTGTGTGTGTGTGTGTGTGTGTGTGTGTGTGTGCATGCGCACATATATGTGGGTATAAATGTGCATGGGTGTGTTCATATGTGTGTATGTGTGTGTGTGTGCATATGTGTGTGTGTGCATGTGTGTGTTTGTGTAATTGGAGGGAGTTTACAGAATCTATGGCTGTTTCTATGGGTAGGACAGAATGGCTTTTTTTTTTAAACCTTCTCCAGGCTTTGAATGATGACATCCCAGAGGAGAAGTATTACTATGAGTTTCAGCTCACTGAAGTCAGTGAGGGTGGGATGCTGAATGAAGCCAGTGTCAGCGCCCGCATCACCATGGTGGCCAGTGACGCTCCCTATGGCCGGTTCTCATTTTCACATGAGCAGCTGCAGGTTTCTGAAGCAGCACAGAGGGTATGGTGTGGACTGCTGAAGCGCCATCTGCTGTTGCTAGTATGGGGAGCGGTCCTTAAAATGTGGTTTATTTGTTTGGTTTTTGTTGTTGTTGTTCTTTTTCTAAAGCTTCCCCCCTCCCTCCAATAGATTAATTTTTCCTTGTATTGTTATTATAATGTGATTACTATAATTTTATAGAATTTAATTCCCCCATAATCCTAGTAAATCGGATAATTAGAGATGATTTGTGCAGTGGATTAAAGATGCAAATTGAACAGGTAAGCGATTTCCTTCTAGGTCAATGTCACAGTTGTCCGCTCAGGCGGCTCCTTTGGACGTGCACGAGTCTCGTATGAGACAGGTAGCAGGACGGCTGAGGCAGGCTGGGACTTTGTTCCTACTTCAGGGGAGCTGCTCTTTGAAGCCAGAGAGAAGATGAAAAGTCTGTACATTGAAATCCTTGATGACAGCCTTCCTGAAGGCCCTGAGGAATTCGTTCTTGCCATTACAAGAGTGGATCTCCAGGGAAGGTAAAGATGAGGAGAGGAAAGGGGAGACCTCAGGCCAGGACTGAGTGACTACGGTTTTCATAATTGTCTAAACTTTATTCCTCCCCCTACTTCCCTGCTGAGAGAACATGGTCCTGTTATGTGGATTCACACAGCAAAGCCAGAGCATTGATGTCAATATGCTAGCCCACAATTCCTGACTGAGAGAGCAGTCGTAGGATGGGGTGGCAAGAATTGCTTATCCCGTTTCTGCACCCATGAAGAATGGGAGTGGGGGCGGGTCTCCTTGGTATCCTGAAGGCTGTGCTGCCTTCTCTGTCGGTAAATGAGATAGATCCTTGCCGAGTAGCAGTTCAAACTGGAGAACAATTCGAATGGTAGTTAAGCAAACTAGTGTAGCATGCTATCAATGAAGAATCAGACTTCCTCATTCTGAGGCGCACCCTTCCCTGGAGCCAGACTGATTGACTTTAGGAGGCATTGGCAGCTGCTCTTGGCTGAGGTGATCTATTTCACCATCACCCGTGTAAAGGCCCCCATGCAGGACCCAGGGAGGGGCCTGACCCTAGAATAGTGTATGAATTCTGAGAATACTCAAAGTTTGTTTATATATTAAAATATATATTCATTAGTTAAATATAAATTTCATATTTCAACTTTTCCTAATTCAGTATTTCACTCAGAAACATAGGTAGAGTCTGTATTCTCTTACCTGAGAAATGGAAAGATATATTTTGAGTTCACATAAACATCATATCGTTCCTTTACAAGACCTGATTCAGTATCTGGCAGTGGGAATTAAGTTCTTCCCATCGCTCAGTCTTGCTTAGTGAAGGTGGATTGGAGACAGTAGTTCCCCAATGAGAGACAACAGCTTGTGCTTTGTCTTGGAGATCAGGACTTGGAGATTCTGCCTTCTTGGCTGTTCTTCCAAAGATAAATTTCCACATGAATTCTAATAGTTTTTGCTTGCAAATAACAGTTCCTTGGATACAAAAAGAAAGCAGTGTTTGATGTTTTGCTTTCCAGTTAAGAGACCTGCTGCTCTGGTAGGTCCCGAGTCACCAGCTAATCTCAGGCTGCTGATAGGACAGCTGCTTCCCATGCATCCTGAGGCGCTCTCTCTGAATTCTCTCAGAGCAATCTTACTTAGCAGTTTTCACCCTATCAGGGCAGGGTAGCTCATGAACATCAAATGAAAGAATCTGGGAATTGAAGGAAGGATTGGGATTGTTCAGTGTTTTTTGAAAATTCTTTTACTTTAGGAACTGAAATGCTCTAAGGCATGGCAGTCAGAGCTTACTTGATGGGGAAATCTTTTGCAGAAATATGTTGTTATACAAGTAAACTGACTGTTTATGATGGTTCATTTCCATCTCTTTATACTCTTTTTATTTGTATTTTGTCCAAGCTTGTAATTTTTATTATTTTTTGTTTCATATAAGCACCAATACTTGGGAGCAAGTATTTTTTAAACATGATTTCACACAGGCAGCCTTAGTATTATGGCTGTCTAAGACAATTGCAGGGCCGAGGAACAGCGTTCTCTAAGCATGCACGAGGCTGTGGGCTCACTGTGCATTTGTATAGCAGAGACAGCGCAAGAGAACTCAGATGCGGGAGCCGAAAAGAACTTTATGTCCATACTACACATGTATGTTTTGTTATTTTGGTTGGTTGTGTTTTAATCTCTGTTTCCTTTGCAAGAGGGTATGATTTTACCATCCAAGAGAATGGACTTCAGATAGATGAACCTCCTGAAATTGGGAACATCTCCATGGTTCGAATCCTAATAATGAAGAATGATGGTGCAGAAGGCATCATTGAGTTTGATCCAAAGTACACTGACATCTCAGGTGAGCGTGGTTGGCTTCTCTGAACTGTCACAATATTTTCTCAATTGCAGACGAATCAGGATTCTTAAATGCAAATTGTTTTGGTTTGATGACAAAATATTCCCCTGCATTTGTATGTTTACATTTAAAAATATATTTTCAGTTACTTTTAGGTAGCCTTGAATCTCTCTGTGTTTTACAAAGTCAAATTGTTACTTGGCTTAGAAAAAAATGATGTCGAAACCTTAAAGATTATTAAAATATATCTGTTTAAAGCATTGTTAAGGGGCTAGAGAAACAGCTCAGTGGTTAAGAGTATTTGCTGTTTGGTGTTGTCTTAGTTAGATTTCTATTACAGAGATAAAGCATCATGGCCAGGAGCAGCGTGGGGTGGAAAGGAGTTTTTTCATCTTATAACTTATAGCCTGCCATCCTGAAGTCAGAGCCGGAGTTCAAAGCAGGAACCCAGAGCCAGGAACTGACCCAGAAGCCATGGAGGAGCGGTGCTCCGCGCTTGCTCCTCACTTGCTCCTCACTTAGAATCAGGAACTGACCCAGAAGCCGTGGAGGAGCGGTGCTTACGGATCCAGAAGCCATGGAGGAGCGGTGCTCCGTGCTTGCTCCTCACTTAGAATCAGGACCTGACCCAGAAGCCGTGGAGGAGCGGTGCTTCAGGCTTCCTCCTCCGAGTTTGCTCAGTTTGCCTTCTTATATGATCTGGGACCGCCTGCCTAGGGGTGACAATGCTTACATGCTGGGGACGCTCAGACACATATCATTAATCAAGACAATGCCCCACAGATTTGCCTCAGGCCAGTCTTATGGAGCCATCTTCTCAATAAGCGTCTCTTCCCAGATGTGTCCACGTTGTGTCAAGTCCACAGAAAGCACACAGCACACTGCTCCTGCCAACCTGGATGACTGACTCACACTGCTGGATTCTAGCTCCTGGGGATCTGATGCCCTCTTCTGGCTTCTGGGCAGTTTACATATTCAAAGATCCATACACATGAATAAAAAATAAATCTAAAATATATTTTAAAGAAAACCTTCCAAATTTATGTAAATTTAATGTTTATATAGTGTCTATTTACTCTGTAGTGAATGACCACCATCGAAATGAACATTTAACTGTTCTGTAGCTGTAGATAATATCTGGGCACCTGATCTTGTCTTCAGCTCTTCTCAGGCTTACCCAATGTTACAATTCCCCTTTACCATAAAATCAGGACACAGAATATGTGGTTACATTTCTTTCCCGGCAGAAAGAGATGGCTATCTTCCTAGGATATACTTTCATTCAAAGGTAGACTATAAGTATAATTTAAGAGTAAACATAATACCTTGTTTATGCAAATGATTTATTGGCTTTAGTGCCTCTATCCAGATTCTTTGTCTAGCTATCTTGAAAGTCCAACAAGACTCTCCTATATACTTACTGAGGCCTTTTTGGATAAGCCATGGCTTATCACATATGCTATTTTGTGAATTTCAACTCTCCTGGTAAAGGGATGCTGCATTTTTTACATCAAGAAATAATAAGACTTTTTCTCTATTCACCCATTTCTCATTAATTCACTGTTTCTGAGAGGAAGTTTTGGTAATGGATACCTTTTTAATTTAAAATTTAAATTTGAATTTTTAAATTGAAATCAAGCATCGATGTTGATATTTTCTGATATATTTCTTAGGACCAGAAAATATATTAGTTTATATATAGAGATTTAAAATACTAATACAATTGCTGTTGAGATAGCCCAGTGAGTAAATGTGTTTGCTGCCAAGCCTGACAAGCTGAAATCAATCCTGGATGCCAGCTGGTGGGAGAAGGGACATGATGCCAGTAAGCTGTCCTCTGAGCTCCACACAGGTGCACACAAGCACACACAAGCATGCACACACACACACACACACACACACACACACAATATAAATGAAAAATATCATCATGTGATAGAAATATTATAAGGGTCCCTTATATGCGCTTATATGTATTTCAGTTAAATGTCTAAAGCAGTTCAGAATATTTTCAATTTGTGGTCATGCTTTTATTTTATTTGTGCATATCATGAAGAGGAGGAAAGCCTGTACTAATGATTGCATAGGCTGCATTCATTGTTAAAAATTGTTCCCTCCAAATTTCAGCATATGGTAAGCTATATTTTTCATAAAGACATAAGACCAACAAAACATGAAGAACCAGAAGAGTGTGCACTGGACCTTGTCTTAAATTGCTTAGTCTAGTCTGGCTGAATCGTGTGAAAGTCATTTGCTTTTCCTAATAACTTGCCCAACCCCACATTCCTTCCACAGTGGAGGAAGATGCTGGCACGATCACACTCCCTGTCCTGAGGCTTCGCGGAACTTATGGCCACGTGTCAGCTGATTTCAGCTCCCGGGGCTTCTCTGCAGTTCCAGGAGGCTATGTACTGCATGGTAGCTCAGTCACCTTTCAGCATGGGCAGAACCTAAGCTTTATAAATGTCTCCATCGTCGATGACAATGAAAGGTTAGTCCTATAGAAACAGCGCACACACACAGAACATGGGTACTGTGACCTAACTAACACTGAAGATGCATGTTCCTGCCAAGAAGCAACACAGAGGAGTACCAGAAAAGGAGCTGGCACTGAGGATGGATACTTCGGTTTTCTCAGAGGAGAAAGGTTCTGTTCCTCACATGGACCGGAATGGTTAGGATGCGGCGGAGCTTTCCAGCCCACCTTCCACAGTCAAGAAGTGGGCTGTGAGGGCTTCGTGTTGTGTCTGCTTTGGACTGCGCATCCTCCCCCTGGCGTGTGCCTGCTGGGCCTTGAATATGTATGGCCAATTTAGGAAACGACTAGCTATTTGGATTTTACAAGCATTTTAATATGTTTAGACTCACAGATTGCTCCTTCTTGCCATGCAGTGAATTTGAGAAGCAGTTTGAAATTCTGCTCATTGGAGCTACGGGAGGAGCGATCCTTGGGCGCCACCTAGTGAGCAAAATCACCATTGCCAAAAGTGACTCTCCCTTTGGCATCATAAGATTTCTCAACCAAAGCAAAATTTCTGTTCCTAACCCCAGTTCCACAATGGCTTTACACTTGGTGCTGGAGCGGACCGGAGGACTCTTGGGAGAGATTCAGGTAGAGTATTATTCCTGTGATGTTAAAAGAAATTTTGAAATATCATATATGATGTTGGATTTTCAACTCCCCAGATGTGTTTGATTATAGTATTTACTACTAACTACTTTGTAGATGTTACAATACTACTTTTCATATCATGTGGGGAAAAGCCATTCCTCAGAAGTAAATACTTCTGAGCTCGATGAACATATTTGAAAATGATGTGAGTAGAATAATATTTTTTTCAAAAGAGCATGAGTTCTATAAAGTCTGCTTGTAACTTTGGGATATACAACATGGGTTAACTTGGGTTGCCTAGTGGTGTGATGACTTGGGAAAAAGGAACAATGGATGCTGCAAAGAAATAAGCCTGACCTGTTGTTAGGAGAACTCTACAGAATTGGGGACTTAAAACGGACATGAGAGGACCAGAGAGCACAGAGGGCACATAGGACCCAGGACTGATGCAGGACCAGTTTGAGATGTTATTCAAAGAGCATGCCATCAAGGGAGATTAGCCAGAGAGTATATCACCCTGTTCTCACATCTGTAGCTCACCTACGCCTGCCCTGTGAAAGATGGATTGTCAAGAGGCAGTGGAGAAGTACACAGCAGGAAGGATGGTTAGAAGGCTGTGGTCGCTCACTCTGTTATGAGTGGGAGCAGAGAGGACAAGAAGTGGACAGCTGGTTGGGTTAAAGATGGAGGCTGAAGCTGGTGAGATGGCTCAGCTCAGAGGTTAAGAGCACTGGCTGCTCTTCTAGAGGTCCTGAGTTCAATTTCCAGCAGCCATAACCTCTTCTGACATCTTATGCCCTCTTCTGGCATGTGGGTGTACATGCAGCAAAGCACACATAGAATGAATGAATGAATGAATGAATGAATGAATGAATAAGAAAAGAGATGGAGGCTGAAGAATAGAGAAATT
The DNA here is from genome assembly GCA_902729485.2 of Mus minutoides. Classification (NCBI taxonomy): domain Eukaryota; kingdom Metazoa; phylum Chordata; class Mammalia; order Rodentia; family Muridae; genus Mus; species Mus minutoides. The sequence continues at coordinate 966,342 of LR755141.1, read as the reverse complement.
TTGGGTGGAATGTGGTGCCAGACTTAGGAATTTCATAGCTGGGGTAAATATTTAAGAATTCTGCTTTGTACATGTTAATCTGACATCCTGCTAGACAAGCCCACAGAGGGCTCACCTTGGCTGAGCTTCGCCTGTTGTCAGATGAGCAGGGATGACAAGTAGAGCAGGCGCTTGTGTGTAGGAAGCCATTTCAACCATGAGCACATAAGTACTTCTGGAGCTGTGACGAGAGCAGAGCTGAGTCTTGGGCTCCTGCCTTGTAGGGGTCGGAAGAAAGAAGGCTGGGGTGGAAGGAGAAGGGGAAGCAGCCTGAGGACGAGAAGGAAGAGGGGTGGAAGGAGAAGGGAAGCAGCCTGAGGACGAGAAGGAAGAGGCATGCTGAGGGGGAGGAATGGCTTTTCCCCACATGATATGAAAACCACACACACTAGAGCTACAGAAACCAAAAGCTCTGCTCGTTATAATCCAAACTTTAGCTCCTGATCAAATGTATGAACATTACATTTGCACTCATTTTTACAGTGGGAATTTAAGTATATTTAGAGAAAAATGCACACCATAGAACTTCCACTGTCTGAGTGTTGTATTCTACTAGGCTCTGATTGTTGGAATCCAAGCACATGGCTAGACAATGTTGAACTCATAATCTTTATCAATGTTTCTATGTTTGTAACATATGAATATTTAAATAGTTTTCTTGTCCTGTGACGATTACAAATGACTAGGTACTATTTTTCATTTTTTTATTAAAAATATTATTTTCAGCATAGATAAGCCAGGAATAGCCTGGTATATTCTAGAATAGTTTCATGTTTCTGTACTTTAATAATGTATGTACTGCAAAAATCCTTTGCTTAAGATTGCTCTCTACTAAACTCTGATATGCCATGCAGGTGAGCTGGGAGGTAGTAGGGCCCGACACTGAGGAACCATTACCGCCACACAATGGAGACTTTGCAGACCCAGTGCGTGGGACAATCTCTTTTGGAGACGGAGAAGGTGGTGTGAGAAGCATCATCCTCAGAGTTTGTCCTCACGAAGAAACTGAAGCTGAGGAGACTTTTATTGTTCAGCTCAAGCCTTTGAGAGAAGCGAAGTTAGATCCCGGAGCTAAAGCTGTTATGCTAACAGTAAGTCTGAACACATTCACTGCAAGATTTCAGATTTCACGGATTTGTCAGAAAGTTATTTCTATTGCTTGAGACATTATAATGCTGAATAGAAAATACTAAAACTTAAGAAGGGGCTGGGGGCGTGGTTCCTGGGCTGGGGCGTGGTTCCTGGGCTAGGGGCGTGGTTCACGGGCTGGGGGCGTGGTTCATGGGCTGGGGGCGTGGTTCAGTTGGGGCACTGCTTGCCTAGTAAACATGAAACCCAAGGTTCCCCAAACAACACTGTATGGTAATATTCACCTGCAATGTATCCGACTCAGAGGAGGTGGAGGCAGGAGGATCAGAAATTCAGGGTTAACCTCTGCTACATAGAAAGTTTGAGGCCTGCTACATAGAAAGTTTGAGACCCTGTCTCAAATCAAACAAGAACATGAAGTTTTAATAATCCCATGAATCAAACATTCTAATTTTTATATTAATGACATAGCAGCCTCAATATTAACAATTCTTAAAATTTTAATAGAATGTTAAAGTACTTATTTTATAATATTAGAGAAAGTTTGGTTTATGGAGAATATTTGACATTACTAGAGAAGAGGTATTTTTTTATCTCATGGTAAACGTAGAAGTTTATCATCAACTTTTTAAAAATTAGCTTCTTTTGAGTCAGACTGAAGGTTCTTGTTAATTGGCTCAGTGATACGGTGCTATATCTGACCTGAATTCAGTCTCTTTCATATGAGTTACCCAGTCCTGCAGAGGGGAATAAAAACAATGAAGAGAAATAACATATTTTGATTTGAAAAATAGTATTGTTTGGGTCTGGATATGTTAGTGTTTTCTTGAGAAAAAGAACCAAAGGGAAACACACACATACGTGCACGTGCACGTGCACATATGCACATGTACACACATACAAGCACACATGTGCATATATAACATGTATGGGAGGAGGGTGGGAGGAGGAAAGAAGGGGGGAGGAAGGGAGGGAGAGAGAGAGAAGAGAGGAGAGAGAGAGAGAGAGAGAGAGAGAAGAGAAGAGAAGAGAAGAGAAGAGAAGAGAGGAGAGAGAGAGGAGAGACCAGGTGACCAGTTGGCCAGAAACATGGAAGAGTTGCTGCAGAGCTCTTGGTATTCCCTGGCAGGGACAGGAAGCCCAAGCATGGCTTCTAAGTTGCAATCTTCTTTCTTTTCAAAGCTACTTTACTCCTTAGTCTTAGTTGATTGGATGAAATCGGCCCACCTTGTTGAGGGTAATATGTTTTATTTAGAAACAACTGATTTAAAAAGTTAATCCTATCTCCAAGTTCCTTCACAGATATTTCTAGAGTGGTGTTTCACCAGACAGTTTAATATCATATCTTTGCTTATTTGCTACACAAAATTAGACAGCACAGGGGCTGGCGAGTAATGTTCAGTGCTGGAACCCTTCTGAGCACACACAGAGCCCTCAGTTTTGTCCTCCTCATCAAAAGCAACAACCATTGCCAGAGGGCATTTTTGTCTTTGTCTGTGCTCTATATTAGGAAGCATCTAAATGGAGCCACCTGGATGAATGTTTTAAGCACAGGGTGACTAAAAAGCATGAAACAAAGTACCCCTTCACCTTCTATAAGCTACAGTTTTCTAATTGCTTCTATCTTTGAGGGTAAGAATGGGTTTGAGCTAGACAACAGTCAGTATAGCAGAAAGATGTTTCTTTTCCCCTCAAGTGGATTGGCAGATTGTATCCAAGTACTACTTATATGTAGAATTTCTTCTGGTTATACCTAGGTTATTCTGTTACTGCTTTTTTTTGTTAGGATTATTTGATATTCTACTCATTTCCATTTAATGTTAGATACAGAAGTTTGGGGATCCGAATGGAGTTATTCATTTTGCTCCTGAGTCTTTATCTAAGAAAAGGTTCTCAGAGCCACCACCGTCGGATGGACCCATGCTCATATCCTTCCTTGTCACAAGGTCCAAAGGCACCTCTGGAGATATCAAGGTATGATGTTGATTTGATTTTCCTGAAGGACTATCAGTTTACACACATCACATATGTGCTTAGGAGAATAAAGAAATTTTATGTTCTAGTTAAAGATTTTGCTGACTTGAGGTTGTTATGGTTTACAGTAAAACTAAGAGGCTTGTGTGCCTTTGTGTTCTGTTAAAGAACCCTGACACGCTCTCTTAGTTAACGTTGGTACAGTGGGCACCACTGCCCACCTTCTTCATCATGAGGGCTGAGATGTTTCCTATTATCTCATTGGCTCTAACAGGAAACCTCGCTGCTTACACCCTTGGTGACATTTGTAAGTCATTATATTTGCCATGGCCTTACTTCTCACAGACTGTTTCCATGTAAGCAACTGCTTTCTAAAAACCACAGCCTGTGTTTGTTGGCGTAGCCTGCTTAAGGTGCTCTTGGGAGTTCTGGAGTGTTGGCTAAGAGATAAAATTCACATGTTTGTTCTAACCAACAATTGTCTCAGTTTGTGAAATTCTCCTAAACCTTTCATTTTGCCTCTGAATTGAAGATTACTAGTATTTTTATTATTATTATTTAAAAGTTTGTGGTCTGGAGGCAGCACTTGTGCCATGAGTAATTATTTGTATTTTACAGATATTATTTTCATTCAAATAAACAACAAAAATAATTACTGAGTTATATACTTACTTTGAAAGACTTTTAGAAACTTTAATGTTAAACTTCAGGCAAATAAAAACACCCCGCACCAAAATTAACCTGATAGAAGCCATGGAACACAGCCATAAATATTATACTTTCAATATCAAATATAGTTTGTGACTTACCCACCACTAAAGCAGACAGCAGTGACAAGAACCCACAACCGAATCAGAAGTGGGAGAAGAGTTCACTTCTTGTCTTCTTTCCCAGTCGGTGACTGTGGACTGTGTGTTCTCCTTCCTCACCCCCTAATCCTTAGCACTTCTTGTTTTCTTCATGTTATACTGTAGGCACATGCATATTTGTTTACATCTATGCATGTATTATTGGCTAGATTCCATATATGAGAGAAAACATGCATTTTTTTTCTTCCTGAGCTATGTGTCTTCAAGTGATATTACACATCCTAAGTTTACCTACTTTCCTGCAAAAGTTTTAACTGCATTTTGTTTAGAGAATAGTAATATTAGTATATACGTATATATTTTTAAATCTCATCCATTCGTCTGTTAAGGACAACTTGGTTGATTCTAATTCTTTGCTACAGTGAATGAAGCAACAGTGAATGTGGATGTACAGGTCTCTCTGCAGTGCGGTGTGGGGTTCTCTGGGAGGATGTGCAGAAGAGAGCTGGGATGTACCATATGCATACATTTGGCATTGAAGTACTGTGTGTGGTTCACAAATTGATGTATGCATGGAACTGGCATGTTAGAGTTTACTTGCTTTTCCATCCTTTCAAATCATGCTCTTATTTTAGAAGAAAATAAATAATAAGATTAAAAGGTACCCAGCCCTTCAGATTGTGTAAGAAGGGAGTCACTGTGATTCCAAACTAGCATATACTTCCAAGTGTGTCTGAAGGTAAAAACACCTAACCTACATTTCTCTTTTGTATGTCCCCGAAGAAGTATAGTAGGGAGGTTTCTCTTTGCACACGCTGAGTGACATAACTGCTGCTTTTCTTCCCGTCATCCCAGGTGCACTGGGAGCTAAGCAGTGAGTTTGACATCACTGGAGACTTTCTTTCCACACGAGGATTTTTCACCATCGCTGATGGAGAGAGTGACGCAAGCTTTGATGTCCATTTGCTGCCAGATGACGTCCCTGAGATAGAGGAGGAATATGCTGTCCAGCTTGTTTCTGTAGAGGGAGGTGCAGAACTGGACCTGGAAAAATGCACTGCAAGGTTCTCTGTGTCTGCCAATGATGACCCGCATGGTGTATTTGCCCTGTATTCAGATCGGCAGTCAGTACTGATTGGGCAGAACCTTGATAGATCCATCCAGATTAACGTCACCCGGCTTGCTGGAGCATTTGGTGCTGTGGCTGTTAGAGTTCAAATACTATCTGATAATAAAGAAGACCCAGTGGCTCCTGAGAATGAAGAGAGACAGCTGGTGATCACCAATGGTGCCAGATATAAAGTAGGCTTGGTGCCCTTGAAGAATCAGGTTTGTAGCCCTTTAAGTTCCTGAAAATTCAAGCGGAATTCCTTTGGGAGAGCCCTTGTGTACCTCCCAGTCAATGATGAAAGGCATATTTGATATTTAAAGGTAACCTATAAGGCAAATTTACAAAATGCATATAATTATTAGATAATACGTTGATGAGTCTGGAGTGAGGGAAAACAAGGTTTCTATTTGGAAATAAAAGATCTTCACCCAGTGTCTTAGTTAGGGTTTTACTGCTGTGAAGAGGCACCATGACCAAGGCAAGTCTTATAAAGGACAACATTTAATTGGGGCTGGCTTACAAGTTCAAGGTGGAAGCATGGCAATGTCCAGGCAGGCATGGTGCAGGCAGAGCTGAGAGGTCTACATCTTCATCTGAAGGCTGCTAGCAGAATACTGGCTTCTAGGCAGCTAGGATAAAGGTCTTAAAGCCCATATTCACAGTGACACACCTACTCCAACAGGACCACACCTTTTAATAGTGCCACTTCCTGGGCCAAGCATATACAAACCATCACACCCTGATTCTGATAGGTGCTCATTTAGTACTTACAAAGATCAGTGCTCCAGGTATTGAGAACTGATGCACGTTCCCTGGGATTTGTACAACTACAAACACAGCCTGATAGCTTTGCTTCTGAACTTAGAGATCTGTAACATTAGAATTGACTGCCTCTGTCTGAGATGACAAGGAGGAGGAAGCATAGCAAACTATGCTGCTGACGTTTGGAGCGACCATGATAAGAATGATTGCACGTGGGGTGGGTAAGATGGTTCACAGAATAAGGACACTTGTCACCAAGATGACCCGAGTTTAATTCTAGTGACATGCATGGTGGTAGAAGGAGAGAACCAATGCTCATAATTTGTCTTTTGACCTTCACGCTGGAGCAGTGGCAGCATATGAAAGAAAGAGACATAACAAAGTTCTTGGTAGGCAAAGGCATGTAGATCTGTTAGTTTAAAGCCGGTGTGATCTACATAGTGAGTTCCAGACTAGCTAGGGCTAACCTAGAAATGCTCAAAATAAAGTAATATTTAAAAAAATAGTGCATAGATTTCCTCTGAGACATGCACACTCACCCTGCCACACACACAAGGCTAGACCTCAGACTGCTAGAATACCCCAGAAATCTTTTCTGTCTAAATCCACCAGAAGTGTCTTGAGCAACCTTGTAAATCTTCACGAGGACAGTATGCACTCTATTCTCTGTTATATGAGAAAGGCTCCTTTCGTTCATTCAAATGGCACCTCATGGTGTTTGTGTTTTATGGCTAAGAAATCTGCCCAGAAAGTACCGAGATTAGAACCATGAGAAAAATCTAAAGCTTTCATTGAGAAAATAGCAGGGCATCTCAAGGTCATGGTGGAGGGTACTGTCACAGTAGAAGAATGACAAAGAGTAGAGTTCTGAAGTCCCTGAGGAGCACCCACATCAGTTCTGAAGCCCCTGGGGAGCACCCATATCAGTTCTGAGCCCCCTGGGGAGCACTCACATCTGTTCTGAAGCCCCTGAGGAGCACTCACATCTGTTATGAAGCCCCCTGGGGAGCACCCATATCAGTTCTGAGCCCCCTGGGGAGCACTCACATCTGTTATGAAGCCCCCTGGGGAGCACCCATATCAGTTCTGAGCCCCCTGGGGAACACTCACATAAGTTCTGAGCCCCCTGGGGAGCACCCACATCAGTTCTGTGCCCCCTTAGGGAGTACCCACATCAGTTCTGAGCCCCCCCTGGGGAGCACCCACATCAGTTCAGAGGCTGCAAGGCACCTGAGTGATGTTTTCAGTTAGTCATGCTGGTCTGCCTGTGTTAGCTAAGCAAGCACTAGAATTGAGAGGCGAAACATGTCACTTTATTAAAGAACGTTATTGGAGAACTGCCCAGAACAAGGAGAACGTGTCCAGCATTGGGGGGTTGGAGCCATACCGAAGAAACCAAAGATAACCTGACCTGTCTTCCATTGTAGATCTTGCTGTGGGTCAAGCAAGAACTGGTGTAAGTAGGAATGCTTCAACACACAGCTACATTTTAGTTGATGCACATCTGATCTTTTATGTTTTTGAAAATGACAACTTTGAGAGTGAGTTACGCAGAAGGTGGTAGAAAGATCGTAAGACACTAATGGGGAAATGTAGAGACTTTCTGTTCATGCCATCTGTGTTTCATGTAAGTGGCAACAAGGCCCCTTTAAATGATAAACAGCCTGCCTTGTAAGAGAATGTGCACTTGCCTTGCCGTGAGACTTTTTAATCTTTTGTACGTGTAGGTCTTTAGTTTTATTGATGCTTAGTGAATGGGGAGAATTGAGACTTTTCCTAAGGTGTTGCTATCACAGTTGTTCTGACATTTCTGCAGGTCTGTGGGAAACTTGTTCAAGTATGACCTATTTGTCAGTTTCTGAAATCTATGTCCTGTGCCTAAAAAACATCTGTACTGGAAGACATAATGAAAACATAGGGATTTTTGTGTTTCCTCTTTAAGGATTTCTACTTATTTAGCAGTGTTTTCCTGTAATTCTTTAAGGGCTTCCACCTGTTTAGCAGTGTTCTCCTGTATTTCTTTAAGTGAGTTATTAATGCCCTTCTTAATCCTCTACCACTGTCATGAGATATGATTTTAAATCCGAGTCTTGCTTTTCGGGTGTGTTGGAGTATCCAGGACTTGCTGTGGTGGGCGTACTGGGTTCTGATGATGCCCAGTGGTCTTGGTTTCTGTTAGTGATATTCTTATGTTTGCCTTTTGCCATCTGTTAATCTCTTGTGTTGAATGTTCTAGCTGTCTCTGGTTGGAGCTTGTTCCTCCTGTGATTCTGTTAGCTTCTGTCAGTACTTATGGGAGTCCAACTCTCACCTGAGTCCCAGTGGTCAGAGCACTCTCTGCAGGCAAGCTCTCCTCTTGCAGGGAAGGTGTCCAGAAGTCTGGAGCTCAGATCCACTTCCTGAGTTCTGGAGTCAGAGCCCTCTCTGGAGGCTGACTCTCCTCTGGCAAGGAAGTTGCTGTGGGGTCTGGGTCTCAGCTCTGCCTCCTGGCTGAGGGTGAAAGCCCAAAGGGACCCTGTCCAAGAAGCTCTGTTGCTTCTATCTCCCACTTGCTCTCAGGTGATCAGGAGGTCCTGGGTGTGCTAGGGGGTCTGCTGCATGGAGAGTCCTCTGGGGACCTTGGACCCTTCGTCGGGTTTGTGCTGAAGATGGTGCGCTGCTGGCCCTGACCTGAAGGAATCCCAGCCTCTCATTAGGTGGGGTTCCTTTGTCCCTGTTCCTGTGACCTTCTGGGATTCTTGGAACTGATGTTGCTTTCCACTCACCAGTGATCCCGAGGCCCTGGGTGTGCTAGGGGCCCTGCAGCATGGAGAGTCCTCTGGGGACCTTTGGATCCTCCGCTGGGTTCGCGTAGGCAATTTTCTAGACAGATACCAGGTACCAAACTTAAATCAGGATCAGAGTAATGATCTAAACAGTCCCATATCCCCTAAAGAAATAGAATCAGTCATTAATATTCTCCTAACCTAAAAAAGCCCATGGAAGTAGTTACAGAGACAAAGTTCAGAGCAGAGCCTGAAGGATCAACCATCCAGAGCCTGCCCCACTTGGGGATCTACTCCATAAACAACCACCAAACCCAGACACTAGGCATAGATGCCAACAAGAGCCTGCTAATAGGAGCCTGATATAGCTGACTCCTGGGAGACTATGCCAGTGCCTGACAAATACAGAAGTGGATGCTTACAGTCATCCATTGGATGGAGCACAAGGTCTCCAGTGAAGGAGCTAGAGAAATACCCAGGGAGCTGAAGAGATATGAAGCCCCATAGGAGGAACATCAATATGAACTAACCAGTACCCCCCAGAGCTTCTTGGAACTATACTAACAATCAAAGAAAACACATGGTGAAACTTGTGGCTCTAGCTATATATGTAGCGGAGGATGGCCTAGTTGGTCATTAATGGGAGGAGAGGCCCTTGGTCCTGTGAAGATTCTATGCCCCAGTACAGGGGAATCCCAGGACCAGGAATGGGAGTGGGTGGGTTGGTGAGCAAGAGGAGGTGGGAGGGGAAGCTAGGAAAGGGGATAACATTTGAAATGTAAGTAAAGAATATATCTCATGAAAAAATATATCTGTTAAAACCATTTGCTTCATAACTTCTGTTAGTTTCACTGTGTTTCTGTTTAGTTTCTGTTTCCAGGATCTGTCCATTGATGAGAGTGGGGTGTTGAAATCTCCCACTATTATTGTGTGCAGTGCAATGTTTTCTTTGAGCTTTAGTAAAGTTTCTTTAATGAATGTCAATTCCCTTACATTTGGAGCATAGCTGTTCGGAACCGAGAGTTCATCTTGGAAGATTTTTACCTTTGATGAGTTTGAAGTGTCCTTCCTAGCCTTTTTCACATAGAAACCTTAATGGTATAATTAGTAATATCATTTGGTTTTCTTAAGACCATGTTTGGTTTATTATCTACGTGTTTCTTAATATCTTTGAACATATTATAATTGCCTTCATAATTCTATTTTTTTTTACTAAAAGAGGAATCTTATTAGCAGATGTATGTATGAAGATTTTTATTTTTTGCATATAATCACAGCTTCACATTTTGTGGGAATCTTCACTGTCACATGCATTCCACATGGACACAAAAGCCACCTGGAGATGCAGTGCTGTGCTTGCTTTTTTTAATTCCCATAGTTGAACTCCTATGTGTTTCCACTCACACACGTCCTGAGGAGTGCAGTGTATGATTACACCTAAGCCATTTGAACTTTATCTTCCAGGGAAGTGTTTGGAGCCAAGGTTCACATGTACATGAGACAAAAATAGGACTTTCCCAATGGCCACTTTCCTTCATTCACCTTCAAAGCATATAATAAATTTATATATTTTTTTAAATTTGAGGTTTTCATTAAAGGAATTTCCATAAACTTCTCTGCTCTATGTTGCTGAGTGAAAGTGAGAACTTTAGACAAATAAGCTCCCGAAAACCAGCAAAGGCACTTAGATGTTTAATCATTTGCGAGGTAGCATCTGATCTTTAAGTGGGTCTGTGAACAAGGGAAGGGCCCATCAGACTCTAAAACCTAAAAGCATCCTCAATGTGGGTCTAATTCCAGGACCTTGCATTGGATTGTGGGCTATTACTACAAGTGTGTTCCTTCATGGTTACAGACTGACAGTGATACACTGAATGGATATACTGAATAACCTGGCTTGGTTTGAGAGGCATGCAAGGCAGAGTTTAGAAACAGATTTCTCTGCATGGATCAGTTATTAAGCACATAGACCATTATACTAAGAAACTCAGTAATGAAACATACATGGGACTTGGTTGCTACTGCTGTGTGCAAAAGAAGTTTCACGTCTACTTGACACAATCTAGAGTCAGTTGGGAAGAGGGATCTTCATTTGAGAAATATTTCACTACAAGATAAGCCTATAGGCAAGTCTGTTTGTTTTTGTTTTTTTGTTTGTTTTGATTGATGATTTACAAAAGAAAGCTTAACTCACTGTGGACAGTTCTATCCCTGGGCTGTTGTTCCCCACAAAACCTGGGTTCCCGGAAGGTGGACTGGGGCTTGAAAGGACTAGATGGGAGAGAAAAGAAAACATTGAGACGAATCACCGATCAAAACATGTCTGTCTTTTACTGAAACATTTTTCTTAGTCTTGAGAGGGAAGGCCCCGTCATCTCGTTCCCAGGCAGCTGGCTCCATCTTGGAGACCACGTGGATCCGTAGTCTTCTTTCCGGGACATCTGGGCAGCTCTGGGCAGGCCAGCAGCAGAGAGTTGGAGGCAGAGTTGGGCAGAGGTAGTTACATAACAAAAGGAGCCAGCCTAGCTGGAGGTGGCCTGGTTCCCCCTACCCCCCACTCCCACCTCAATGAAGGCAGGTCTGAATTAATCTCAGCCTGGAGCAGCTGGGGAAGGATACTACAGGCTGTAGTATAAGGAAGCAGGCTAAGCAAACCATGAGGAGCAAGCCAGTAAGCAGCACTCCTCCATGTCCTGCCTGTTGTTCCTGACTTGAGCTCCTGTCCTGACCTGAGAGTTGTAAGCTGAATTAAGTCCTTTCCTACCTATGTTGCTTTTGGCCATGGTGTTTGTCATAGTTAAGATACCTGAAATAAGAAACCATCCAGTAACAGCCAGTTACAATCTCACATGGATATGCACTGTCATAGATGCACATGGATATAACAGGATCATAAGTCATGGGATTATTTATTTGTCTTATGCATATGAATGTTTTATCTACAGGTATGTCTGTGAACCATACTGTGTTATACTGGTGCCCAAAGACCAGATGAGGTTATCAGATACCCTGGGACTGCAGTTGTAGACAGTTGTAAGCTGCCATATGGATGCTGGGAATTGAACCTGAGTCCTCAGAGGAATAGTCAGTGCTCTTATCGCAGAGCCATCTCTTCAGCCTAGTCCTAAATTATTTTTATATGTGTACAAATATTCACTGAAGGTTATAGCCAAAGGATATGTTTCACAAACAAATATGATTGCTTTGGACTCCACAAACATGCACACTTTTTAAAGGAATATTCTCTGTTTGGAACCAAGCTAGGGGTCAACCATTATCAATAGCCATGTTTCTCAATGAGAAGATACACTGTGAGTTTCAGATGATTCTAGTATAACAGCAATTTGTAAGTTCACAGTTGCCCAGTTTGCTAAACTTTGACATTAGTAATTCAGCAAACATGCTAATGATCTTTATTTGCCCAGAGTACTGCAGTAACAAAGGTACCCATGTCACAGTCATTCGTGAGTGACTGTCATTAGAACCCACAGTCCCTGCTTCCTGAAGGGAGTAGCAGTGGGTTTCCCTGGGTTACCCACCCTCTCCACTATCGTTTTTCCATCGCCTGGGCACCGTGGAGATGTCTGCTGTGGTTCTCATCATTCTTTCCACTACTTCAGCACACGAGGAAAGGTTGTAAATTCCTATATTTGTTCCCTACAACCACAGCCATGCAACCTACCCTCTAAAATCCTGGGGCTTCTTTTTAAAGACTGGGGAAAGACTGGGACAGACGAAACTGTCTTCTCCTAAAGGAACTTAAGTGTTTGCTGTGACCCAGATCTCTGAAGATTGCTTAACTGTGTGTTTACAGGTCTTCCTGTCACTGGGCTCTAATTTCACCCTGCAGTTGGTGTCAGTAAGGCTCCTGAGTGGACCTTTCTATGGAATACCAACAATTCTCCAGGAAGCAAAGCATGCGATTCTCTCTGTTCCTGAGGAAGCTGCCAATTCCCAGGTAACTGGCCCTGGGTGTAGTTCTCACAGTCAACCACAAGAGGACAGCACTAACAGGAAACTCTAAGGTCTTGGAGAATTTATTCATTCATTCAAAATATTTTTATTGATTTTTTTGGGGGGGGATTTCACCTCATACACCCCCAATCTCACTCACCTCCCGGTCCTTTCATATCTGTCTTCTTGCCCTGTGATTCTCCCCTCCCTTCACCCCCAAATAACAACAAAGAAGCCTGATTTGTACTGCCCTTACCCTCTCTGGAGCATTGTCAAAGTTCGAGTGGCCATCCTCCTAAAGAAAACCGAGTTCTCTCTCACACACAAATCGACTTTGGAGAGGCACACTTCAGTATCCGTATCACAATTTTTATTTTATTTTACTTTTCATTGTTTATTTTTAATTTATTCACTTTATATCCCGCTCATTGTTCCCCTCCCTAAGTCCTCCCCACCCCTACCCCATCTCCTCCGAGCAGGTAGGTGCTCCCTGGGTATCCCCCACCCTGGCACATCAAGTCTCCCGGAGGCTAGGCTCATCCTCTCCCACTGAGGCCTGACAAGACAGTCCAGCTGGAAGAACATGTCCCAAATACTGGCATCAGCTTCTGGGAGAGCCCCGCTTCAGTTGTTCAGGACCCACATGAAAACCAAGCCGCACGTCTGCTACATACGTGCGGGGAGGCCTAGGACGGATTTTTAAGCGTTCTCATCGACGGCTTCCTTTCTAGGCTGTTAGGGCTTTTGCAGGTGCTGAGCGCTTTGGGTGTGAGTAGGACTCATCACGTCCCCTTTTCCTCAGTTTTTCTCAGCTGTGCATCTGCAGTCGTCGATGTCACTGCCAAAGCAGTCTCCTCGCTCTTTCATCTGGAGCTCAGATCCTGGGTTTCCTCATGGTTTCTGGTGACAGCGCGGACCATGAACAAAGAATTAATTTTTTTAGAATTTTTTTTTTAAATGCTCTGTGAATTGAATACAGTGAATTTTGATCTTGTTCGGCCTCTTCTCTTTCCACATAACTCCTGCAAGATCCGTGCCCCTCCCGCAACTGCACTAAATTTCTTAATGTTTTTAAAATTAAGAAAATTTAAAATATAAAAATCTACCAAGTCTGCCTGGTGCTGACCAACACTGGAGTGTAGTGACTTACCAGGGACAAAAAGACTAGGGGTTTTGTTTGTTTTGTTCTGTTTTTAAGATTAACTACTTTTTAAATTTAAATAGTCCCATGAATATCAAAGGATTTGTTATATAAAAATAATTTGTCAATATTAAAATTTTAGTTAGAAAATGTATTTGCCTTTTCAGCTTGTTGAAAGATTTTATTTTGAACAGCTGGAATGTAAGATCTAGAATATACATCCTTTTAAAAGGAGAAGTCAACTAAAGCCAAACATTTCTAATTGTTAGTGTAAAATCTCTAACATTGGGGCATTTAGTGCTAAATGAGTACAGTTATAATGAAACATTTTATACTTTTCATTTCCTAACAATATTCCGATTTTTCTTTATACCTGGGCTTTGGTTTGCCACAGAAAGCCTGTACTGTTGACCGGTGACTGTTATAACCCGAGTCTGTGCATCTAAGTTAAAAAGATTGTTCCCAGTCACTCCATAGGTGAACAAAACCAAAACAAATAAAAATAAAAAAATGAAACCCTTTCCTTTTAGGCCCTTTGCAGGAAAAAAAATTGCCATTAGCTATGGCATGTGTTTTTCAGGCTGGTTTGAGACGTAACCGTGTCCACAGTGAGCCCCAACATTGAATTCAAGCCTGGTCTACCAGGGGTTAATTAGCATGATTGTACCAGAATGTGGGCATGGTCAATTGCTTTAGTGTGGGCTCTTCAGTGACTTCCTCCTGGACATCTCTTCCACAGGGAATGAATTTGTTCTGTCCCTATAGTGGAGTCCACAAACATTAAAACAAGATAAATAGACCTTACCTGGCACACACCTTTCATTCCAGCACTCAGGATGAAGAGTCAGGTGATCTATCTCTGTGTGACCAGCTCAGTCTATACAGTGAGTTCCAGACCCAGGGCTATGGTAAGACCCTGTTTTCAAAAAGAAAAGAAAATGTCTTAAAGTTGCCAGTTGTTCTTTGGCCTTTGAGCGCTGCAGATGTGAAGTGTCCCTCAGGAAACCAGCGTTCCAGATGTGCCCCATCAGAATTTCAAATCGGGACATATGTCTTAATCTATGACTGCTGGTTCAGTGGCAACCCAGATTTCCATGTGGTAAGAGCAGATGAAACCTGAGCTGCTCATTAAGGTGAGACTGAAATCAGGCTTCATGCTAAGCCACAGATTAGAACTAATTTCAGCTATAAATCACATATCCTGGTAGAGTTACCCATAACACAAAGTCTTACATGATGGTTATTTGAAGTATAGCTACTTCAAAGGAGCAAATAGAAACAAAACGAAACAAAACAAAACCCTAATTTACATTTGAAGCTTTCTGAGCATACCCCAAATGTCCAATTTAATGAAAGAACTGAGAGCCTTAGCCGAGGGTCTGCTTTGATGAGGAAGGAAGGAGACAGGCTCAGTCTGTGGCAGGTGAATTTCAGTCTAGACAGACCCAGTTCTGAAAGATTCCCAGTGAGCAAGGACACTGATATGCTGTCCAAGAATTGGACATGGTGCTTCATGCCTGCTAACCTTGTGCTCTGGAGGCCGAGGCAGGAAAATTGGAAATTCAAGGTCATCCTTGCTTGCCTAGTGAGTTACCAGCCAGCCTACAATACATGGAACCTTTGCTTGAAGGATAAATTCATTAATTAATATTTATGAATAAATGAAAGACACATAGTCACTATAGATTTTTAAGACAATGTAATTAAACTCTTTTGCTTTTTTTTTTTTTTTTTTTGGTTTTTCGAGACAGGGTTTCTCTGTGTGCCCTGGCTGTCCTGGAACTCACTTTGTAGACCAGGCTGGCCTCGAACTCAGAAATCCGCCTGCCTCTGCCTCTGCCTCCCGAGTGGTGGGTTTAAAGGCGTGCGCCACCACGCCTGGCAACTCTTTTGCTTTTATTCAGTTATTGTTGCATCTATTTTTGGATATTTTGTAATTCAAATAATTACTTTTTTTAAAAAAAGAAGAAAGCTTGAAACTATAATCTGAAGCATAGAACAGAATAAAGTTTCAAATTTGAGATGTTGAGTATTTCTCCTCTGAGACTATCATCATCTGGGGGCATAAGCTGTAAAACCTAAGGAGGAGTCCGTGTTTCCCATTCTCCAGCGAGCTGGAAAGCATTCCTGGAGCACATGTCCTCTAAGCTTGTCTTTCTTCAGGTTGGATTTGAATCTGCTGCTTTCCAGCTCATGGACATCAAGGCCGGCACAAGCCAAGTGATGGTCTCCAGGAAAGGCACATACGGCAGGCTCTCTGTGGCCTGGACCACAGGTCATGCTCCTGGCTCTGAAATTCCTGAGCCTATTGTCATTGGCAACATGACACCAACCCTGGGTGAGTTCAGCCTGCAGACTATAGAGGTGTGCAATTGACAGCCATCAAGGTTATCCGTCCCCTCACCCTGAGCTGTGTGAGTCCTAATTCATTGTTCCTAGACCGAAAGTGGTGCTCCTCTGTGTAACCAGGGTGACAGGCTCTTTGGTGAGGAGGAGAAGAACTTTCCAATCAGATTGAAATCTTCCTTAAACACCACGTAAAAATGATGATGATGACCAAGCAAACAGCTGTCAATCCTTAAGGATTCGTTAAAAGTAGTTTTCAGTATCTCATCCAGACGATACAGCAATAAATTGATGCAGCTTTGTGCCCGTTACATGTTCTGCATTTCTGACAGATGGGCTTCCGTTACTTCACATACTTGATTTTTAAATTTATGTTAGTGGCCCTTGAGAACAAGTAAGGCGTGAGTGATGGGTGGCATGATATCTGGTGCACAGTTATGACCAGCTCCTCACCTCTGTTGCAGATTTGTGCACACCCCTGCATACTTACATTCTGTCCCCTGCTCACTAGGCAAGTGTTTCTGTAGCACACAAGTCTCATGGCTCTTACATAAGAGCTGAGATCCACATTCCCTCCGTGAGCATGGGATGATTTTGTTTTCCTAAGTTCCACTTAGCTGAGGCAATGAATAACTTTAGATAAGTCAAACAGAACTCAGACACCAAACATGACGCCTTTGTGACATGGTGCTCTCAGTATAGACTGGATTTGAGTGCTACTTCATTTCATGACACTATGGCTCCAGACTTGCCTTGGGTGGAGCATTTCACACAAAGCATCCTCCATCTAATGTATCGGCTGCTGCTGCTTGTCATTTTCTTCTTCGCTTGTCCCCTAAGTTTTAGATCTTTTATTGTCTTTCGTATCTGCATTTTGTCCCCCTTTACCATACTCTATCATTCCTCTATTCTTTCTGTCCTTTTTGGTGATATGTCTGTTTAGGTGTAATTAATCACAGTCTATGTGTAGAAATCTTGTTTTTTAGGTACATGTTTGTATGTGATTTGGCTTGCATATAAGCTTTAAAAATTTTTTAGTGAATTTATAATAACGTTTAAAAATAAATGAATTTGCAAACAGGTACATGTCTTTAAAAATTAGATTATTTTTAATCCTTTATAATAACTTTTAAATATAACAAATAATAAATACACCCCTAAACCCATGGACTACACTTAACAGTTGTAATCCTTCTTACTCATGGCATTTTCTTCTAATGTAAAATAAACTACATATATTGTGATATTTTCCCTAAATTATTGTGATACTCTGCTGCTAAAAAATGCTGGGGCCAGAGTTCAAACTATAGCTCAGCACCAAATTTGCAGGAAAGCTTGCCTAACAGCATGATAGCCATTCTCTTCCCATTGCTACATTTGGTAATTGAGTAGAGGGAGGAGAAGGGAAAAGCCTAGAGAAGGGGAAGGGGAGGGGTGAGAAAGAGGAGGGGGAGAGGAAGGAGAGGGAGGGAGAGAGGAGAGGGAAGGAAAGAAAGGGGAGTAAGCCAGGAGTAAGAAACAGGGCTGTGTGGTCTCTGGAGATGTCTATAAATGTGTTTATCTCTTGTTCCTATTATTAAATATTTTATCTTTTTGGAACAAAATCAAAATTTGGTAAAGAGGTATTTTCAGCGTGTTTAGCAACACATTCCAGTTTAAGAAGTGCAAGTAGGCTGGAGAGATGGCTCGGCAGTTTAGATCACCGGCTGCTTTTCCAGAGGACCAGGGTTCCATTCCCAGCATCCACAAGATGGCTCACAACATACTGTGCCTCTGGTCCCAGGGATCCTATGCCCTGTCTGGCCACCACAGACCCTGCACACATACGATGCGTGGGCATACACAAAGGCAAAACACCCATGAATACAGAATAGAATTTAAACAAACAGAAGCAAGGAGCGATGGCCTACTTTCTCTGTCATTCTTTCTCCAGGGAGCCTTTCTTTTGCGCATGGAGAAGAGAGGAAGGGAGTCCTGCTGTGGACATTTCCCAACCCTGGCCGGCCAGAGGCATTTGTCCTTCATCTGTCAGGCCTGAGGAGCAGTGCTGCTGGCGGAGCTCAGCTTAGGTATGGCAAGGAGAATTTCACTATCTAAGGCAGTGGTTCTCAGCCCATGGGTCGAGACCCCTGCGGGTTGAACAATCCTTTCACAGGGTTCGAATATCAAATCTCCTGCATATCAGATGTTTATATTACAATTCACAACAGCAGTACGCATACAGTTATGAAGTAAAAATGAACCTAATTTTATGGTTGGGGGTCCCCACAAGAATGCAGTCATGCATTAAAGGATCAAAGCATTAGGTAGGTTAAGAACCACTGATAAGAGATCAGTGAGACCAAACCATGACCTTGGAATTGCTGTGGTGCAGCTGGTCACTTACATGTCAGTAGAGGCCCTCGATCTCTGCCATTGGGAGAGCACACCTTGACCTCAGAGTGGACACCTGGGCTCACAGCTTCCCTGATGACACAGTCTTAGTTTTAAAAGGGGCTGACCTCTTTTTAAAGAAAGAGCTGCAAACTCGAATTTCCACAAATTATTAAAACTATGCATAAGCATCCATCACAGTCAGTGAATGGAATTACTTGTTGAAATCAGTGGTTCCTTTCTGCCTAATTATAGTTAGCATTGTTAGTTATCTGTAATAATTGCTTATATGGAATTTGGTATACTTTCAGATAAATAGATTATATGTAAATGCAGTTGGAATGGGCTTGGGCAGAAGAACAGCAATGGACTAGTGAATGTTTAAAGCAGTTACATACATGTTTGTGCATGGGGGGATGGTTATCTGTAGAGTCAAATATGCTTTGATATATCCCATTTGAAATAATATTTGTCCAAAGAACATATTTCAGAGTGACAAAATTTTTTTTAACAACCACATTAATAACAAATAGGTTTATAGTACTTCCCCTAAACCAGACACTGCTGTAAGCCTACCCCGCTCTGCCACCTCCAGTACCTTCTGTGTACTTAGCATTGTGTGTCTTATTTTATAAATGAGCAGGTAGCTGGTGGGTGGTAGTCTAGTGAGTTTTCCATTGCTGCGATAAAACACCATGTCCAACTTTCACACCACACTGAGAGAAATCAAGGCAGGAATGTGGAGGCGGCAGCAGATGAGGACGTTGTGGCAGATGTGGACGCTGTGGCAGATGTGGACGCTGTGGCAGAATCGGACACTGTGGAAGGATGCTGATTACTTGCTGGCTCTTCATGGCTCACTCAGCTTACTTTTGTATACAAGCCTGGATCACTGGGGTGCACTGCTCCGACTGAGCCGGGATCTCCCTCGTCAGTCATCAATCAGGCAAATGCCCATAGACAATCCGATGGATCTTCTCCACTGGGGTTCCTCTTTCCCAGTACAACTAACCAGGACAGACAGATTATGTAATGAACCCAGTATCACTCTTCCAATCAGTATCTGATCACAGGCTCTCCAGCCACTGTCTCAGCTCTGGACAGTATTTATGTGCTTCTATCTCAGTGGAGATAGAAGACAGATAGGCTTGAGATATCTGCTAAAACATCATGCTAGTATATATAATTTATAAGTTTGACATACAATATATAAATATAATTATATTTATTTATAAGTTTTTCATGGTCAGGAGTAGGTTAGTAGTAGGCTATCACTAAACATAACTTCAGATGTAACTATTATTAAAAATACATAAGTAAGAGGTAAGAATAAAGTTTTCAACCAGTGATGTTTCTAACTCACAAGTTTTAGTTACATTTTTTGGAGAGAATAGTTTCCTTTCTAAGAGCTGGAAGACAGAAGAATTTTGCTCACAGTATGAAAGAATAGCTTGGTTTGATAGCCCTGAAAGAAGGCCAACACTCCGCATCATGTGTGTTCTTGTCTTTCTGTCCTGACCACAGACCCACGAGTTTCAGGCCATCAGACTACCGCTCCTGTGTGACAGGGTATCAGATCCCAGATGGACACTTTCTCTGAGCTGTGGCTGGCCCTGCCCCTGCATACAAGCTGCAGCTTCTGCTTGTATGTTTCTCATGCTTTTACTTATGAGTGTGTAAATAAGGTTTTATGGAGTATGAAAGAACATGGTATTTCTAACATGATTCTTGTATTTTAAGTACTGAAAGAATTTACTCTACACTTGTATGCTTATATTAAATTCAGTCCATATGTTTTAACTTTTTTCCAGATCAGGTTTCACTACTGCTGAAATTGAACCCATGGGAGTCTTCCAATTTTCCCCTAGTTCAAGCAATATCACAGTGTCAGAGGATGCACAGACAATCCGAATATGTGTGCAACGACTCTTTGGGTTTCAGGGCGACCTGATTAAAGTCTCCTACGAAACAACTGCAGGAAGTGCCAAGCCGCTGGAGGACTTCGAACCTGTTCAGAAGGGGGAAGTTTTTTTTCAGAGATTCCAACCTGAGATTGATTTTGAAATAACCATTATTAATGATCAGCTTCCTGAGATAGAAGAAACATTTTTCATTAGTCTTACTTCAGTAGAAATTTGGGAGCTAGGGAAGGGGGATGTGAATTGGAGACCTCGCCTAAATCCAGATCTCAGTGTCGCAGTGGTCACCATAGTGGACAATGATGGCTTGGCTGGAGTAGCTGTTTCTGTCCCTGTGACAGCAGGGACTGTGGCAGTTGACAGCACTCTCCTTGCCATAGAAACTGGTTCTACCTTACACCCTAACAAAAGCAAGATAACCACCATTCCATACACCACGGAGGTGTTTGCCCCTGTTACAGAGACAGTGGCTGTGTCTGCCATCCCTGAGAAACTTGCTACTGCTCATAGTGTCATATCTGTGAAGCCTGATGTGGTCCCTGGAACTGTTCATGCTTCAGCCTATGGAACCCTGAGTCTCGGACCGCCCATTGTTTATGTGTCAGAGGAAATGAAGAATGGAACTCCTAGTACTGCAGATATCCATATCCAGAGGATGGGTGGGTTCACAGGCAATGTCAGCATAACGGTGAAGACTTTTGGTGGAAGATGTGCTCAGAAGGAACCCAGTGTGTGGCCCTTCCAGGATGTCTATGGAGTTGGCAACCTAACATGGGCGTTTGAAGAAGAAGATTTTGTAGAGCAAATGCTCACCCTCACATTCCTCTATGGGGAAAGAGAACGTAAAATCGCAGTTCCAATTCTGGATGATGATGAGCCCGAGGGGCAGGAATTCTTCTATGTGTTTCTCACAGACCCTCAAGGGGGAGCAGAGATTGTGAGGGGAAAGGACAACACTGGGTTTTCACCCTTCGCTGTCATCATTATTTCAGGTAAAGTAGTACATTACCACAACGTACTGATGGGTATAGTATATCAAGTTGTACATTATAGTGTTTTTAATATATTGGTCTTTCATAATAATTCATTAAGAATTGTCTTCCTTTAGGATGGACATAGTAGTGCATGCCTTTAATTGCAGCATTTAGAAGGCAGAGGTAGGCAGATCTCTCCAAGTTTAAGACCAGCCTGCTCTACATAATGAGTTTCAGAACAGTCAGGGAAACAGTGAGAGCCTGTCTAAATAACAACAATGATAACATCAACAAGAAATAATTGTCTTCCTAAAGTAATGAATGAATGAAAGTAATAAAATAACGAACACGAGCTCATATTGTTTTCAGGGCAGACTACTATGTAACGAGTTATAGATGTTACTTAGATAAGAACCAGGTGCATGATCTATAAATCTGTAGTTTTACAACATAGAGAAAAATCCTTAAGTCCACATTATTTTTCTAGAAAAATGCTGTTTTGGATATCCAAACATATGATTGCTTGTTTTGAAATCATATTCTAAGTTTTTGAGCCACTTCCAGTAATCAGTCCTAAAGTAAAGATGTAATTGTCAAGAAATCTTCTGCATATCTTTTGTTGTTTTTGATCCAAGATAATTGATATAAGCATTGTACTAGTTGGATACACACACACGCACACACACACTACACACACTACACACACCAAACTGTGTATATATTTGAGTGTAGGCATGTATATGCACATGTATGATGTATATATGTATGCATATGTATACACATGCACAAACCCACAAGCCCTATACATTTGTGTTAGAATAGTTTAAAATTTTCTACTGTTTTCTTTTTTTTTTTNATCTCCTTTTGTTGTCGAATTGCTCTGGCTAGGACTTCAAGTATTATACTGAATAGGTAGGGAGAAAGTGGGCAGCCTTGTCTAGTCCCTAATTTTAGTGGGATTGCTTCGAGTTTCTCTCCATTTAGTTTGATGTTGGCTACTGGTTTGCTATATATTGCTTTTATTATGTTTAGGTATGGGCCTTGGATTCCTGATCTTTCCAAGACTTTTATCATGAGTGGGTGTTGGATTTTGTCAAATGCTTTCTCAGAAGCTAACCATATGATCATGTGATTTTTGTCTTTGAGTTTGTTTATATAGTGGATTACATTGATGGATTTCCATATATTAAACCACCCCTGCATTCCTGGGATGAAACCTACTTGATCATAATGGATGATCATTTGGATGTGTTCTTGGATTCGGTTTTTGAGAATTTTATTATTTTTGCATTGATCTTCATAAGGGAAATTGGTCTGAAGTTCTCTTTCTTTGTTGGATCTTTATGTTCAGATACTGCCTTAACCCACATTCACTCATGCTGGTTGGACAGGAAATGACTGTGACAGCATGCTATAGACCCCAGGTTGGATCCTGCTTATGTTTGTGCTTGTGTGTGTCCCCATATGTAAGTATATGTGTGTATGTGGCATGTGTATATGTGTGTGGTGTTTATGTGTGGTATGTGTATATATGTGTGTGTGTGTGATATGTATGTGTGGTGTGTATATGTCTGAAAATGTGTATGTGTTGTGTGTGTATATGGTGTGTATATGTATGTTAGTATGTATATGTGTGCATATGCATACATATTTGTGTAGTATATGTATGTTTGAATATGTGTATATGTTTTGTGTGAGTATGTATATGTGTGCATATGAGCATGCACATGTGTGTATGTGTGTATGTATGTGTGTGTGTGTTGTGTTTGTATGTGGTGTATATGCATGTGACATATATGTACATATCAGTATGTATATGTGTTCATATACATGTGTGTATGATGTGTGTATATGTGCATGTGTGAATGTGTGGTATATGTGTGTGTGTGTAAGTATGGGTATGTGTGAGTATGTATATGTGTATATGTATGTGTGTATATGTTTGTGTGTGGTGTTTATGTGTGTGTGTGGTATGTGCATGTGTGTGGTGTGGTGGTGGTGGTGGTGGGGTGTGTGTGTGTGTGTGTGTGTGTGTGTGTAAAATACTTCTAATAACCACCAAGGAGCCTCTAACACTCAGGATTTCCTAATCCTTTTCTCCTTTTGTCCTGGGGCAGGTAAGTAAGTATGTGATATAAACTGCCTATCCATTTAAAGGAAGGTGAGTTAATTATACACCTCATTTACTTGATAAATACTTTTTATTAAAGGCTTGCCATAAGCTGGCAGTCTTCTTGTGGTAGGAACACAGTGGAACACTGCTCTATTGGAGCTTGTACTGTGTGTGAATGCATAACCTTTGAACAGCAGCCATGTAAAGGACCAACTGCTATCATGCATGCTGTGAGTCTCCTTAGGAACATCATGTGTCCAGCCTCAGTGTGAAGGCCTTTGCCTTGTCCTATTGTATCTCATTTTATCTCTTGAAAGACAGCTTTTTTTCTGACGAAGAAATGGAGGGTAGTGGATCTTGGGGAGAAGTGAGGTTGGAGGGAGAGAGAAAGAATGGAGGGAGAAAAACTGGTCAGAATATATTATCTGAGAAAAGAATCTAGTTTCAATAAAATTTAAATAAGTTAAAACAAAAGGAAAACAAGTCATGAGCACACACTGAGTGGATCACAAGCACACACTGAGTGGATCACGAGCACACACTGGATCACGAGCACACACTGGATCACGAGCACACACTGGATCACAAGCACACACTGGATCACAAGCACACACTGGATCATGACTGCACACACTGGATCATGACCGCACACACTGGATCACGAGCACACACTGGATCACGAGCACACACTGGATCACAAGCACACACTGGATCATGACCGCACACACTGGATCACGAGCACACACTGGATCACAAGCACACACTGGATCACAAGCACACACTGGATCACGAGCACACACTGGATCACAAGCACACACTGGATCACGAGCACACACTGGATCACGAGCACACACTGGATCACGAGCACACACTGGATCACGAGCACACACTGGATCATGACCGCACACACTGGATCACGAGCACACACTGGATCATGAGCACACACTGGATCACGAGCACACACTGGATCACGAGCACACACTGGATCACGAGCACACACTGGATCACGAGCACACACTGGATCATGAGCACACACTGGATCATGACCGCACACACTGGATCATGACCGCACACTAGGAGGATGTCAAGGTGGTTTCTGCTGGTCTTTGCTTCTCGAATTGATATTTGCTTTGGCATTATAGTCTGGGAATGTTTTTAGGAAAAAGTTATTAAAAATTAATGTTCACACCTCCCACATGTACATTTCTCCTTTATGCTCTCTGGGCTATCAAGATGACTATGGCACTGGAGGGTTTATAGATTCCTAAATGTATTGTAGCCCTCCATTTTTCGTTCCAGGGAGTGACCTCCACAATGGCATCATAGGCTTCAGTGAGGAGTCCCAGAGAGGCCTGGAACTGAGGGAAGGAGCTGATAAGAACAGTCAGCACCTAGTAGTCACAAGGCAACCAAACAGGTATGTGTGTGTGCATGTGCATGTGAAATTGTAGACAGAACTTAAGACCCGTGATGAATGATGAAGACAGGTTGAATATCGATAAAGGTAGCCTGCAAGCTAGTTTGACAGTATTAATATGTATTCTTTTAACTAAAAACGTATTTACTATTATTATTGGGGGGGAGGGTACTCATCTAACGGTATGGGTGGCTCAGAAGACAACTTTCAGTAGTCACTCCTCTCTTCCAATGGGTTTTAGGGATTAAATTCAGATTGCCAGGCTAAGATAAGATGGCCAGAGTTTTTATTAGCCAAGCCACTGTACTAGCCTGGGAATGATGTCATTGCAATCTATTATGTAACACATTGGGTTTTAGCCATAACACAGCCTAGAATGTTTTGCATACCATCCAAATCAATGTCAGATGGTTTAGAGCATCTCTATCATGATAAGCACTCCGTGATGACTGTGTATGTAAGCACTGTGCTCCGTGATGACTGTGTATGTAAGCACTGTGCTCCGTGATGACTGTGTATGTAAGCACTGTGCTCCGTGATGACTGTGTATGTAAGCACTGTGCTCCGTGATGACTGTGTATGTAAGCACTGTGCTCCGTGATGACTGTGTATGTAAGCACTGTGCTCCGTGATGACTGTGTATGTAAGCACTGTGCTCCAGAGGAGACTTGGAGCATCAAAGGTCTCCTTTCTGCCCAAACTCAGTAGCGAGTTTTTGGGAACTTATTACATGTCTTTACTTGCTTTGTACATGTACATATGTATGGATTAAAACATGGGGTCTGCTCTGTAAAAATGTGGGGCATCTTTTTGGTTTTAACCATTACAATTATATCTGTTTTTAGGAGTAGTGTGTTCCTCTAAAGGAATTATTGTTAAAAGACAAATAATACCCATTTTCTTGAGGTCCAAGATTCTCTCTACTGTTTATTTGCACATTTTGTTACCTTGGACAGAAAGAATTTGACTTAACATTCCTCCCTGAGTGTCAGCTCATCACTGACCAGTGGGTAGTTAGAGAATGCTATGGAGACCAAAGTGTTTTTATCTGCTGCAGGAAATGAGGCTCCTGTGCACCATTGCCAGTCAAACGGTACGTGCTGCCCTACCTGTGGAGGAACAAGGAAGGAAGGTTCACAGTGCCTGGCACCGTGTGTCTTCCTTCACCACAGTTCATGAGTTCAGTGTCTGTTCTCTTGTTTGTTTGTGCACAGGGCCTTTGAAGAAGTCCAGATCTTTTGGCGAGTCACACTTAACCAAACAGTCACCATTCTCCAGGAGAAGGGGCTAAACCTAACAGATGAACTCCGGTTTGTGGCAGGGGTCACAACTTGCACAGTGGGTCAAACCCGATGCTTTATAAACCTTGAGCTCAATCCCAAGAAGGTAAGTGCTGTGAGCTGTTAAGCATTTCTTTAGAATTACCCGCCTCAGATTGTCATGATTGAAACTTACTGTGTGGTGATTGTCTTGCCATGATGTCTAAACGTTTCTTAGACCAGAGAGTTAGATGTAAAATTTATTTCGTCATAAATTTTTGCTGAGAGTTTTCTGGTTTTTTCCACGTCTAGGGTATGTTTGGCCCAAACACTTGCTGTGTGTCAGCCAAATTAATTTCTCTAACTACTCTGACTATTTGTGGCTTTGTTCTTATATTCATAAACATTTTTCTATCTATGCATGAGAGGTCTTTGTTTCATATATCCTTGAGTTACTATAGTTTTGGATTTATAAAAGAGGCACAGAGACTGCTTTTGGTACATCCTTGGGTAAATGAGCTGCATGTAGCTCTGGGGCATAGACACTGGGCCCACTGTCAGGACAGTCTGCATCACTCAAATGGGTTTTCTCACAGTGACCCACCTGAGCTGACAGGGTGCTTGATAATCATATGGAAGTGATTATGGGAGATTTTGATGCTTGGCCATCTAAGGTACACTCAGTACTATTTAATTTTGCTGCACATTTATTAAATGAAAGTATCTATTAAAAACCTGCCCACCAGATTCTGAATGAATGTGGAAGCACAATGGCTTCTTTGCATGAGCCACAAACATCACACAGCAGAGAACACACACAGATGTGCTTGCCCCAAAGCTCTTCACAACACTAAGCCTATTTGAAGATAACATCATTGTTGGTTTCAATTTTAAAAAATAGTTTTCGCCTTAGTTCTTTTGCTTTTGAGAATTGCCATAATAGTTATACTAATGTCTTCTAAGGTGGCTTCCATACATATTTTCATATTTTGGGGAATTTTTATTCTGAAAGCAAAAGGGAGAGCCTGTCATTGGTCACTGAGGCTCGCATGCCGTTGCTAGTAGCTATTTTGATTTTTGTTGAGATGTGAGACCTTGTTCCTGTCCCTAGATGTGTCTGAGAAACACTGCTCATGTACACTAAAGTATATTATTAACTCATGCCTTGAAGGATAATTTCTCAGTATCCTGTGTATACAGCTGCAGTGCCAGCTGTATAGAGGTCCTGTGAGAGCCTTAGCAGATGTGAGCCTGCTGCCATGGCCTCCTTGTTTCTGGAAGGGCAACCTGGTTGAGGTGGGAGAACAGTCTGCCCTCCTTAGCCTCGTGGTCTATTGTTTGAGAGAAGTGTTGCTGCCCTTATTTCTGCTTCATTTGTTTGTGGCTCATAGGTGCTAATCACGTATTCCAATTTTTTATGCCATTCTTGGTTTTCCTAGAAATAAAGCTTTATATACAGTTTTTAATATTAAGTTCTAACTACTTAAATGCAGAAAGAACAGAGATGACCATCATTTAAACTTTTTCTGTTATTGGAAATAGACTTTCTTCTCATATAATACATAGTAAGTAGTTTCCCCCCTAGATCCTTCAGCTCCTCTCTCCTATTGATCATTTTTGTCTCTCATTAGAAAACAAACAGGCTTCTAAGAGAAAATAATATAATATAAAATAAATTAAAATAATATAATAATATAAAAGAACAAAAACTAACACATCAGAATAGGACAAAACCAACAAACAGAAGAAAAGGAGCCTAAGAAAAGACACAAGAAATAGATAAAAACACGGACACCCACCTGCTCATTTACACACTCAGGAGTCCTATAAAAACATAAAACTAGAGTACTATAAAGTGTCCCTTCCGCGGTGCCTCTCTCTTTTTCTTCTCCGGGAAAGCACCAAATGGCGGATGACGCCCGTGCAGTGGGAGGGCCCAGAGGACCTGGGGGCCCAGGATTAGGAGGCCGCAGGTGCTTCCGTGGAGGATTCGGCAGTGGTCTTAGGGGCCGCGGTCGTGGGCGAGGCTGTGGGGCTCGTGGAGGTAAAGCTGAAGACAAGGAGTGGATCCCCGTCACCAAGCTGGGCCGCCTAGTTAAGGACATGAAGATCAAGTCCTTGGAGGAGATCTACCTCTTCTCCCTGCCCATTAAGGAGTCTGAGATCATTGCCTTTTTCCTGGGTACATCCCAAAGGATGAGGTTCTGAAAATCATGCCAGTACAGAAGCAGATTCGGGCTGGCCAGCGGACCAGGTTCAAGGCATTCGTCTATATTGGGGACTACAATGATCACGTTGGTCTTGGTGTTAAGTGCTCCAAGGAGGTTGCCACTGCCATCCGAGGGGCTGTCATCTTGGCCAAGCTTTCCATTGTCCCTGTGCGGAGAGGTTACTGGGGGAACAAGATTGGCAAGCTCCTCACTGTTCCATGCAAGGTGACAGGCCGCTGTGGCTCTGTGCTGGTGTGTCTCATACCTGCCCCCAGAAACACTGGCATTGTCTCTGCTCCTGTGCCCAAGAAGCTCCTGATGATGGCCGGTATAGATGACTGCTACACTTCAGCCAGAGGCTGCACTGCCACCTTGGGCAACTTTGCCAAGGCCACCTTTGATACCATCTCCAAGACTTACAGCTACCTGACTCCCGGCCTCTGGAAAGGCCTCTTGTCTTCACCAAGTCTCCTTATCAGGAATTCACTGATCATCTCCCACACCAGAGTCTCTGTTCAGAGGACCCAGGCTCCAGCTGTGGCTACCACATAAGGGTTTTGTACAAGAAAAATAAAAGAATTAAGTCTGCTAAAAAAACAAAAACAAAAACAAAAACAAAACATTAAACTAGAAGATATACACCCAGAGGGCCTATAGCATAAAAAGTGGGGAAAAACCACTACTGCTGGGTCCACAGCCCACTCCTAAGAATAGTTTGTTTCCACAGTGAAACTCCTTGGGGGAAAAATTACATTTTCATTTGCAAGTGGTTACCAATTGAAGATGGCTTCTGGGTTCGGAATGGGACAAGTGTCTACATCTCCTTTCAGCTTTAAGATCCCATCAGGTACAGATCCACACTGGCCATGCACAATCTCCTCAGGGTCTGTGAGTTCATATGTGTGTCAATTCCATCTATTCAAAAGGCTTTATATTTTCCTGTCCTCCATGCCTGCTGGTTCTTATGTTCTTCCAGCCTCCTCTTCTGCAGGCTCCCTGATTCCTCAGAGGAAGGATTTGATAGAAACATCCTATTTAGAGTATCCTGAGGTCTTTTACTCTCTGCATATTGTCTGACTCTAGGCTATTGTGTGTCAGTTTTTTTGGTCACCCAAGCAGTGTTGGATATGAGTTTCATCTCGTGGTGTGGTCCTTAAGTCAATCAGATATCGGTTGGTTGCTCCTACAAACTTTGGGCCACCATTACACTAAGATTATCTTGCAGGAAGGACAGTCTTGTAGAGCAAAGCATTTGTGGCTGGGTTGGTGTTTACCTTTCTGCTTTGATAGTGTGCAGATTAGCATCATGTACCAAACACACCAGAACATGAGAGTGAAGGCTGTATATAGGCACCAGCTTGACTTCTCCTTGTACAAAGACTTGTGTGTGTGTCAACAATGAGACTTTGTCATCAGTTTGTGGAGAGCATCCTACAGTCTTGGCAACAGTCTTGGTTGTTTGGTGGGTTTTATGGGATCTCTTTGGTCAACAACTCAATTAGATATAAAACATTCCTGGCACTGGAAGATTCATTTGGTCACAAGATATCTCCATTTGGGCTCTGTCTACTTTATTTGGTGATTTTATTTAGATTGCTTTCATATATGCATATATGTGTCACAACATTAGGGAGGTTGTGAACCACTGGTCTAACTAGAGGAAGGCCACAGAGACCGGAATTCAGTAGTTTCAGGTAGGTAAAAAAGATAACTTCTTTTCAAAATATTATATCTCCATTGTCTTTCCACCTGTTAAAGTATAGATGAGGACAGCATATTCTTATGTCAGTCTAAGAAAATGTAAAACAAGAAGGAACTGAGAGTGGAGACACAGATCTGTAACCCCAGCACTCCAGAGGCTGGAGCACAAAAAACACACATCTGAGGCCAGCCTGGGCTATTAGACCATATCTCAAAAGTAAATGAGAGGAATATAATTGTGTCTTAAAGAAAATTAAAACATGCACTACAATCTTCTATTCATTTTTGCAAACTATGTTTGATTATTTAGCATGGATTTGGCTTCTCAAGTTTGGATTCCTTCTATTTTTTTACAAACTAAGAGCTAACAGTATAAGTCAGAAAATACAGAAGTCATTTATGTTATTTTATTTTATTTTATTTTTTACAATGAGGTTTGAGAGCCTGTGAGAACCTTTTGGCCTAAGAACTGTCTTTAGTGGTTGCCAGAGAAACGGTTTAAATTATACACAGCTTGTTCAGCAGACCATGTGGTAGGCAGAGTTTTAGCTCTGATGACAGAAGATCTTGGTTCAAATCTTAGTTCATACACTAATTAATTAGGCAATAATAGATAAGGTGTTTAGCCTTGATCGGCCTCCCAGGTTTAAAGTGATTAATAAAAGGGCTACTAGGAAAATTCAATGTTTTAATAACAAATGAAGATTATTAGCACCGTTCTTGGCAAGAAATCGATTGACCCTTAGACATGATTGATAGTGCTTTTACTAAGAAGGGATGGGCCAGGAGCCCGAGGAACTTCTGCAGTAGCTGCATCAACACTAGTGGAGGTTTACAAATATTATACATGTACACGTGTGCACGCACACAAACGCGCGCGCAAACACATAGATATACTGAACACATCTGTGTGAGGAGTGACACAACAATTCAAAGCAGTGTCTTCCTTGGTTCAGTTTCTTAATCCTCAACTTTAAAACTTTTAACTCTATTTTTCCCATTGTCAACTCCATAATTATTTTCTTTCATTTTTAACTTAGAAAGAATTTAACTGACTTGCCTCATCAACTTCTTAGACAGGTTAGAATCCACCTTTTGAATTTTAGTCAACTCACCCTTTCTCTGATGAATTACCTCATAGACCTATATTAAGAAAACATATAAAATAAGAACTAGCTTAGGAATAGGGTATTTGGTTTTGGTTGTCAACACAATGTAGAACCAAGTTAGAAAGGAAAGTCTCTGTGAGGTATTTTCTACAATACATTGGCATGTAGGTGTGCCTGTGAGCATTTTCTTAACTGGGTTCACAGAGGCAGGAGGAACTGCCTGGAATATGAGCAGCACCATTTTATAGGCTTTTCTCTAAATGGAATAAGGAGAGAGAAGGCCCTAAGACCTAGCATGCATGCGCTAATTCATGCTCTGTGCCCCTGACTGTGGATGTAATGTCATTAATTGCTTCAACTTCTTACCTCCCTAAATTCCTTACAGTGGTAGATTGTAATCTGGTTTTGTTAGCCAAATAACCTCTTTGAGTTGCTTTTGTCAGGTTAATTTATTAGAACAGGAAAAAAAAACCAAAAACCAAAAAACAAAAACCCCTAAAATAGCAGGCATGCTCTTAACGCACCAAATCTATTTAAACTGAAGCATTTAGACATTGGTGCACATATCCTTTCGAAAAAATATTGTTTAATTTTTATTTTTCTGCTTCTGAGCACTTTTGACTCCTGTAGGAGAAATTTTCTACTAGTTAAGGCAAAAGTTCACTCTAAAGTACAAATGCCCCACTAGGAGAGTGTCCCAAAGCACGTACATGTGCAATGGGTTCATGTGAGGTCTGGAGATGCTCAGATATGATCTTTAAATCTTATTCCTCAATAGAATTCAGGCACATTGTCTGAATAGAGCATTTCTTTGCCTGGCTGGAAGATTCTTTTTGTCTCCAGTCTAATTATATGTAGGCTCCCATCTGTACACTATTCAATTTTTAGATAGTTCTTTACTTAGGTTACAACACGTTCTTTTGATGGTAAGTGGTTATAAGTAATGTTCTAATCATCATCACAATGAAAAGGAATATTTTACTGGAAAATAAAGACAAGAGTGTCTATTGGAACTTAATATGCCAAACTCCTCACTTCAAAGAGACTATTGTGAATTTAAGCTCCCAGGGCCATTAGCTCTTGAAATACAGTTGCCTTACTTTCTCTACGGCTTCAGCTTCTTGCTTTTGCTAACTATAGTTTCTCATAGTGGAAAGAATACACTTATTTCCACATTCTAATACTTATGGACAGTGTATTGGCAAAAGTAAAAAAATTTTATATGCTGGATAGCTAAACACATTTCTTTAAAATTAAACTTGAAAACGAGATTAAGAACATTTAATGAGTGACACGAACGGAGCTTTTTGTATCATAAAGAAGTACTTGTTATTTTGTCTCATTTTCATTCAAATTATCACAAAACAAATGATAGATTAGGCTCTTGCTGACAGATAAAAATATGCCTAATATATGGTTAGACAATGACATGTGCAGCTGGAAATACATCAAGTCACTTTAACAGGATATGCCAGGATGCTAACAAGACAGTTAAACATTTCAGATTTTTCTCTGTAAGAGTAAGTAATTTGTAAAATCAGAAGATTGACAACATGTTATAAGAAGCAGTTCAGACTTTAGAAAATGGGTTGTTTGAGGGAGAAAAACAAGGATGCAGGATGAACAGAGTTAATTTTGATTTGATACAATGTTATTTGAAAATTATATGCAATTTCAGAACTTGTTACCAATATATCCTCATATTTGTTTAAAACTTAAACACTTTTTAAAAAAATTGTGGGCTGAGATTGTAGCTCAGATGTCAGAGTGTTTGCCTAGCACAAAGCAAGCCCTGGGTTTGATGCCTTATGCCACATAAGCAGGAAGTGTTGGTGCACACCCGATCCTAGTCCTTGAGAGGTAGACGAGATGGAGCTTCAGGAAATTCAAGGTTATTCTTGAATACATACTGAGTTCAAGGACAGCCTGTGCTACATGAGCTCCTATCTCAAAAGAAACAATAAATCTTACATGAAGTTCAGTTCTCCCCTCACCCTCTTTTTCTTACAACCCACTGTGTTATTTAACTTTGCACTCTGCCCTGGTTTCTACCTGATGTCAGTGTTGAGAAAACTGCTATAATGTGTGATGTTTTGGTTAAGCTTTGAATATTTATGTAAATATTTTTGACCACATGGAGTAAACATTATACCATTTTTACTTTTATACTTAAGGTATCATATATACGTATCTAATTATAAAATCTTTATGAATTCAGATTTTATATTGCCATATTTGAGATATACCTATATTGAAAAATATTTGAATAGTTTATTACTTTCATCAATTTTTAATCAGCTGGTTCTGTGGATACATTTATTTATTCATCATTTGCTTATTGAACTTAGGAATATTATCTTTGGACCTTGTCTTTGTCACTTGCTATTGCAGTGAAGGACACTATGATCAAGGCAACTCTTTTAAAATATAGCATTTAATTGGAGGGCTTGCTTACAGTTTCAGAGGTTTAATCCATTATTATCACAACAATGCCATGGCAGCATGCATGACACTGGAGCAGTAGGTGAGAGCTCCATACTGATCCTTAGACAGAAAGAGAAAGCCCAGGACTAAACTTGACTTTTTTTTTTTCTCTCTTTATTAGATATTTTCTTCATTTACATTTCACATGTTATTCAGAGATTTTCCCTTACCCTCCCGCGTCCCCGCCCTGCTCCCCTACCCACCCCCTCCCACATAATGGCCCTGGCATTTCCCTGTTCTGGGGCATATAGAGTCTGTATGACCAATGGGCCTCTCCTCCCAATGATGGG
>LR755141.1:858534-932403 GCA_902729485.2 Mus minutoides | reverse complement strand
CATCTTCTTCCATATATGCAGCTAGAGACATGAGCGCAGGGGGAACTAGTTAGTTCATGTTATTCTTCCACCTAGAGGGTTGAAGACCCCTTCCGCTCCTTGGGTACTTTCTCTAGCTCCTACCTTGGGAGTCCTGTGTTCCAACTAATAGCTGACTGTGAGCATCCACTTCTGTGTTTACCAGGCACTGGTATAACCTCCCACAAGACAGCTATATCGGGTCCCTTTCAGCATTATCTTGCTGGCATATGCTATAGTGATTATGGGAGGGATCCCTGGCAGCCGCCGTCACTGGTTGGTCCATTCTTTTGATTCAGCTTCACACATGATCTCTGTTTTGAAACTTCAAAACCTAACCCCAATGACATACTTTCTCCTACAAAGCCACACCTACTTCAACAAGGCCACACCTCCTAATCCTTTATACTTCCTGGTGACTAAACATTCAAATATATGAGCCCATTAGGGCCATTCTTACTCAAATCACCACAGCCATTTAACCTTCAATGAGAAGCCCAATATAAGAAAAAGATGTTTTAAAGAAAGAAGTAAAAAAAAACAAAACCAAAACCAAAAAAAACTAGTTGCCATAGTGATTCAATGTAAAAATTTAGTTCTCTAATTATATAAAATGTTTCCTTAACTATATATTTGTTTCTGTTAAACATGCTTGTAATGAAAATAAAATTATACAACTTTTTCCCTTCCTTCCCTCCCTCCATCCTCTTCTCGGTACCTTTCCTCCTCCAACCTTCTTTCGTTCCCATCAGTTCTCAAGTTAATAGCTTCTGCTGTTTTTGATTATTATTATTACATTCATATGAATATATATATGCATATGTAAAATATAAATGTGTACATTCATTTATATAATGCTGTAGATGAACTGTAGCTTCGCTTAGTTATAGAAATATATAAAAACAGGAGTATATTTGCAATAGTTAAATCTTTCTTTTCCTCATTATCAGGTGCATCAAGTTGAAATGCCTTTCTTTGTGGAGCTGTATGACGTCACTGCTGGGGCAACTATAAACAACAGTGCCAGATTTGCTCCGATTAAAGTTTCCAAGAGCGGTGCCCCTCAGAGCCTCATTTCCTTCTCTGTGGGTTCTCGGCTAGCAGTGGCTCACAAGAAGGCTACTTTGATCAGTTTGCAGGTGGCCAGAGATTCTGGGACAGAAATCATGATGTCTGTTAACTTTAGTACCCAGGTAGGCTTGCAAAGGTATAGTCATATATATATGAGTTGTATATGCTGAAACTGTAATGAAGCAGTAGTTAGGAAAACTACACTTTCCCTGTCAGGAGTAATATTTCCCTTTTTTGGTCATAGCAGTGTCAAAATGAGCCAATAAATAAATAAATAAGAAACAAAACAAAGAATAACCCGAGTCTCCTGAGGTAAGATACAACATGTACACGTACCAGCCAACACAGATCTGTCTCAGCAGAGCATGGAATGATCTCAAGTGGAATGGAAAACAGTAATAAGTAGATGTCAGCAATAAGATGAGCCAAATATGAGAAATACTCAGTAAGATTTTAACACAGCTGCACAACATGCTTTAATCAGCAGTTAAACAAGTGAAAGAAATTGTCTAAATAAGGAAAGAAGAACTCTTAGGCAGTAAATAGAGGACATAAAGACTAGCAAAGGAGAGTTCTACATGTAGATAAACAATAACTAAAATGGCCTAGACAACCTCAGGAAGAGAACAAAGAGAAAGGAAACAACTATCTTGTAGATGGTATGATAGTTGGTCCTCTCTTTCAACAACGGCAGCAGAGAGACTGAGAAAACTTAACAAAGCATGGCTTAGGGACCTACATACATAGCTGCAACAGCAAAAATTAGCATTATGACTCTCAAGTCCTGAAAGAAAGGAGAAAGAGATAGGGATTGAAAAAAAAACATTTGAAAGAATAGCGATGGAAATGTTTTCAATTTCACAAAGGTTATAAGAATATATGTTGAAGAAACTAAAAAAAAAATCCACAGGCAAAATAAATAAGAAAAAGAAAATCCTTCGTTCAGGTGCTGTAATCATCTTGTTGTGACAGGAGAGGGTTGTGGTTGGCTCACAGTTTAAGGGTGTGGTCCATCACAGCAGTGAAGCAAGAAGGCTCAGGCAGTCTCACACTGTGTCCATGGTCAGGAAGCAGAGAGAGACGAGTGAGATACACACCCAGCTTTCTACTTTCATTCAATCCAGGATTCCAGATCCTAGACTGTCACTGTGCACACTCAGGGTGGGTTAACCTTTGCTAATATAATCTAAGTGATCCCTTATAGGTCTTCTCAGGCCTGACTCTTCAGTAGTTCTAAACCCTGTGAGGCTGATGATATTAACAATAACAGTATATAATAATCAAACTGTAAAAACTTAAAAATGAGAGGAAAATACTGAAGTGAAGTGTTGGAGCCCAATTATAAATTGTAGCTTTCAAATGGTGGAAATAAGTTATCTCACCTGTAGAAAAAACATCCCTACACAATGAAAGAGAAATTAAGGCATTAGAAAAGTAATACTTTGATATAAATATGCTCACAGTGAAAGAACACCATGACAGAACATCCTGTAAATTCAAATGCAGTGATAATAAGAATGGGTTTATGATCATGGAAGGAAGAATACAGTAAGCAAAACCAGAGTGGTACATGAAGACATTGCACTAGAACATATCTGTATAAGATGTTCACTGTGCCACGGAGATTTTATCTGAACCTTCCAGAATGGCTGTCATAAAAACCAGTGACAATACCTAATACTGGCAGGAATTCAGAGACTTGCTAATTTGTTTATTGCTGGTGGCTATGTAAAATAACATAACCATTTGAAAGATGTTAAGTTTCTTAAATAACTACACATGAATTATGTAGGTCCATGCAATTACTGTCCTGGCCATTTATTTCAATGAAAACTTGTTCCTCACACAGAAATCTCTACATTAATGTCTATGGTAGCTTATTATTATAAAACTATCTATCAGTTGGCAAAAAGCTAGATGAGCTGTGAACTCCTACTACGTGTGGTAAGGAACAAGCCATCGAGACACATCAGCCAGTGTAATCTCCTAATGATCATGTAAAAAAATCTCCAAAATTATAGGGTGATAGATTCCATTCATATATGAAAGTCACAATGTCATAGAAATTCAGAACTCAATCATCATTTAGAACAATGAGGGACTGTCAGGCAGGGATCATGAAAGTTATCATGAAGGATTCTTAAATGAAAATTGTTTGTGACCCTGTCAGTGTTAACATCATTTTGCAAGGTGTGAACAATAAGGGATTTTGAGTAGAAAATATAGGAAATAATACTTTTTTGGTTTTTAGTTCTATTAGAAGACACACTTAGAATCTAAAAGGACAGTTTAAAATCAGAGACTATGGCAGAAGGGTCTAGTATGCCAAGAGAACCTGGCCCACAGAATCAACTAAGCCAGGCTCATAGAGGCTTACAGAGACCCAAGAAGCAATCACAGAGCCTGCATGGGGCTGAGCTAGGTCCTTCGCATACATACTGCCTTTGTTACAGTTTTACTGCTGTGAACAGATACCATGACCAAGGCAATTCTTATAGGACAACATTTAATTGGGGCTGTCTTACTGGTTCAGAGGTTCAGTCCATTATCATCAAGGTGGGAACATGGCAGCATTGAGGCAAACACAGGTGTGGAGGAGTTGAGAGTTCTACCTCTTGTTCTAAAGGTAGCTAAGAGAAGAAAGACTGGCTTCCAGGGAGCTAGAATGAGGGTCTGAAAGCCCACACCCACAGTATACCTACTTCAACATGGCTACACCTATTCCAACAGGGCTACACCTCCTAATAGTGCCAGTCCCTGGGCCAAGCATATTCAAACCATCACACATGCTATGGTCGTTTAGTTTGGGGTTTTTGTGGGATCCTTAACTGTGGGAGTAGGGCTATCTTAACTCTTTTGCCTGGTCTTGGGATCCTCCTCTTTCCTACTGGGTCACCTCACACAGCCATGACCTTAGGATCTTTCCTCAGTCTTATTGCACCTTGTTATGTTGCATTCAGTCGATATCCCTGGGAGGCCTGCTCATTTTTGATGTGAGGTGGAGGAGCAGTGGACCTGGGGGACAGGGAAAGTGTGTGGGGGAACTGGGAAGAAGGGAGGGTGGATGGATTAGGGCATGAGCTGAGCGCAGTAGAGGAAGGAGAGGCTGTGGTCAGGATATATTGTATGAGAGAACAGTAATGGAAAGAAAAGATAGAAAAAAAAAGAAAGTCAGAAATCATGGTTTTACTTTTCTGGGAGTTCTGTATTTTGTTCTTATGTCTCTGCACTGAATTACATGCTTCTGATCAGTGAAATTAGAAGATAAGAATATATAATAGTTTTTCCATGAGCTGAAAAATCTCTGTCTAATGGCATCGATCCTTATACTTCACTGTAGCTGGAATAATGTAATCAAACCAATCATGGTCACATACATTTCACTCACATGTACAAAAATACTACAATTTTTGCATAACTTATGTTATCCATCTGTATTGTGCAGTCATTAAGAAAGAATTTCTGGTCTTTGTTACTTAAAGTGATGAAAATATCACTTACCCTGTTATACTCCATTAAATGAGTCTACAGTTGACCATGTTTGGATACTACAGAATGGAAACAGGAACATGGCCTGTTTTATTAAGTGTTTTATGAATATGCTGGGGAATATGCGTGCACAGGGCTCTGAGACAGATCAGTCAAGGGATTTAGGGGTAGAAAGGGTAGAAAGGCTCAGAACAGAACAGAGTGTGAGTACAGCTAATATCATCTTCTGATATATTCAGAAGATACTCTCTTGAAGCTGTCATATGTCATAACTCAGAGCATGCACTGAAGGAAAGTCACACTCTTTTGAGTGTCTGTTCTAAGTTGCTATCTTCAGTGGAGTATCTAGGAGACACAACAAACTTTGTGGATGTCATAAATAACACTTTCCTGGTTTTCCACCATCTATATAATAACTCCTCCATCCTGGTCAGTGTATATTTAAAAAACTAAATCCCAAACATTTGATTTTTACCAAATAAAGACTTAGAAGTCAGATGCTATGGTGAAAGCCTGCTAGCTCAGAGGCAGAGAGAGCGCCCAGCTGACCTTCCTACTCCACTGACATCCAGAAGGAAAAACTTGTTTCTCTTTCTCCAAGCTGTCTTAAATACCCCTCAACTTAAAGCCCCTCTCTTCTGTTTACTTATGTTTGATCACCTCATTTCCTATTGCTGACTTTACTTAGCACTTTAATTAAAGGTGTGTGCCAGGCTAAGCCACGCCACAAATACTTGTTTAAAATAAACAGAAAGTTCTAGGATCAAAGGCTTAGCCCCAATTAGAAACAGATTCTCCCAGTTCACAATGGTGTGCTCAAATATCCTGTTATAGGCCAGCTATTAGATATCGTCCTCACTCCTCATGTTCCTCTCAGCCCTGCTGAATGTATCAGAAGATCATAATCCCTGCATTCACACTCTGTTCTGTTCTGTTTCCATACTGTAGTTTCTAGTGACACTTCAAACTATGGCCACACCAAAGATGCCAGGACTCCATCTACTCCACCTGTCAGGGTCTAACACGGCCCCTGCCATTCACACCGGCCTTCAAGTTCTTTCTAACATGTTTTTAGGTTGTTCTCCCCACAGGGACTTTTAAATTGTTCTCATTGCCTAAAATATTTCGCCTTAGATCTAGAATCTGTCTTCTGAGGTAAGCCTATGGACAGTCATTTAATGAGGCCTCTGTTGCGATTCCATGCTCAGCCTGGTTTATAATTGTGCCCACCCTCCCCCTGTGTCTCTGTGCCTACTTTGCCTTATTTCCCTTCACACATGACCAAGGAGCAACATAGTAGTAATTCCATTCAGAATGTGTCCTCTGTCAGAATCTTAGGTTCTGGGCCTGTCAGGAGTGTGCCCATCCGTTCTGCATTCCATTATATATACTAGACTGACTAGGAAGTTAATCTTTAGTCAGTATTCAATAAAGACACACTATTCTGACTTTTCCTTGGCTGGAGTATTCATTCTGAACTTTCTAAAACATTGGCAACAACTATACTTTGAAAAATCAGATGCATACATTACTCAGGAACCCAATCCAGTAGCTCATTTCTATACTGAAGGGTAAGAAAGAGCGAATTCCTTCTTCCTTCCCACCTTTTGCCTTCAGTTCTCCCTGGCCCTAAATTTCTAGGTGAGCTTAAAATTTAAATACTGCTTCTTCATCTCCCGTGTTTAGTTTCCCAGATTGTACAATCTAAAGCATGGCATTTACTGTGTTCATAACTGGATTCTGATCGAGACAACAGTGTCTCTCCATGTCTGGTTCTTCTCTTTGGTTCATCTCAGTGCAAGCAAACCCCTTGCTCCCTAACCTCTGTGTAGCTTATTGAAGGCAATTAAGGAAAGTATGAAAGCTCATGTTTAGTGGTAGTGTAGTTACTGCCGATTAGTTTTAATAATATTAGGATGGCTTTAGAGACACCATAGCCTCACTTTCCTGCCTTTGTTTCATTTTCAGGAGCTGAGGAGCGCTGAAACAGTTGGTCGGGTCCTCATATCTCCAGCTGTTTCTGGGAAGGATTTTGTGAGGACAGAAGGCACATTGGTCTTCGAGCCTGGCCAGAAAAGTGCGGTGTTGGATGTTGTTTTAACACCAGAAACAGGGTCTTTAAATAAATTTCCTAAACGCTTTCAGATTGTGCTTTTTGACCCAAAAGGTGGTGCCAGAATTGATAAAGTGTATGGGACTGCCAACATCACCCTCATCTCCGATGTGGATTCACAAGCTGTCTGGGGGCTTGAAGACCTGCTACATCAGCCCCTACATGAAGATGTTCTCCACAGAGTGCTCCACAACCTCAACCTGCGAGTAGCCACAGAGAGCACAGATGAGCAGCTCAGTGCTGTGATGCTCATCATGGAGAAGGTAGGGCATCCTTGCAAGCGTAAGCGCACAGCTCAGTGAGAAGGTCATGAAGCCCAAATCAAAGCAGATACCTCATAGGTTATAATGCCTGTTACTATGAAGTAAGAATCAAATGTAATTTCTGACCATAAGAGCGAGATTCCTCATACCTGCCTTGTACTTTTTCTTGAGTAAGGCCTGTTTGACATCGTTGTTCTTAGACTGGGAACTGTGGTTAAGTTGGTGTGGCCAGAATCCAACAATCCAACAACAAATATTTGTTGAGAAGTACGAATAAAGATCGGCCAAAGAATTTTAGGCATTCATTTGCATGGTTTTGCCCTAGTCAGCTCTTATATGAGGTCAGTTATTAATTTACTCTTCTATAAATGTGTAACTATATAGAGATATAAAAGTTCAAGATTATAAATGAAAAATGATATCTAAAACATATTATTACTGAAGGAAAAGGTTTTTATAGCTTGTCTTAAGCTTTGTTACCAAGATAATGCTTTTATAACATATTTATCTACAAGCATATAGGTCTGAGTCCTTCCATATGAGCTCCCTACATGGAGACTTTTAATTATTGAAAATGTTTTCAGGAATTACATTTGATTCTTACTTATTTGAATATCATCCCTATTCAGCATGTTTCTGTAGGCATCAGGCACACAGGTAGTACACAGGCAGACAAAGCCCCGATATACAGATGTCTGAGGAGTAGAAAATTATAAAGCATGTAAAGAAAAGATTATGGCAATCCTTTGTAAAGCACAGAGAGGGGTCTGCCATTTTATGTAGAGAACACTCTAAAGAGTTTATACAAAGGAATAGTGATATTTAAACTTCAAGTAATAGAACAGATGGAACAATAGTAAATCGTTCTTGACCAAAAAGAGAGAAACCACGTGTAAACACTATATTTTAGAATATAAAGAAGAAAATCTCAAATATTTAGAGGAAAAAATGGCAGGAGGGAATTCTGCTGCTCTTGTTTTTCCTCATTGAGTTATATATTAAAACCATGTATTGTCATCAGTCAAAAGGCAACACTTTAAATGAAATATGACAGAGCGCTGGAAAGATGACTCCGCAGTTAAGAGCACTACCTGTTCTTCCAGAGCACCAGGGTTCAATTTCTAACATCCACCTGGTGACTTACAACTGGCTGTAACTCCAGTTCCAGGGGATTTGATACCTTCTTCTGGTTTTATGAGCACCAGGCACACACATGGTACACAGACATATATGCAGAAAAATAAATAAAAATTTAGATATGGGGGCATGTTCCAACATTCTAGCTGTAGAGTCAGGAGGTGGAGGCAGGGGCAGCTGAGAAGTAGTTTAAGGCTCATCTGGGCTGCATAGTGAGACTGTGTCTAAAAATAACTCAGTCAATACTTACACCAAGTATTGGTGGCCCATGCTCATATCAAAACTTATTTCAATAAAATTGTCAAATAGCACAATATCATAGGTCATTATTTTGTTTTGAATATTGGTGAACTTTATTAAATAAGCCATTACCTTTGGCTGGATAAGAGTTTGAGCAACTCTGTGATTCTTAAGTTCAGAGCTCCTAATAGTGTGCTCATTCAACCTGTGTTCACAGTTCATCCTATGAATATCTAGCAAGAATTGTGCTTTAGAATAAGAAATGGGAACATTTGTGCAAATATGTATATAATATGAAAGTTTATTTCAGCACTATTTTAAAAATTGGAAAAAGAACATCCATTAAAGTGGGGCTAGTATACATGAGAACATTCAGGAGTCACACATTGGTTCAGTAAACAATGAGTTGTGTGCGCAGAAATGTTTCACAATATTAAAAAAAAACATAATCCCACTATTAACCACCATTTTAACTGTACTTTTCCTATGTTTGAATACACAAATGCCCTATATATAATTGCATGCAATATCCAGTACAATTCCTTACAGGTTTTCCTGGGAGTGGCAGTCAGTGTTGCATAGCCTGTGTACACAGTGGATGAACATTGAGATTTGGGGGAGCATAGTCTTGATGACAAAATCAGAATGTGCCCTTTGTGATACACTCATGATTATATTGTCAAAAGTGTATTTTTTGTTTTAGACATAATTACATAGGAAGACAAAAGGAATCTTCAGTTAATGACTGATGTGCATATAACCACATATAGAGAACCTCCATCATTCTTACTATCATTTAGCAAATAAAAACAAAGGGTGACTACTTATGTATGAATTTCAGGCGAGCAATGCATTTTACGTTTAACTTCATCACTAACCATTTGAGATGCACTAAGTACAGAGAGTTACTCTTCATGGTCTGAAATTCAAATAGAGCCAGCCGTACATAATAAAGTGCTCACCATAGGAAGTAAAAAAGGGATCCAACCTCAACTTTAACACAGACTTCCATGTGCTGGATAAAATGTTATATGAGCATATGTTTTAAGTGACTA
This sequence comes from Mus minutoides, assembly GCA_902729485.2. Lineage (NCBI taxonomy): Eukaryota > Metazoa > Chordata > Mammalia > Rodentia > Muridae > Mus > Mus minutoides. Next base: position 923,017 of record LR755141.1, on the reverse strand, counting down.
TGTTTGACATTGGCCAGTTTAATTTTCTCTCATGTTCTAAGTATTTTGATGATGTATCTGTCCAACATGAATGCTTCTTTCAATGAATACTACATGGAAATTTGTACATTGGAAGTAGCATTCTGTTTTTTATTTGAAGTGAAACACTGTTGTACTAAAAAGAATAACAAAAGACTCTATACAGATTTCCTAGATAAAGCCCATCTGTGGGCTCAGACAGTCTTTGGTATAACAATATTTCTGACTCCTGACTTTCCCAGGTGTGGAACAACCCCAGTTATTTCCAGTACCTCAATAACAATATCAGAGTCCAAGCCCCTGTAGTATTTGGTATTCTATTTTTTAAAACTTTTATCAGTTTCATCTTTCTGGTTATTATAGCTTGGTAGAACTAGAGTCAGGAGTTCTGATGTTGTATTCTACAACATCTGTACAAGCACAGGAATAGCGTGTCCTCTGGAGTCTGATAGACTTTCCCCTCATACACATCCCAAACGGCTCTTCACTGTCATTTCCTCCTGACAGCTTCTTAAGGTTTCCCCATGTGAAGTTCCTGTCTGTACTGATTTGTAAATGAAGTTTGATAATTTTGAGTTTTCTGTTATTTTCATAAAATGACCTTTTAGAGCCAAAGTGTTTGCGTCTATCATCTTATCAATATATGTTTTGTAGTGCAGATGTTTCTAATGTGATTTAGTTTAGGAATACGCTAGGCTGCATTTGCCGTTCACTTAGTGTTTTAACAGACTTGCTAGTGGACTAACTCCAGTTGTGTTGTTACAGTCTGAGAAGTAGCTGGGGACACTGCAAGCTAGTGCAGATGCTGGCCAACGCGTTTTGAGCTTGGCCAATAACCAAGCCTTGTGCCCTGTGTCGAGGTGTTTGTTCTTTCTGTCCCAGCCTTATTATCTGGAAATAAAGATGACAATAATATCTGCCTATAATCTACGAGATTAGAGAAGTTTTGTAAATTATTGAGAGTAACAGTATACCTGTACTAACCCAGTGTTAGAAGAATGGGTTCAGTTGTTATTTTACTAGGTGCACTTCCTGTGTTCCTTGAGCATGAATACAAGCTTAAACAGCTGTCTAATTCTTGGGTACAAACCTTAATTCTTAAAATGTGCACATACTGTTCTGACTTTTTTTTTTTTTCAGAAATGTTTGATGTCAAGATGAACTTTGCTTTTCCATTCCTGGTTACTTCTCATCTATTGTCCATTGTAATTTCATAGCTCTGGAAGTAATATTATGTTGACTGTTTTAATTTTTTTCTCAGATATAAAACAGTTTCTGCACCTGTAAGCTTAAATAACTTGTGCTGCTCATTAAGGATCTGTTATCTTCTCTTCCACCTGCTTTCCTATGGCGTATCTTAGGAATTCATCCTAACATCATCTCATTTGTTAGTCGCCTTTCTGAGTTCTGAAAGAGTCTCTTGACCTTGTCTTTGGTTTGTCTTATTTGGTCCTCTGGCTTCTGTACCCAACAGTCCATCTACTATTCATTTGTAATTGTACTATCAAATTTGTATTCTTATTTGATTCAGATTTTTCCTGTAGAATATTCTTTTATCTTCGAAATGGATAGCCTCATAAATTCAGATCTTGAGTTTGCATGTGAGTTTAAAAATGTGAGATTACAAAGCTAGAAAAAAAATAGGATAACACGAGTATGCTTTCGTTAAGTTTTCTTGATAGGAAAAAAGGGCAATTGCTTCAAGTATATCATGACTTGATTACTATAATAAATCACAGAGAGTGATAGTGTGTGTATGTTGCGGGGGGCAGGGCTGAAGGCACAATGGATGAATTCCAAACTGATGAATTGGAAGTCTGGGATTTTCCAGATATATTATAATATAAAGGATTGTTCTCCCAAAAGCAACTCAGTCCTTTAAGGTAGGAAATCACATTTGAAAAGGCTATGTTTGCCAGGATGCCTTGAGTGGTCTTAACTGGAGAGAATCTTCTTGGTGTGATTTTGTGCTTTAATGTTATATGGCAGTTGCCATTTGCTCATCGAAACACAGATAATTAAAAGTAATCTTATCTCTGCTATGTCATATTTTTGAGATAATTATTTCCTTTTTCATTCAGCTAAGAAATAATGATTTCTTGGAGTATTTTTAAAACTGATTTATTTTAATTCATGATGTTAACTATTGCACTAATTTAAAGGATATATGTCACTATTTAGGACATTAAGTAATACTTAAATACTTTTAAGTATTTAAATATTTGAGTATTTAAATGCTTAAATACTTCAAGTAAATAGAAATTATTTTAATGATTAGTTCTCTTCTTTGTCAATGACCACCCACGCCTTTTAGATGGAAATGGGTATATTTAAATTTTATTTGTGATACCATTTTTAATTCTTCATATTTCCATCTTTGTCAGATGTAGAGAAGATTTTATCCAGCAACATGGCTGCTCTGGCAGAGGATCCCATCCAAAGGCTTTCTTGGTCTGTGTGACCCTGCTGGAACACAGACAGGCCACACACTTTTAATCCCTCTAGCTGGACTATAGACATGGCAGTAGTGTACATCTCTAATTCCAAACGGTGAAGGTAAAGTTAGTTTGTAGAAGAAAGCAGCCATTTTTGAAAGTGATGGCTAATTGAGGGGCAGTCAAAGTGATGAATCAGAGAAAGATTTGACAGAGAGATTTCATTCACCTGGTGATAAGTCAGCTAGGAGAGGAGTTTGAGTCAGAACACTTGAGTTGAACCAGCCAGACAGAGTTTAGAAAGAACTAGAAAGGGTGAGCTTATTCAGTAGTAAGCCTCTGAGATGACAATTATGTTTGTCAAATAAAAGACACATTTATAGTCACTGTCAATGATTATTAATGAAAAACATATGCAATATATATATTATACATAACCTAAGAAGTAGACTGTTGAATACACAATTTAATTCTTAGATTTTTTTTTCAGATAATGATGGAAGGAAGAAATCAAGCTTTCAGTATCAAAAGCCGAGCTCTTTTGTATGAACTCCTTTGTGTTCTAATTAACCCAAAGCGCAAAGACACTAGGGGATTCAGCCACTTTGTGGAGGTGGCTGAGCATTTTGCCTTTTCTCTGCTGACTGATGTTACCTGTGGGTCGCCTGGTGAAAAGTAAGTATTTTGTAAAATTATCAGGGTCTGAAATGGATTTCCTCATGGGTTGTAAGCAGTGCATGATGCAAGTTGAGATTGAGATGATACACAGAGCACATGGTTGTTGCTTTGCATCTACTGGCTAATGAATGCAATTATGAGAAGAAAATGGCAGCCCTGGCAAGAAAAAGGAATGTGTACCACTGACACTTCAATGCTTTTGTTTAAAAGCATCTTTAAGAATAAAACATCATCTTGTCTGCCCCTGCTTTTATTTAGTGTATGGAAAGTACATTGTGAGGAGAAAGGACACTGATTCCCAGCCTTCTGCTGTGATTTATGCTGCCCTAGGTCCCAGATGTTTCTCCTACTGAGAGAAAGTTCTCAAACTTTAGGGATTTTTTTCTGTGACTGGAGTTCTACAGCAGGAAGCTAGCAGGAGAAAGAGAATAGCTCATGGTTATTATTAACTACATAACTAATTATGTATCCATGTGTTAATATTTTTATGTACAATGATATAAAATTGCATTCATAATCTAAATGGGATTATTGTAATCTAAAGATTTCAAAATATCTTATTTGTATTTGACAGACTAAAATCCACTGACATTAGAATATGGGCAGAAATTAAAATCCAATTTGATTTCATGTTGTGGATATACCCTACCTGAAAACAATAAATGTCATTTTATTACTATTTAATAAGTATTTGTTTAGATGTATTTTTATAAACATTAACCTTATTATATTTTCAGTAAAAATCATCATCAGTGTTTGGTAAGTCTCAATAAGCTTTAGTCATTTCAATAATGAATTCTGTCAAACTAACAAAGAAAACAGTTGGTTACATATTTCTGAATATTAGTTCTTAGGTTGTAGACACATGAAATTCAAAACAGTAAATTATTTATGAAAGAAAAGGTGCAAAATATAGAGAACACTGATGATATTAATTAAATCCTTGCTATATCTAGACTGCATTAAATTGAATAATGTGGATGGCTATTTCATAGTTAGAAACAGTGATACTGAAAGTGTATAAGGCTCATGTATAAAAGTTGGTGTATATTGTATGCATATTTTATGAATCTTCACTTTAGGTAAGCTATTGAAAGGGTCAGTTGGGGCTCTTATGATTCATATTTACATATTCAGAAGCTGAGGGCTACATTCCTGCTCATGTTAGCAAAGTTCAAATGAATTCATGATTCATTCAAATGAGTTCATGGTGAATCTCATGCTTAGCCATAGGCTTGCTTGATTCCATACTCCCTCCTAGCTACCAGACTGTGTAGTCACAAGAGTGCAATAAAAACAACTTACAGCTCAAATTTCATTACAGATCCATACCAGGGCATGGGGAAGCTGGGAGCCATCCCACATCTCCTTTAAAACCTGCTAATGGGTGCTAAGGACTGATATTTTCCTAATGGGAAAATCATCAAAGAATCAGAAATCCCCCACACAACCCTCTTTTAGGACATCTTCTCTCTAATCCTTACCATGGTTCCTAAATGTCCACCTGAGATAATGCCAGACACTTCAAACTTAGTGCCATTTACATATGTCTAGTCCTGGCTACAGAAACTTCCCACATGGATTAGTTGTTTTCAATGAGACCACAAAATGTGCTTGAAATATAATGTGTGTGTGTGTGTGTGTGTGTGTGTGTGTGTGTGTGTGTGTGTATGAAGGAGAATTTTGAAATATTCTCTCTCTCTCTCCATATATATATATGGTGTGTGTGTGTGTGTGTGTGTGTGTGTGTGTGTAGCAATGAGTTCTGTCTGGGCTAGAACATTGTTTGATAGGGAGGGCTGAGTGGAGAGATGAAGAAAGGGATTTTGACAAGGTTATAGAGGTATATGGGTCCCATACAAATGGAGGTTTTTACATAGGAGGCTTGACACAGAGACATAGCATCCTAGATAAACGGGTAGATTCAAGATAGACTATCAAAGCTAGTGACCACTGTATTTATTTGTTTATTCATTTTGTTACATGGTAAAGTTATTTAAATTTTTTGCATACAATATATTTTGAACATATTCCTTCCCCTCCCCTGAAGTTTTTCCAGATCTTTCCTACCTCCTTACCCACCCAACTTCATGTTTTTTTTCTCTTTCCAAAAGGCCTACCCTCCCAACCAAACCAAACCAAAATCAGAAAAGACAAAAAATAACCATCAAAACAAAACAAAACAAACCAGCACATCATGGCATCCATATCAAGTACTGCTGACCTGGTCAATTCCAGGCATGCCCTTCAGTGTGGCTGATACATCCAACACTGAACACTTGAAATGCTGTCATGTAAGTCTTAGAAGAAACTTACAATAGACAGGAAACGTAGCTTGAGGAAAAGGCTCCCTTTTGCTCTTTGACGTCTTACATCTTTCATTTAACATTACCTTTTATGCCAAGGAAGCATACACTTTTCTCATGCTGTAGGTCTTAGCAAAGAATCATTTTGATCCACAATCTACATACTCTACATCCATTGTGGCAGAAAGAACCATTAACAAAGTCTCCACCCTTTCGAAGGCCAGTTTCATATTTATTTTATTTTGGTATCTGGTCACTAATGCGGATATGATGAATCCAGGAACAGATTTCAGGGGAAATAGTTAGAGATTCACATTCTTTGAATCATAAGTATTGTACGTAAAAATTTTGCCTTAGCGTGGCTGGAGTATCACCTGTAGTTTAAACCCAGTACACATTCATTCAACTCACATTGAGATTAGAAAACAATTTAACTGAGCATAAAATTTTATTATCTCCAAGGGCTGTGAACAAAATAGAAATCAGCAGTATCAAGGGCTGTTTTCTTACCAGCTGGATGGCTGTATTAGAAGGTTCTGGTGTGCTGGCAGTCATGCCGTAGAGGTGGAATGAAAACTGAGCTGTGGTTGTATGTCCTGAATGATTCTAAACGGAACAAAAGGCTCCACGCTGATGGAATACCCTCTTTTCACCCCTTCTACTCCAGCCTATGACTGACACAGAAAAGTACATTTCAAGCTGCAGATTGTATTGTGATAACTGTGTAACAGCTTCCAGACACTCCTGGTTTAGGTTACAAAAAAAGATCAGACACAGGGATGTGGAGAGATGTAAGAATCACACACAAACCAAAAGCAGATGGCTTTTTAGTGTTGGGATTAGTCCTGTCATTGTTCTACAAGAAGGGAAAATTTCTCAGTTTAAAAATTACAGCAAATACAACCTGATATATTGATACAAATACCTGCCAACTCAACAGATACTTGTTTTTCTCTTGTAGAAGCAAAACCATCTTTGACAGCTGCCCGTATTTGTCAATTCTGGCTCTTCACTGGAACCCTCAACAAATCAATGGACACAAGTTTGAAGGGAAGGAAGGTGATTACATTCAAATTCCAGAGAGGTTACTGGATGTTCCTGAGGCAGAAATGGTGGATGAGAAAAGTGCATGCACATTAGTCCAGTTTGTGGAGTACAGCAGCCAGCAGTGGTTCATAGCAGGAGACAACCTTCCTGCCCTAAAAGACAAGGTAATTTCTCATTTTTAAAAATCAACTGCTATAGAAAAACACACAGTAGCTTGAAAAGAACGTTCTTTACTAGAAAGCTTTGGATTTGCTCTCTGTAATTATTAGTCAGGAAAACATAAGCACTTCCGTCTTTGTACAGAAGACAAACACGGGCAGATCACATCTCCTTCTTATCACTAACTTTTTTTTCTTTATTTATTTTTATTAGATATTTTCTTTATTTACATTTCAAATGCTATCCCGAAAGTTCCCTATATCCTCCCCCCACCCTGCTCCCCCATCCACCCACTCCCACTTCCTGGCACTGGCATTCCCCTGTACTGGGGCATATAAAGTTTGTAAGACCAAGGGGCCTCTCTTCTCAGTGATGGCCAGCATATGCATCTAGAGACACGAGCTCTGGGGGGTACTGTTTAGTTCATATTGTTGTTCCACCTAAAGGGTTGTAGACACCTTCAACTCCTTGGGTAATTTCTCTAGCTCCTCCATTGGGGGCCCTGTATTCCATCCTATAGAAGAATGTGAGCATCCCCTTATGTATTGCCAGACACTGACATAGCCTCACTTGAGATAGCTATATCAGGGTCCTTTCAGCAAAATCTTAAAAAAAAAAAAAAAGAAAGAAAGAAAGAAAGAAAATCAACTGCTGGGTAGTGGTGTCATATGCCTTTAATCCCAGCACTTGGGAGGCAGAGGCAGGCAGATTTCTGAGTTCAAGGCCAGCCTGGCCTAAAGAGTGAGTTCCACGACAGCCAGGGCTACACAGAGAAACCCTATCTTGAGAAATATCAACTGATATATATTTTTTTAAGCTGACAAACTCAGAACACATTTGATTAGATTCTTTTTTGGGAGGGGTCAGGTACATGAAAATTTTTCTCTCTTCATAAGCCATTTGTAGAATTTGTTGGCTTCAAATGTAGGTGGAAATGCTTACTTTCTGTTTTGTGGTGTGTGTGTGTGTGTGTGTGTGTGTGTGTGTGTATCAACAAAGTATTAAACTAGAGCTTTCCTTGCTATAATATCTTGGCACATACCTATCTTTTAAGGAAGTCAGCTTATGATACAGTGGGTGCTGTCAGCTAAAGACTAAAATGTAAAGTTGGCAAAGCTAAGCTGTGACAGGGAAAAACCAGTCAGAGTCTGGAAATGAGCCAGCTCGTGGGACTGAAGAGAACACTGTAGGCACTAGGTACCAGTAAAATCTGGCAAACTCCATGTAATGCGAATTGGAAAATTGCCATTAAATTTCTTATTTCTTCTGACATTATAGGTATTGTCTTTGAATGTGAAAGGTCAGAGTGCACAACCTCTGCCTAACAACAATGAGGTTCTCTACAGGATTCATGCAGCTGAGCCTAGACTTGTTCCTCGTACATCTCGGTGTCTCCTCTGGAATCAGGCTGCTGCCAGGTATTACTGATGAATCTTACATTCAGTGTTTGCTGCTTCCCTTCCTGAAAGCATTGCACCTGCTTATACTGCATATAGACAGTAGCTTCAAGGAAGACTTCAGACTGGAGAGCAATATCGTCTGTAAATCAGTAACAAAAACAGTCTGGCATGCCAATGGGGATTCTGTTGGTAGTAGAACTCTGTGTACAGTATAGTATTTTTTCTTCATTATAGCTATTCTTAAGGGCTATATTATAAGTACTGTTCAGTAATTTTCTGAACTTATCTGTTAATTTGTTACACATGAAAGAAAATTCCTTTCTACACCCCTACCATCTGTGGTTCAGTGTCTGAGCCTTATGTTTAGAGGGATCAACAGGTTTTAAGAGTTCTTGTTCATAGCTGATTTAAAGCCCATTTGGGGAATAAATCCAGATAATAGCATAAACAGGAGGTTGAGTGTTTCTTTGAGTCTCTTTGGTCTCTGGAGTTGGGTTCCTGAAGAACTTACTATCACTCAATCCTCGGGGTAGTGCTGTGTGGTTCAGTCGTGTTGGGAGAGGGGTCAATTGTCTATGTCAGCCATGAGATGTTCTTTATTACTGAAGTTTTGGCTGACAGGAAAACTAAATAATCCACTTGGGTTAGGTTCTCTTTCCCTGCAATGAAACATTTTGAATAGAAATTCCTAATGTCTGATGCTGGATCTTAAACCTGATACAGAAAGGTCTCTTCATATGGTGGTTCAGCTTAACAATTCCATACCTGAAGCTTATGCAAAAGTGATGCACTATAAGGAAACTGCTCACATTTTGATCTCTGATCTCCCCCACATATGACATGCAATATAATGTTCTCTCATGGTGCTGAAGAGTGGCACTGAGCCATGGCTCTTAGCAACATGGCCGCGAGGGGAAGTAAGCAAGGCTGTGGCATTGCTAAGCTGTGGTGTTCGGTCGGCTAGATAGAATAAAAACATCTGCACCAAACATTTTAAAATAAACAGTGTGCTTAACAGTCCACTCCATTGAAAGTCAAAGAATAATAATAATTCACAATCTTTAATCCTCATTTAATACATAATAGAAGTTTCAAGAAGAAATTTGCATTTTGAATTGGGAAGTTTTACATCTTTTTTTAAACAATTATTTTTTTAATTAGATATATTCTTTATTTACATTTCAAATGTTATCCCCTTTCCTAGTTTTCCCTCTGAAAATTCCCTATCCTCTCCCCTCTCCCCCTCCCCCTGCTCCCCAACTCACCCACTCAATGTTTCCTGGCCCAGGCATTCCCTTCTACTGGGGCATAGAACCTTCACAGGACCAAGGGCCTCTTCTCCCATTGATGACCCACTAGGCCATCATCTGCTACATATGCAGCTAGAGCCATGAGTTTTCTCTCTGTGTGTTTGCTTTGATTAGTGGTTTAGACCCAAGGAGCTCTAGGGTTACTGGTTAGTTCATATCGTTGTTCCTCCGAGGGAGCTGCAAACCCCTTCAGCTCCTTGGGTACTTTCTCTAGCTCCTTCACTGGGGAGCATGTGCTCTGTCCAATGGATGACTGTGAGCATCCAGTTCTGTATTAGTCAGGCACTGGCAGAGCCTCTCAGGAGACAGCTATATTAGTTTCCTGTCTGCAAGCTCTTGTTGGCATCTGCAATAGTGTCTGGGTTTGGTGGTTGTTTATGGGATGGATCCCTAGGTGGGACAGTTTCTAGATGGTCATGCCTTCAGTCTCTGCTCTGAACTTTGTCTCTGTAACTCCTTCCATGGGTATTTTGTTCCCCCTTCAGTCAGTAAGATGAACTTCCTTTAGAGACGTACTTGAAGTTCCTTATAAAATGTATTTATGATACATGACTCAAAATGCAAATAAGAAAATATGTGGAGGGACTCGTAGGCAAGCATATATGTTAGTTACTGTCTTTTGCTATGATGAAACACTATGACCAAGGCAACTTACAAAAGAAAGTATTTAATTTGGGACCTGTTTATAATATCAGAGGGTTAGACTTAATTCCCATCATGGGAAGGAGCATGGCAGGGAGCAGGTTGCCATGGCACTAGAACAGAAGATGGGAACTTATATCTTATTTGTAAGATGGAGAGAGAGACACAGTGCGAGACAGAGAAAGACAGAGAGAGAGACAGAGACAGAGACAGAGACAGAAAGAGAATGACTGGGCTTGGCATGGGCTTTTAAAACCTTAAAGACCACTCCTGGTGACACACCTCCTTCAACCAGGCCACACCTCTTTCAATAAGGCCACACCCCATTAATCCTCAAACAGTTCCACCAATTCCAGGCATTCAAATATATGAGTCTATGGGGTTAGCTCTACACATACAATGGCTATTGTACTGTCTAGTTTTATATCAATTTTACACAAGCTTGAGGCATCAGAGAATAAGGACCCTCAATTGAGAAAATGTCTTCATAAGATCCAGCTGTAAGGCATTTCTTAATCAGTAATCAATGGGAGATGTAATCGTGTGGGTAACACTATCTCTGAAATGATGGCCCTGGGTTCTATAAGAAAGCAGGCTGAGCAAGCCATGTAAATCAAATCCACAAGGTGCCTTCCTTGACAGCTTCTGCATCAGTTCCTGCCTCCAGGTTTCTACTCTGCTTGAGTTGCTGTACTGACTTGTTCTGGTAATGAAAAGCAATGTGGAAGTGTAAGCCACGTAAATCCTTTCCTCCTCAGTTTGATTTTTGGTCATGGTGTTTTGTTGTAGCAATAGAAACTCTAAGACAGCTGTGCTGTACTATAGGGAACCACAAACCATAAGCCATGGCTCTGATGATCTGTTGGGATCCATAGAAGCCACGGCTACACTGATCTGTCAGGATTCACACATGGCATGGCTATGCAGAGCAGTGGGAAATTTTGAATGACAGAGAAGAACACATTTGTTTTAGGATGGGTAAGGCTGCTGCACAGTTGCTGGGAGGGCTAACTTCCTTGGTACAGCAAATGCCCTGGCAGGTGTGGTTGTTATGCACACTGCTTCTTAAGGTGTCTTGGTGGAATCTGTTGGGTCATGTCCTGAACAAGATGTTCTTTCCAGTGTTTCTTCTGGAAAATGTAGTCTGCTCAAGTCTTGAGGAAAGAACATTTAATTTCAGCTAGTTGTTTTTCCTTTTAAAACAATCCTAACATCTTTGAAATATTATTGAAAGATCAGTGACTATTGTGTTTTGTTCTAGCTGGTTGTCTGACAGCCAGTTTTGCAAAGTGGTTGAAGATGCTTGGGACTATGTGGAATGTGCCTGTTCACACATGTCTGTGTATGCTGTCTACGCCCAGACTGACAACTCATCATCCTACAATGAAGCCTTTTTCTCTGCAGGGTTGATATGCATCTCAGGTCAGTTGCAGGGTTTCCAAGTCATGCATTTTAAATCTATGTGAGAATGAACCTTTTCCATAGTTCTTTTGTGTATGTAATATATGAATGTACTGTAATGCAGGATTGTCCTGTTGTTTTAGTCATTAATGAATACAAGCAGCATTTACGGATGACCGCCTCTGTTAACTCATGAAGAGTATGGGATACAGTGTAAGCTAGAGGCAAGATGCTAGGAAAGGGAACTGTTCATGATGTATTGTGCTTTAGAACTCAGGCTCTACAGTTAGAACATTGGGATGATAGAAGTCAATACATGCAAAGATTTTGTGTTTCCATTAAAAGAGATAGTCTTCCCCATCAATGATTGGCAGTCTACAACTGTAGAACTCTAAACATATCAAATCCTATGATAGAAATTATTTTCCACTCAACATATGTAGTCCCTCTTTTATTGAAGTTATGGAACTTGGACTTTATTAATGTCTATCAAACTGTTTCCATACAACCTAACTATAGACATATTCTCCCTTGCTATACAGTTGTGTGGAGAAGAATAACACATCCTTACACTACTTCAAGCCTCCTCTCCACTTTTGCTGTGCCCAATTTTCCAAAGTCCCCTACACATTGTTTCTAGGAGCAATATGCTATGCACGTAACTTGGTATGAGATAATGACTAACCATAACTTTGCAGCCAGAATGCCTTAATTCAAACCCCGATGTGGTCATTGGCTCATTGTAGGAACTGGAATAAATTATTGACTTTATGAGTCGATATATCGTACTTATATATGTACTTATGATTACAAGTCATCATGCACTTCAGGGTAGTAACTCACACACATCTGATATTCTGCTTTAGTGATGATTATTAGTCTGTTATTGAGAGGGATTATCTTTCTAAATATAGTGTACCAATAATCCACATTGTAAACTTTATTCATTAAAAGTCTTTTTGAAGATAAAGTCAGTAACTATTTTTCTTGGCTTAGTTGTTAAGTGATTCCAGTATAATTTAATTTTACATAGTTATAACTTTCCTTATGGTATGTGAATTTTGAGTCTTAGATTCCATCACAAAATTAAAAGAACCTCCTATTCATAATATTTTTCATAAAGGATGGATGACATTTATTACACAATAAATCCTCTAGGTGAATTTAGTGCCAAAATCAGAGGGACTTTTGTACTTCAATTGTGGCATATTTTTAATCAACGAGACTTCATAGAAATAGTGAAATAAATACTTAACTATATTGTAATAAAAGTCTAAATATTATTTTACAAACAAATTGAAGTATTGCTGTTAGCTCCAGGAATCTCCTGCTTTATAGAAACATTGAACATGAAAAGGTTTTGCCAGTTTCATGTAGACATGGCAGAAAGTGAGCATGTCCTAGGAGATCCGGCGGCCATTCTGCGTTTTCTATCTTGGCGCAGAAAAGGAGACATTGACCTGTTCATGCACTTGAGATCTTAAAGTCAGCATCCATATTTGTGCCTTTGACTTGGGATCAGGGTCAAGACACTGAAATTATGAATCTCTCTCCTCTTGTATTCAGATGTTTGATAAGTAAGTCTTCAAAATTCTGTCTGTTTTTGCCACCATTTTCTCTTCATTAGAAGCAATGCCCATTCCTTGATGGGCCTTCAGAAATTAGAAAAGACAACTTGTTGTTCCTTACATGCACATAAAGTACAGTTTAGATCAGGCCAAATGGAATGGCTCTTGGTAATAGTTAACTGGTTCTTTTCAGGAGTGCAGTAATGCACACATTCACAGGAGCTGGCCTCCTTATTAGTTTTAGTCTCAATAAATTCTAGGATGTTTGTGCCAAGATGTCTTGCAGTTCTGCTTCCTGGTCTAGAGCAGAAAGGCTGAAATGCTGACAGTTTGAGATGTGGGTGAAGGAGGATAGAGAGGTGAAGCAGGGAGGACACATCTGGAAGTTTCCAGGTTTGCCAAATACAAGAAAAGAAACTCAGGCTATTCCTTGAAATGAAAGAGATATAAAGGTATATGCAATGAGAAGGGGCTGTGTGCATTCTCTGGCTCTCCAAGGAGACGATTCAGGAGAAGTGTAAATTAAGATGGTTTTGGGTAACAATGTCACAATCCGATTTAATTACTAGTAAGACCAGCCAGGCTTGAGGTGCATACGTGCTTCCTCCTGGGTGACAGTGATTGCAGATCCTCCTGGGCGTTTTTTGTAGCTCTTAGAATGCTATCCCATGTAGATGACAGTCTAATTGGACTTTTCCTAACTGCATGTTTTAACAAAGTTCTATAATCTTTTAACATTAACAGTCGTTGTGTAGTTCTTTCCCACTTTAGCTGACTGAGTGAACTCAGTGTGTCTGTGGTTTAGTATCTCATGATGCCAGTGGATCTGCACAGTTAGAGGCGGGCCTGATCTCATATGGGTGTCGCTTGCTTTAATGTATTTCACGAACTAAAGTGTTCTTGGTTAATTAGCTAATTATCCTATCTACTTAGAATAGAATACTAAGTGTGTGAATGCCCACAAAATGTCAATTCCATATTAAATAATAATTTGTAAATGGCTAAATATAAGCCTTATAGGTTAAGAAAGTAAATAAAAGTTATTTGAAGATGACCATTCTTTTGTTCAATCTTGTATAGAATAGCAAAATTCTCAAGGTGTGCCTTTTATTTCTCCTCTGAAAGCTGAAATGCTGATAAATTTTCAAGGTAACAATAACCAACCGGCTCTGAAAAGATTTCTGATAGTAACAGAAGTCATTATGAAGCAGCTCAGAGTGCACACAAGGGGATAGGAATGGGGTGGCCAGAGAAACAGAACCTCAATAATTAAGAAGTTAAATCTGAACACAATTGCATTCATCTCAAAATTGTTTTCCTAAAGTGTTAGTTTTAAAGTTTTGGTCAAATTCCTTTAGAAACATCAAGTTCAGATTTTCAGAAACCATTGTCTTGAGATACCTATTATGACTGTGGAGGAGTGTGCTATCAAAATAATTTCATGCAATTAAATGATGTCTTATCCCCAAGGAAAAGACATAGAACTTTATAAAGAAGAGTTTGAAGGGATAAATCTAGATGAAAAAGAAGTCACTTAGTCCTAAAATGCTTGGCCCAGCATAAGGTGATAGGTTTATCTAGCAGTGGCTGCAAAGGAGTTTTATTTGGCATGAGTTGGGCTGCACGTGAGAGGAGACCCCAGAAGCATCTCGGGTTGGCTTAGTTCCCAGAATGAACAATTAGGCCCCTTATGATGCCGAGACACCACCTCTTTGCCTTATTGATGCTGCGGAGACCCTGCCTCACCCCTCACCTTACCTATGCTGTGGAGACCCTGCCTCACCTCTCACCTTACCTATGCTGTGGAGACCCTGTCTCACCCCTCACCTTACCTATGCTGTGGAGACCCTGTCTCACCCCTCACCTTACCTATGCTGTGGAGACCCTGCCTCACCTCTCACCTTACCTATGCTGTGGAGACCCTGTCTCACCCCTCACCTTACCTATGCTGCGGAGACCCTGTCTCTTCTTGTTTTTCTGCTCTGTGTTCCTCACACAGCACTACTTTGCCTTTTTCTGGTGTGGTCTCAGATGGCTGTAGGACCTTTAACATCAAACTGGCAGTGTCCAGGTGTGGCAAGGCAGAATCCACATGAAAAGGAATGGAAACTTTTATAAAAGTTGCCTAGAATGCTGTCCTGACATTTCTTTGACCAAACCATGTTCAGTGAACATTCATAAGCCAGTCACTTTCTGGAATAGGAGACAGGAAAAATTGGATACAATCCCGGGAGACCATCCAGTTTCCATCTTGTTGAGTATTGTTGGGCACAGCACCTGACATCCAGTGCTTTCAATCTTATTTCTTATTGGAAAAAAAAGTAAGTAACTCACAAAGTGCTGCAGACCAGATGTAATTTATGCAATGTGTCAACTTTGTACATTCAAATCTTCTTAAATGCATGTATTCTTTCCTCACTCAGGAACAATGAACAGTTCTCTGCAACAGGGCTTTCTGTGATGATTACAGGGTTTTACACTGTCTAATGTGTGCTATACTGGCCATGGGTGGTTCTACATCCTTGAAAGATGACTGAATTTTAAATTCTATTTTAACACATGAAAATTTCAACTACTTCCCCAGGCCGGTAGCTCTTGTGCTCAGGTTTAACTCCTTCATTATTAACACTCTTCTCTCTCTGGCTAAAGCATCCCTCCCCTACCACGTGGAGATGTGTGCTAGAGGGGCTTCTTGGTGACATTCGTTTCCAATGGAGACCTTTTCAGGGTTAATTGTCTTTTTGTTCTCATCTTTAGCTTATTAGTAGCACTAATCAAAGTACATTGATGGAGGCAAAACTTAAAGAATCAACTCAGTGGCGTTTGTAAGAAAACCATAGAATCACAGGGTGAAAGAGGTAGAAGGGTACAAAAAACAAAGCCGGAGAGCCAACACTGACTTAAGATGACAGCTGTAAGCTGATCTCATTATGATTCATCTAGAGGAAGCAGGGATAGGGAGAGTGGTAGACAGACACCTGAAAATGCAATATTTATAAGTATTTTTTTAAAAATTGTAGAAAATGTACTAACATTTGTCTTGCATGGGACTAAATTGAAGTTTTGTTTTTTTTTCCCCCATCTGTAAATACTGAATAACGATGTCTCCTGGCTCTACCTACTCACATATAAACATATTTATATTCACATAAATGTGTTTACATACTCTAAAATTGTATGCACACATAAGCTCTTTGGTCAAGTTGGATAGCAACAAAGAACAGATTTCTGCTTCAGATCTGCATCCTAGCTAGTGTCATCAATGTTATTCGTTGTGAACAGCCATGCTTGTTTCTACCGTCACTCTTTCCACCGTATTAAAAAATCATTTGTCAATGGATTAAGGGAAGGCTCCTTCTCTTTCAGCCTAATCTATAATCCATATAGGGCTAGAAAACAAGAAATACTATTCAGCAAGCAGATTGTTCCTCTACACAATTGCCAAGAAATAAAATTTTAAGACTGTCTGGTACATATTTAGGTAATACATGAAGTTGTTATAGTTTGTTTTACTTTATTTTAGAAATTCTATCATTATACATTCTATGTTTCTGATTTGAATATTTATATTAAGAATTTAAGCTAAGGAACTGCAATTAAAATATTTCTTTGTAAATGTTAAGTATATATAATGAATACAAATACTCATTTTACAAACTGAGGAAAGGATACTTTCCTAAGTATATTAGTTTTAGTGCTTTGGATGTTTAAATTCATATGTAGTGATTTAGAAACTTGGTAACTAAAATATTTATTTCTTTAAAGATGAAGTATTCTAGATCATGTCCAAAGCCAGTTGGGCTTGCCTAGTTTAGAGCATAACTTGCTTAAGATTCTCAGCAGAGGAAAATTCTTCATTGAAACAAATAGACCAGTGTTGTAGTGAGTTTCAGATCATTGTGATAAAACCTAAAGCAACTTGGAGAGCAAAGTGTTGATTGCAACTTATAGCTCACAGTCAACTGTGAATGAAAGTCAGGGCAGGAGCTCAAGGAGGGAACCTGGAGGCAGGAACCGAAGCAGAGACCATAGAGACGATGGTTTCCTGGTTTGCTCCCAGCCTCGCTCTCTTGCTCCCTTGATTTTGCTCCCTCGCTTTCTCTCTCCCTGTTTTGAATGATCCCCAGGAGCACTACTCCTCATAGCAAGTCCCTCCCATATCAGTCTTTATTTAAAAAAAAAATGCCCCCCACACTTGCTTATGGGCCAATCTGATGAAGGCATTTTCTCATTTAAGGTTCCCTCTTGCCCTCTGGCTTGTGCTAAAGTGAGATAAAAACCTAAGCAGCTCGCCTAGATAACTGCAAAACAGGATGCCTAAGGGCTAATACAATCCAGCCCACTTTCCTGTCTCTGGTTTTGAATCTTGAACTAGAACCAGGGGCCATGGTAGTATTTTAACAAGACTTCGTATATACAATCACATGTTTCTAAGATTGTCACACTTAATTGTACTAAATTTCTGACATGGAACAGGAATATGATGGAGAATTGATCATCAAATTAAGAAAAAGTCACTTAATTCTTCTTATGAAATACAATGATCAGGAAATGTGTATATTCCTCCTGTGGCTGGTACTCAGGCCTTCAATTGTTACTGCTCACCTCAGGAAACTTGCAGGAGATACTATTTGTGATCATGTGGTTTATAATGAGAAGAAAAATGTGGTTAGCACTTGCTTTTAAGTCAGTATATCGTATACACACATAAGCATACACCTGGAGGGACTTTAAGCAACTTATGTTTATCCTAGAGACAGAAAGGACACATTAGTGAATTGTGAGCACCAGGCCCAGTAGTGGAGAAGAGAGAGCTGCTACACAGGGCATGTTTGCCCTGTCTGCAGGGACACCTGCACACCTATCCCAGAGTGTGATGGCGGTGGTTCTAAGAGTGGATTGATCCCGACTTCCTGGAGGAGTTTTTAGATGAAAAGCCTTCTTCCTCATTACAGGGAGTTTCTCTTGCTCTCTTGAAATATAAAATATAATTAAAATATTTTCTCTAAACAGAGCTCTGAAAGGCATTTCTAAACAGAAACTGAAGTCAGAAGACCCCATGTTGGTATTTTGTAAATGTTTAATTCTTAATTTTTCTAACATATGGTTTACTTTAAAAGATCACACCACAATTTCAGAGAATATTTTAGAGAACCAAATGTTAAATTATTGCATTGTCTCGTTTGTCAAAACAGCATTGATATTAAAGATGGCCTAGTCAGCCATCATTGGGAGGAGAGGCCCCTTGGTACTGCAATCTTTATATGCCCCAATACAGGGGAATACCAGGGCCAAGAAGTGGGAGTGGGTGGGCAAGGGAGCAGGGAGGCGGGAGGGTACTTTCGGAATAGCATTTGAAATGTAAATTAAGAAAATATCTAATTAAAAAAAGTAAAAAAAAAATCACATAGGTAAGTGGCATATGTGTGCCAATATTTGTAAGGCTTCAGTGATTCCTACACAAAATAAACTGACCCACAAAAATGTGTGGTTAGAAAGCCTGTGAACAAATAAATAATTACTATTTATTAAACTACTACCTGAAAATTTTAAGGCAGAAAATATCCACAAATAATCTGCCTTCAAGGTCCAGTACCATGGGGCTGTAATCCTAGCACTTGGGAGGCTGAAGAAGAGGGATTGCAATTTCAAGACCATCTTAGACACACAGGCTTAAAGATGATAACGCCAGCTACAGTTCAGATCTTTATACTTAATTCCACTGTGGAAGAAAGAAAAAAAGTGTTCTGGTTTTGACACGTAGCAACACAGCGTTGGCTGAAAGTTCATAGCGAGCTCTGCTGGAATCATCTGTCCGCTTCTGCCAGCTGAAGATGGGTAGCTAGGAATGTCAGGAATCATTTGTCCACCTCTGCTAGCAGAAGATGGGTAGCTAGGAACTTCAGGATTTGGACAACCATTCACAGTTTTATGCTCAAAAAGTTCTAGTCACCTTTCTAAATACTTCTATTTACCCAAACCTTTCATTCTTAAAAAACAGAGTTAAAATTAGGATGAAATGCATTTAAAAAATAAAAGTCAAGCTCACTTTTAGCAACATAGAAAAATAAAGCGCTTATTAAAATTATTCATGCTGTTTATTTATGACTTCCCTTTTCCATGGCTGACAACATGTAAATAATTGGAAAATTAAAGCTTATCACTTGGGTTAACTGATAAATATGAAGATGATATATTTCATGCAAAAATGGGATATATTGAAATTCCAGCAAAAGCATTCCCAGAGGGTTGTGCTCTGCTGTGTAGGCTGGGCTTTTGTGCTTAACTGTCCCAGAGTTTTTTTTTTTTTTTTTCTTTTGTACATATAATTTTTCTCAGATTATGAAAGCTCACATGGGCTCTTTGCTTTCCACAGGTCTCTGCTTGGCTGTTGTTTCACACATGTTCTGTGCCCGACACTCCATGTTTGCAGCTAAGCTTTTGACTCACATGATGGCGGCCAGCTTAGGAACCCAGGTAGGAGACAGATGACACTCATGGTTCTCTAGGAGACGTCTGTGTCTTCTTTTTTTTTTTTTTTTTTTGGTTTTTTGAGACAGGGTTTCTCTGTGTAGCCCTGGCTGTCCTGGAACTCACTCTGTAGACCAGGCTGGCCTCGAACTCAGAAATCCACCTGCCTCTACCTCCCAAGTGCTGGGATTAAAGGCGTGTGCCACCACTGCGAGGCTTCTGTGATCCTTGAACTGAATGTCCATGCATAGTTTTAATATGGCGAAGAAGAGCATACAAAAATAATATCAGGCCAAATATGTGTATTTAAAAAACTACTTTTTGAGATTATAATATAATTACATTGTTGCTGTTTCATTTCTTGTGTCCAAACTTTTCCACCATGTTGCTCCTTGCTCTCTGTCAAATTTGGGGCCTTTATTTTCAGTAACTGTTTTCAGGCTGACCATTTGCTAGTAGTTAGCCAATTGCTGTGATCTTCTCTGCGAAGACTATTTCTTGTGCTCTCAGTGTGTGTGTGTGTGTGTGTGTGTGTGTGTGTGTGTGTGTTTGTGTGTTGCATCTGTGTGTGTATGTATGTGTATGCGTGTGGTGTTTATGTATGTGTTATTTGTTTTTGTTTGTGTGTGTATGTGTGTGTGTATACATGCACAGGTACACAGATGCTGTGGCATGATTGTGGAGCTCAGAGTCTAGTTTCCCTCCATTGGCTCACTCTTATCACCCAGAGGGATCCAGAGTCCAGCTCAGGTCATGAGGGTTACATAAAGGCACTTGCCCACCTTATGACCTAGTTGGCTGATTTCTTCTCACTCTCCTTTTTAAATTGAAAATATTTTTTCAGTGTACTTTTTTCATGGTTTCCCTCCCTCATCTTTTCCAAGATCCTCTCCAATTCTCTACCCTTCCCACTAAATATCTTCTTTCTCTCTCTTTAGAAAACAAACAAGCAATAAGTAAATGAAGGAATACATACACACATATATACATGTAAAAGAAAAGAAAAAGAAAAAGCCCAAGGAACACAAATGAAACCCTTGATAACACAACCTTGGAAACATGATAGACAAGCAAAAGACCAGTTGATAAAATCCTGCTGAAGCAAAGCAACATCAGACGAGGACTCCACGCAGATACCACGAGATTGTTCTGTGGTGGACTTCTGCTGCTCACGGGCCTACCTTTAAGTGTGGTTTATAGCCCAGTGAGACTCCAATGGAGACTAAATTTTCCTTTTCATGCGTTTGTCAGAAGGAGGTGACTTCTGGATTAGCACTGGAGGCTTGTGTCCACTCCCCTCTTAGGTGCTGGGACCGCCTCTGCTTAGGTCCAGTGCAGACACTATTCTTTGTACTTTCCATTGCTTTGGCACTATACACCCTCCCCTTTCCTCTTCTGCACAACTCTTTCAGCCAGGGATGGGGGTGGGGTGGGAGATGGAGGAAGTGTTTAATGAGGACATCACAGTTAAGACTCAGTGTTCACAGTCTCTGACTCTGTACATTGTCCAGATGTATCTCCATATTGTTTCTCATCTACTTCTGGAGGGAGCTTCTCTGGTGATGGCTGAGTTAGACACAGATTTACAGGCAGAGCAGAATGTCATCAGGAATCATTTTATTGCTGCATGCCCAGAAAGGTGGCATTTGGTTTTGATCTCAATCCATGGCCTATCTAGTCCCTGATTGATGGCCACCTGAGCAGTGTGCCATGTGTTTATCTAGTCCATGATTGACGGCCACCTGAGCAGTGTGCCATGTGTTTACAGTGGAGCTGCTTATGTGCATAGACTCGACTTGTGTGAATTCCTCATTGCACACAGTCTCTCATCAAGCACCGGCATCCGTTGTTGAAGAACTAGAGGGGCTGAAATGGAAAAGTATCTATCGGAAACATTGCCACTCTGTTGTGTTTCTTCTGTCCCAGGAATGAAAATGTCCTTTAAATTTCATAACCTGTTTTTCAGAGAAAAATTAAGGACTGTATTCCAGTTTATGTGTTCAAAGTACATGCAAACTGTAGACACTAGCAGCTGTTTCCAAAAGGGGCTTGCATTGAATTTGACAAGGCAATTTACGTTACCTTAGGATGCCATTGTGACTGTTTGGTCTTGCCTCTGCTTCTGTACATAACACAGTAAAGAACCTGCCTTCCACAATTAGATTTTCTTTGACTGCACCCACCGTTTTGGTGAAGCTGTTTCGGCAGTGGCATTTATACAGATTTAATTATAGCACCATGTTATTATAGACAATTCTTCAGCATGCTAGCAGACAAATTTGCTCATGTCTAGGGATGAGAAAGAAAGACCAGAATCTATATGTTAGAATATTGGCTTCTGGTTCACATTGTGCTTAACATGGATTTTGAGGAAAATGATTAGTCAGGTGTGTACATTCCCAGTGTATTTTTAGAGAAGACAAACAATATGGCATAAAATCATGTGAGGGATGATTTATGGTAAAAAATGTTTCAATAGCTTATTTTTACCCAATGTAATGGTTTAGTTATTTCATGTCAGAAACCACACAGTGTATACTTGGTATAGTTTCCATAGGAAATACTCAACCTATTTACCAACTGCCTGGATATTTAAAAATACTAACTTAAAGTGGATGTTGTTCTCACTTGACTAGACAAGAGATTTTTAAAGATTTATTTTTTAGCTCAGAGAGACTAAATCGGCAAAGCATAGGGTCTGCCTGGGTCTACACCGGGTCCTCTGGGTATAAGTTATGGCTGTTAGCTTGGTGTTTTTGTGGGACTCCTAAGAGTGGGAGCGAGTGTGTCTCTGACTCTTTGGCCTGCTCCTGGGACTCTTATCCTTCTATTGGGTTGCCTTGTCCAGCCTTGATATGAAGGCTTTTGACTTATCCTACTGTTTCTTGTTTTTTCCTGTTTGGCTGTTGTCTGCAGTTTGGCTGTTGGATACTTCCACTTTTTCTGAAGGGAAATAGAGTGGGGATGCAGCTGGGGAGAAGGGAGGTGGGGGAGGCTGGAAGGAGTGAAGAGGGGGGACCATAGTAAGGATGAAGAAGAAAATAATCTATTTTCAATTCAGAGATTTAATTTTGTTACTATGCCTGCATGTGGAGTGGGGGATATGCACATGAACTGTATTATGTAGCAGAGAGACGGTGGCATTGCATTCCAAGGAACTGAATTCATAGCTGTGGTGAGTCTCCGAGCATGGGTGCTGAGAACCACTCACTCGGCTGCTCTGCAAGGGCAGCAAGTGCCCTTGATTCCTGAGATGCCTCTCCCGCTCCAAACTGAGGACTTTTCAAAATTTCAGATTCTCTAAAACGAGAAATGGAAATGTTTACAGGAACACTGGCTTTTATTTACACTGACCAAACTTTAAAGAACTTATAGTATGAGTTGTAGAATTGTGTTATTGGGCCCTTTACAGTTCCAGACATGGATCTCCTATTTTTTGGATCTTGCATCTTTGCTGAGTAGACATCATTAAAACTTAAATTACCTGGAGAAATGAAAGAAACAAGGGGCTTGGGCTGTGGTTCTTGTTTAAGGAATAAAATGTCTCCACTTACCTATAGGGATGTGACTTGTGAATACAAGGAATGCAGGCATGCCAAGTTCTTTCCTCTTCAAGACTTAGTTGATTGTCATGTGTGTGTGTGTGTGTGTGTGTGTGTGTGTGTATGTGTGCACACACACGTGCACATGTGTGTACATATGTGTCACTGAGAGACGGATCTTCTGTAGCACAGGGTGCCTTGAACTTGCTATGTAGCTGAGGATGACCTCGAACTTCTGTTTCCATGTACAGCATGCTGAGATTAGGGACTTGCATCATCAGACTAGTTTAGACTATTATTTAGAATTCAGTAAAAGTTGGGCTGTTTATTACTCTGCAACATTCAGGAACATCATTGTACAATGTCTGATTTTCAGGAATGATCCAGATTGCACACAACTCCTAAAAGACTTCCCCTTAGTCTGAGCCCTTTAACTTTGAGGATGTTGCTGAAAATTGAGCCCAGGGCCTTGTGCATGCTAGGCAGACGCTACCACCTGAGCCATGTCTCATCCCTTCATTTTGAAGGAGTATGGTGCAGTGTATTTGTAAACCATATTGTCAGGAAAATGTGCCTGAGTTTGCTTGTTCTCTAATTTTAGAAACATATAGAATATTGTATTACTAATTCACTATATATTTTATTATATTTATATTCTGAATAGGATGTGGATACAAAATAGATTGTTCTTGTATTGAACTTAGATGGGTAGGGATGTAGTCGGAGGGGAAAATATGATCAATACACATTTTTGGATAAAAAATTTAGAAAAAAGTGGCATTGACCACAATACCAGCAGGTGGCAGTATAGGATTTTTTTCCCCACCCAAAACCAAAGTCAGTCTTGCAGAGTTGGAATAAGGTTAAAAACTGAAGGATCCTTTCAAAGATTTCTTTGGCCTAGCTACCGAGTGCATATAGATATAGCACAGCACGTACACATTGTGGGCATCTGGCTATGGCTTTTGTTCTTGTATTCAAAATTGCAGTGAACAAATTTGTAAGTTAACACCAGAAAGCTTGTATCTACCTGTCCTTGGTAGAAATACCTTGCTCCCACCTGTCAGTTACTTTTCAATGCAGGGGCCATAGAGTTATTTTTCCATCATTACATTTATGCTAAATAGTAACCTGCCTACTATTAATATAGAAAATTGTGTTTATTGGAATATCACAGACTTTTTGAGATAAGGTTTATATTTTTAGCAGTATATTTCTCTCAGTGTCAAGTTGCGTTTTTCTCATTTATCTGCAAGGAAACTCTTAAGCAGCAAGGTGTGAGAGCAGTCTCTTCCAGTGTGGTGGGAAGCACAGCCGACAGCCTTTCATGCTGTTGCCAGATATTCCTGGGGAAAACATCTACTTCTATCTTTGGAACTTTTATCTTAGAGTCACATTGCCCTGTGTGCCCTGAGCGGGCTGGTGGCAGGAGGGACAAAGGGCATCTTTGCCAGGCAGGGTTCTCAATTCCAGAGCTTCTGTCGGGAAAAGCAACTCCCCAAATCTAAAAAAAGAACAGAAAGATAACCATGTTTGCTCAGATTAATAAAACTTGCCAACAGGAAAACACTTGGTTTCTCTGTTTCTTTTTGTCTATTTGTTTGGCTTAACTTCATCTTCTGAAACTGAATAAAGCTATCTGTCCAGAGAAGCTTCATGTGCATGGCTGTGGTACAAGCTCTGTGAGGCCTCTCTACTTACTCACCATGGTCTGTGTGACTAGTTCAGAAGTTGAAACACTTAAGTGGTTTTATTTGTTTTTTACCTTTTTTTGTCAGCCAATGGATGCGCATGGATTTTAACTTCATCTTTCGTTTCTTCATGAAGGCGGAAGAGAATTTTATGTTAACTCTGAGGACTATTATTTAGAATTCAGTAAAAGTTGGGCTGTTTATCACTCTGCAACATTCAGGAACGTCATTGTACAATGTCTGTTTTTCAGGAATGATCCAGATTGCACACAACTCCTAAAAGACTTTCCCTTAGACTGAGCCTTTGTCATTTTAAGTTTGAGTATCTATCATCTTGGAGACTTTCTAAGGATCACTGACTGCAAGACTGAACCCAAAGCCATATATGACTCCAAAACCCTGTCTCCTTCCAGTAGAACAGGACTTACCCAAGTAACTTGGCCTGTGGCATTGAAACTGCTAAAATAAGAAAGACATGTCTAGGGCCCCAAATGCTATAACTAAGAACTCTGTTTGCCTGTCTATCTACCAGTCATCTATCTATCTGACTATATACATACATACATATCTATGTGTGTATGTATGTCTGTTTATATGTATGTATATATCTCTATCTACACCTATCTATCTACTATCTACATGTATGTCTACCTATCTGTCTGTCTGTCTGTCTCTCAGTCATCTTCATCATCATCATCAAGCTGTTACCTGTCTATTTTAGGTCAATTGAAGCAGAGTAAGATGAAGTGTTATAAATAGAGATAGTTTTCCTTTAGCTAGAACTTCTGGCTACTCATTAATCTGACTGGATCTTGTTCTCTTTACTTTTGCTAATTAAACAACAACAACAAAAGGTTTCAAGAGTTTAAATAATAGAATCAAAATTAGATCTTGCTTTGAACTAGCAACTGGAGCTGTAGCAAGGGTTGTCATTCAGAAGAATATTGTGACTACATGTTGTACAGATAGAAATAGATCAAACACTTCCTAACCTTCAGTGTAAGCAGTCTGCTCAAGTTCAGATGCTGAGCCGGTTATCAGAGGGCTGCCTCATCCTGTTTGTGAAGGGCCTGGAACAGCCTGGAGTAACCCTCCGGTTCATGCCTCTGCCTGTGGCCACTGCTGCTGCCTCTCATTAGTTGTAACTCTATGTGTCTGCATAAGGAAATCATCTTAAGAAAACCCATTAACTTTTAATTTTATTTAAGAATAAAAAAGAAATAATTTTCTTTAAAACTGCTTTTATCCATTTATTGTTTTGGGAAAAGGTCTCTAAGGTCAACTTTTTTTTTTCATGTGTGTACATTTATAGCAAGCATATATGTGTGTGTGTGTGTGTGTGTGTGTGTGTGTGTGTGTGTGTGTGTGTACGCACATGTACGCATGCATGCGTGTGTGCGTGCAAACATGGAGGATTAAGGGTGATACCTGGAATCTTTTGTGATCCCCATTTCACAGTATTCAGTGAGGCAGGTCTCTCAGTCAGACTCAGAGAACTGATAGGACAAACCTTGCTAAGCAGCTCCCTCCCTCTGGGTATCCCTGTCTCTACCGTTGATGGTTGGAGTTATAGGTGACCTTCCTGACCAGATAGCATTTGCATATGTTCAATATCGATTCTAATCCTGCTTGTATGGCAACTGATTTAACTGCTGAGCCACCCCTCCAGACATTCACGTTACCCTTTTGCCTTTTAATAGGTCCATAATTGCACTCGTATTTGAGACCACCGTGTGAGTCAGTGCATGTACATAATGTTTAATAATGATGAGATGAGAGTGAGCATCTCCCCTGCACATCCTCAGATGCTCCTTGAGTACGTTGAAATGTATACCAAAGTATTGCAGACTAGAGTTCCACTATGATACTATATATCATTAGATCTAATTGTTCTTATCTTCCTGCATCCTGGGACCTGTTATTCAGCCTGTTCTTAACTTTCCTTTTCTACCTATATGGCCTCTGATAACTATGTTTCTATTCTCTGCCTTTGTTTTTTGTTTTTTTTTTAATTAGATCTTGTCTTCATTTACATTTCAAATGCTATCCTGAAAGTACCCTATACCCTCCCCATATCTGCTCCCCTACCCACCCATTCTCACTTCCTGGCCCTGGCATTCCCCTATAATGAGGCATATAATCTTCCCAGGACCAAGGACCTCTCCTACCATTGATGGCCTACTAGGCCATTCTCTGCTACATATGCAACTAGAGAAACAAGCTCTGGGGTGAACAGGTTAGGTCATATTGTTGTTCCTTTTATAAGGTTGCAGACCCCTTTACCTCCTTGGGTACTTTCTCTAGCTCCTTCATTGGGGGACCTGTGTTCTATCTATGACTGTGAGCATATACGTCTATATTTTCCAGTCACTGTCATAGCCTCACAAGAGATATTTATACCAGGATTGTATAAGCAAAATGTTGCTGGCATCTGCAATAGTGTCTGGGTTTGGTGGTGGTTTGTGGGATGGATCCCAGGTGGGGCAGTCTCTGCATGTCCCTTCCTTCCATCTCAGCTCCGAACTTTGTCTCTATAACTCCTTTCATGAGTATTTTGTTCCCCATTCTAAGAAGGAATGAAATATCCACACTTTGGTCTTTCTTCTTCTTGAGTTTTATGTGTTTTGCATATTGTATCTTGGGTATTCTAAGTTTCTGGGCTAATATCTGCTTATCAGTGAGTGCATATCATATGTGTTCTTTGTGATAGGGGTACCTCACTTAGGATGATAACCTCCAGATTCATCCATTTGTCTAAGAATATCATGAATTCATTGTATTTAATAGCTGAGTAGTACTCCATTGTGTAAATGTACCACATTTTCTGTATCCATTCCTCTGTTGAGGGACATCTGGGTTCTTTCCAGCTTCTGGCTATTATAAATAAGGCTGCTCTGAACATAGTGGAGCATGTGCCCTTATTACAAGTTGGAACATCTTCTGGGTATATGCCCAGGATTGCTGGGTCTTCTGGTAGTACTATGTCCAATTTTCTGAGGAACCACTAAACTGATTTCCAGAGTGGTTATACCAGCTTGCAATCCCACCAGCAATGAAGGAGTGTTCCTCTTTCTCCACATCCTCGCCAGCATCTGCTTTCACCTGAATTTTTGGTCTTAGCCATTCTGACTGGTGTGAGGTGGAATCTCAGGGTTGTTTTGATTTGCATTTCCCTGATGATTAAGGATGTTGAACATTTTTTTCAAGTGCTTCTCAGCCCTTCAGTATTCCTCAGTTGAGAATTCTTTGTTTAGCTATGTACCCCATTTTTTAATGAGGTTATTTGATTTTCTGGAGTCCAGCTTCTTGAGCTCTTTGTATAATTGGATATTAGTCCCCTATCTGATTTAGGATTGGTAAAGATCCTTTCCCAATCTGTTGGTGGCATTTTTGTCTTATTGACAGTGTCTTTTGCCTTACAGAAGCTTTGCAATTTTATGAGGTACCATTTGTGGATTCTCGCTCTTACAGCACAAGCCATTGCTGTCCTGTTCAGGAATTTTTCCCCTGTGCCCATATCTTCGAGGCTTTCCCCCACTTTCTCCTCTATAAGTTTCAGTGTCTCTGGTTTTATGTGGCTGTCCTTGATCCACTTAGTCTTGAGCTTTGTGCAATGCGATAAGAATGGACCAATTCACATTCTTCTACATATAAACTGCCAATTGAGCCAGCACCTCTTGTTGAAAATGCTGTCTTATTTCCACTGGATGGTTTTAGCTCCCTTGTAAAAGATCAATTGACCATAGGTATGTGGGTTCATTTCTGGGTCTTCAATTCTATCCCATTGATCTACCTGTCTGTTGCTGGTCCAGTACCATGCAGTTTTTATAAAGATTGCTCTGTAGTATAGCTTGAGGTCAGGCATGGTGATTCCAGCAGAGGTTCTTTAATTGTTGAGGATAGGAAAGAATTCTTTCCTAGGTTTTCTATCTCCAGTGTTGTCTCCCTTTGTGATTTCGTTAAAGTTTATACTTCCATTTTTAGATCCTTGATCTTTTGTTCAATCCTTTACCTGTTTTTTTTGTTTTGTTTTGTTTTGTTTTGTTTTGTTGTTTTTCTCCTGTTATTCTTTAAGGGATTTTTTTTTATTTCCTCTTAAAGTCTTCTACCTGTTTACCTCTGATTTCCTGTATTTTTTTTAATGGAGTCATTATGCCCTCTGTAAAATCCTCTATCAGCATCATGAGATACGATTTTAAATCCAAATCTTGCTTTCCGGTGTGTTGGAGTATTCAGGACTTGCTCTGGTGGGAGTACTGGGTTCTCTGATGTTGCCAAGTAGTCTTGGGTTCTGTTAGTAAGATTCTTGCATTTGCCTTTCGTCATCTGGCAATCTCTCATGTTAGATGTTCTTGCTGTCTCCGGCATGAGCTTGTTCTTTGTGTGGGCCTGTAAGCCTGTGTCAGCACTTCTGAGAGACTCTCTTTCTCCTTGCTAGACCTGTGCACAGAGGGCTGTGGAGCAGCCCCACCTCCTGGGTATAGATCAGGCAGGAAGGACCCTGTCCCAGCTGCTCTGCTGCTTTTGTAGCCTATGTGCTCCTGGCTGGGCCCGCTTTAGATTGTCACTGGAGAGAGAATGGCAATCTCTCCTGAGTCCCAGGGTAGGTCAGAGCACTTCCTGGAGACAAGCTTTCCTCTGGCAGGAATGGTGCACAGAGCAACTTCTTCCTTCCTCTTCCTTATTCTTCCTTGTTCTTTCTCCCGTGGTCCCTGCCTGAAACCCTAAGCCCAGGACCTCCAGCTCCATCTATTTCTTCTTCCCAGCTACAGGCTATAGGCGGTTTTTATTAACCAATCAGGGATAACTTTGAGGTTAAGGTTTACACAACAAAAGCTGGTGTAGTAAGGATTTGCTCTGTTGGAGAAACTAGGTCTTGGGAAACAGTATTTAGTATTTGAATACATAGCAGCACCAGACCAACTCTCTACATAGCTTTAAAAGGTCCCAACGAGGAATCCTACCTTACTGTCATTGGTTGGAAATTTAGCCAATAGTGATGGAAATGAAGAATTCAAAGGAATAAAAACTGATAAAAATCATCTTGTTTTCATTGTGGAAGTTTGATTTCCTGTTTCTTTAAATCAATAACAAGAATACACTGTAGATTTTATCTAATTTCACAAACTTTAATGTAATAATTACTAAATAGTATATACGATAATGACATAAGATAGGTATAGTGTTATTCCCATGTGTCAGATGAAAAAGTTGTATCAGATTTTAATTCCATGTCAGGACCACATGGTGGTAACAGAACTGGGATTTGATCACAGCTGCTACTCTGAAATGCTGCCTCAGAAAAGAGATAGTCATCAAATTTATCACTAAAGGAGGAAGATAACTTAAGGTGGGCATGGATGGGTCATTTCCTTTTATTGGCATAGAAAAAGTTGGATGGTTTATTAACTGGAAATGAACATAATTTGGAGTTTTGTGGCTTTAATGGTTCCATAGTACATTCAAGCTGATAGATAAGCTATTTCTTGTATAAATGTCTTGATGCTGTCCTGTAAAACCTATGAGGAATCTGTGTGCTATAAATGCCTTTAGAAAATATTGCTTCCTGTGTTCCAGAGGTGGTGAATACTGTTATCATTCCTATATTACAGACTGGAAAATAAGGCTTAACAAGTAGAAGATTACTTTCCTGCCTGTAACATCCAAAGAGTGTTAAAGAAAAAAGAATTTCTATCAAAGTCTGCATGGCTAGAAATCCCAGATTTTTGATTCCATGTTTTATGGAGTAAATAAGGTATTTTGAATAATTAGAATATAAAGAACATTTTGAAACCAAGGAAGGAAAGGATATCTCTACTGTGAAGTGGGAAGTAGAAAAGATTAAAGAGTAAATGGGTTGCAAAGGGATCAAAATAGGACAGCAGGTGATTACTGAAGGGACCCTGATATAGCTGACTCCCATAGAAGTGGATGCTCACAGTCATCCATAAGAGGGAGCACGGGGCCCACATTGGAGAAGCTAGAGATAGAACCCCAGGAGCTGAAGGGGTCTGCAACCCTAGAAGAGGAACAACAATATGAACTAACCAGAACCCCCAGAACTCGTGTCTCTAGTTCCATATATAGCAGAAGATGGCCTAGTCAGCCATCATTGGGAGGAGAGGCCCCTTGGTAATGCAATCTTTATATGCCCCAATACAGGGGAACGCCAGGGCCAAGAAGTGGGAGTGGGTGGGCAGGGGAGCAGGGAGGGGGGAGGGGGGAAGGGGAAGGGAGGAGGAGACTTTCGGGATAGCAATTGAAATGTAAATTAAGAAAAGATCTAATAAAAAATTGAAAAAAAAAAGAAACCTAAAAAAAAAGAAAAGAAAAGAAAAGATTAAAGAGTAAATGGGTTGCAAAGGGATCGAAATGGCTGTCATACCAAATGGGAGAGATCTGACTGTGTCCTAGGGGAATCAGCACTGGAGCAGAGGATGATAGAAGCTGCAATACCAAGGGCAACAGCTGCTCCTACTTCTCTTCCTCCTCCTCCTCCTCTGGTGGCTTTGATCTTAGAAGCTTATTGAAGGAAACTGTCTCCTACATTTGCCACCAAGGGACAGGTCCATACTACCTCATTTGCAAGTTCTAAACAAGAAATGACATATAATGTAAGGTGGGCATGATGGGGCCATTTTCTTTTACTTCAATAGGAAAAGTTGGAAAGTTTAGTAGCTAGAAATGAGCAGTTTGGAGCTCTGTGAGAGTTATAGAGATTAATGACTTTCTCTTTGCTCAGTTTTTGTCATATAATTTGATCAGTTATTAAAAATGTTATAATAAATCACTCACTCCTAAGTTGTGTGCTAAACCTAGTAGTATGGTAGCGAGGGCAAGGTTAAAGCTGTAGTGGTCTCCTGGCTCTTGGATCCTAATTTTTCTCATTGTGATTGTTGTGGTGACTGACTGATTTGATTATTCTTGACGCAGAGGCAGGAGGGTCTTTGGTTGGAGACTAGCCTGGACTGTATAATAAGGCCCTGACTCATAAGACAAAACCAAAACCACATTTTTATAATACCACATCATTTTTGTTGTTATTATTATTAACAATTTATACAGCTTCTATAAGAAAAACATTGTGAGGTGTGCTTGGGGAAAATTATAATGCTTCAGGTAAAAAATGACATCAATTTGATAAAAATACTAATTTCAAGAAAGAAGTATGATATACCCACAGGCACACACACACTGCATTTATCTTTCTGTTCATTTTTAGTATACATTTTTCCCTTTTATATCAAGTCTGTCTTTTTCAGAATGTTTCAATAATAAAATCCAGTTTCCTTTTCTGTACGAGCTTTGAAAATTTAACTCAAAGAGACTGTTCTCACTAAATTGAAAACAAGTGGACAGTGAAGTTATAAAAATAGTTCCATGGTCACACTACTGGGAAACTCAAACTTTCCCAAGTGCTGAAGCAGCGAAGCAACAGAAGGAGTGAGTAATGCTTTGAATGAGACTACAGTGACATTATCATGTTTGCAACATGGCTTTTGTTACTAGGAAAATTCGTGAGGCAAATCCAGTTTACCAGAAAATACCAGTTTGGAATCTTCTATTACAGCCTCAGAAACATAAACTATCCTTGACTTTTAAAAGGCTTCTTTTGATGTGTCTAACAAGACAAGAAAAATGTTTTGTGAACTTTTAATGATAGCCTTAAAGGACTTTAAACAACAAATATGCAAGTGTCTGGTTTTGGAATCAGAAGGACTGATGAGTAACATCCCTGATTGAAAAACAATCAAAAGAGTGAGAAAGTGTGCCTTGCAGAGCCTTTAGGAAGCTAAATGGTAACTCTTGTTCAGTAACCATGAAATGGGGCCTCGGAATGTGCGGATGGCAGTATACAGCAGGAGTGACCTCGGAATGTGCGGATGGCAGTGTACAGCAGGAGTGACCTCGGAATGTGCGGATGGCAGTGTACAGCAGGAGTGACTGTTCTACCACCCTCCTGCAGCATGCTGGGAATCTCCTTCACCCTAACCTTACCCAGCATGCTGTGTGTCCTCTCGGAGAGCTAGAGCAGCTTCTCCACACTTAGATGTTGTCTTTAGTCAGCTGTGAGAACTGTGACAGCTTTGTAACTGTGTCCCCCTCTTTCTCTCCCTAAACAGTTCAGTCTGTTAAGCTCCTTCCCACCCCTTGATGGACTGGCCACAAGGCTTTCTTGTTCTCTATTGTTGGTAATTAGACATTATTAGTGACTTGTCTTTTTTAAATAAGATATTTTCCTTCTAGTCAGAGTTTTTTTCATATTTGTGTCCTTATTACTTGTGTGGAATTGTTTGAACTTTAAAAAGAGGATATGTGCCATAGTCATGTTGATTAAAGTATGTATATGTCTGTGTACTGATAAGTGGAGTGGGTTTGGGTATGTAAATACACACTTGAAAGGTGAAATAGGCATATATATATATATATATATATATATATATATATATATATATATATATATGTATGTATGTGTGTGTGTATTTAAATCCTAAGATGTATTTAAGCACTCAGTGTTGTTGACTATGAAAGGCACTTAATGTGTGTAATTACAATTGATCTTTATAGGACTGTGCAATACAATATCCTGGGGAAGGATTTTCTTTCTATTTCCCTGGAACAATTACAGGTTTTTACAATTAGCCATTTGCTGCATTATGCCCATAACCAGCCCTTTCTTTTAAATGATAGGACCTGGCTCTCTTTTGTGACACTTTTTAACCAGTAGCCTTTCCACTGGTGGACTCTAGAATTCCATTTTGCAAGCTGAGCTCTCCTGAGTTATATGCTCTACCAAGGGAGAGTTCAATGTTAAGTTGGCTGTTTACCTAGTGGGACTTTAAGTTCCTGAGGGAAGAGACTATTCCTTTCTATATCACATACTATGCCAAAAGGTCATAAAAATAAGACAGGCTTTCCTATAGGCCTGCCCCTTTGGCTGAGCCCAAGCACGCCATCTCCCAAGAACATATACTCTGTGTTCTGCCAGGAGCAGGGAGGAGCTTGGTTCCAAACAGTGTGTTTTGGTTCTAAGGGTGAATGTGGTTGCCAGACTAAAACATTTGTAGGTTACATGTCAACAACAAGAGGGTTTTGTGCCAAACTTCATCTGCAAATGAGCACATATGCATATGATCTCAGGGATTTCGGTGAGAAGGAAGAAATGTGGGAGCTCACCCAAGGCTTCTGTTTGTTCTCTTGCCCTTCTAGTTAAGGATGAGTGCAAGTGAATATTTGAGGGGGCTGAGCCAAGCATGTCAACTTTCCGAAGTATGAATTTCCTTTAAAATAAATACCTGAAGAATTTAACCATCTTTGAGAATTAAATGAACTTTCTTTGTCCTTACAAAATGAAGTCTAGTCTTGTCTGTTTATTCCAATCTTCAAACTTTAGATCCATCCAACCCATCTCTGGTAGGATAGCCTCCACACTGCTCCCTGTGGCTTTATTCTGATATCTCTTTCTCCACTCCTCCATCCCTTTCCTATCTTCTGTGTGTGTGTGTGTTAGAGAGAGAGAGAGAGAGAGAGAGAGAGAGAGAGAGAGAGAGAGAGAGAGAGAGAGAGAATATGAATCTCGAGCACACGGACTCATCTAAGCTAGTTGCCTGAAGAGCTCCAGGAATCCTCCTGTCTCTGCCTTCCTAGCACCAGGATTAAATTATTTGAACTTTAAGGCTGGTGCTGCAAATTGACACTCAGGTTCTCCTGTGTGACTAGTTCATCATGTCCCATCCAATAGACCTTTGTCTTCTTAGCAGCTAGAGGGATCCCTTTAAAGACAAAATTAACTGAAATCATTGTCCCACCAGAACTCTCTGGGGCCTCCTACTACATATAGCAGAAGAACCCATGGTTTCCATCCTGATCAGAGTCAGTTGGTGCCTCTTTTGAGATCTCATTTTCACCCACTTCCATCTGTGCTAAGTCACAGAAAGGCCTGAGACCCTTATTTCATTGGTACATCCTTCATTCATGACTTGAATAGCCACTTCTGAGTTACCCCCAACTCACAAAGTTACAGTGCTGTTAACCTCAGTCACATTACATATAAAGATCTGGATTTTCCTGTTCCTGTATTAAATTTTGTGTCCCTTCTCCATCTCCATTTTTCATCTTCTATAATATCACATCCACTACATCAAAAGTCACTTGTCTGTTTTGTTGCTGTGTTTCTAATGCCCACAAACAACAAAACAAAACAAAACAAACCTCTTTCTGACACGTAGTACATTTTCACACTGACTCATGAAAAATTGAGAAAAGCAATGAGGTTGAAGCTGGGTACAGGCTTGTCCTTCAGAGTCCTCTTCAGATATCTGAAACTTGCCTATCGCCATTTTCCAAGAAGGTAGTTCTTCCTCTGCTCTCAATTTCTTAAAAGGGCAAATTACAACTTTAAAAAAGATTTATTCTTATTTTTAAATGCAGTACTACAATATACTTTTAATGAAAAGGTTGTATTATGCATCTTTATGTTAAATGTATTTAATCCAAAATTAATTTTGCCAGAAGGAAAGATGATAAGAGAAAGTTAACGTGCCAAGCTCAGGCCCACTTATCTCATAATCTGTCTGACTATTTCAGATCTCAGTTGTACTCTGTAACTTCTCATGATAAAACCCATTTTCACTTCGGACTAGAAACCACCAGAGCATCCCTGCTGCTCTCACAGCCTCTGCTGGAGGGCTCTGCCCCATTCAGAAGCCACAGGGACAGTGGTTAAAACACAGGCCCATGAAGGGTAAGGAAAGGTAAAGTGGGCAGAAGGCAGCTAACCCAGCTACGTTAACCAGCTTTTTAAAGTCAGGCAGATGCTAATGCTGGTGAATCAAATAGGAAATGTTAAGATTTCTGAAGCTTGAGGACATAAATTGTACCTAAAATTTTTGTTCCTAAGGCCGCTTGAACAATTTCTTATTGATGGTCAAAGTATGAGAGGACAGAACAACCTGAACGGCATTAGAAGAAAGACATTTTCTTAATATTCTTCTATATTCTATAGCAATAAAATTGTGTGGTAAGTGTAGATATTCATGATGAATATTAATTACCTATATGTAATATTAGCAAATGTCTGTCATGCCAAAATAATTAATATAAGCCATTGAAGTAGTGAGGAATGAGTAGTATGTTAGAATAAGGCTGAGATTAAATACCTCAACATACTATAGTATGTCTAGACATCAAAAGGCAACCCTGTTATATTAATGTCATATTTATATTGATGAGATTCTTCATTTATTATATCTAATATAACTTTTTGAGAGTCTTTGAACTGATGAGTAGCTGAAAGCATTCTTTATGATAACTGAGTTAATGCTATATAACAATCATAACTTTCTACTGCCCACCTGAAAATATTTTCAAATATATTCATTGAAGGAGTAAAATTGTATTCCTTGGAAGCATGAAACTGGAAGGGTTGAGTTTCTTTGCTACTTTGAATTTGCCTAGGGAAGTGATCAATAAATATTGATTTTTAGAAGAGCACCAAATAGCACTAGCTATTACATGAGTCCTGGTGTATAGGCACCAATAGCATAGAGTTTTCCTTCTGTAGGAAAAGGTTCAGGGCTACAGGGATCTGAGAGATTAACTGTAAGGACTCAGATTAGCCAACGATTAGTATTCTGACTTGGGTGATTATTATCCTCACACCCACCAGATACTCATGAGACTCCAACAAAAATGTCCTCTGTCATTTAAAGAAACAACCCTTGGGGAATCTTTGACTCTAAGGATTTGGAATTACTCTTTGGAAATCTTTCCCAGGATTCACGATAGAAAGACTCATGAGAATATAAAAAAGTTAGGCGAGAGCAAACAAGTCCTTCTCTGTTGTATGTGAGTTTGAATCAGGGCAGGAAAATCCCATTTGCCTTTTATGCAACATAAAGACTAAAAGCCTTCTGTGAGATATCTATGTAAGAACATTTTA
The DNA here is from genome assembly GCA_902729485.2 of Mus minutoides. Lineage (NCBI taxonomy): Eukaryota > Metazoa > Chordata > Mammalia > Rodentia > Muridae > Mus > Mus minutoides. The sequence continues at coordinate 886,408 of LR755141.1, read as the reverse complement.
GATTTACCGTACACAACAGTTATTCACTGTTCCTATTATCCAATTATTTAGCGTGTTTTGCAATGTATTAAATTATATGCTAGGAACTACAGAGGAAAATACATAGAACAAAATTGAGATCCACCTGTTTGTAAGGAAGGTGGGAAAAGTGAGCAGAGGAACTCTCTAGAGTAGAGTAAGCTTGGGGGGGTCTTCAGAGCACATAGTAGAAGGAATTAATACGGAGTCATTCATTCTACCCTGGAAGACGAGTGGGCTCAAAGGATTTTGATAAAGATGAGAATTCTCAAGTTATATTGAAAGTTGAAATGTTTTTATCATGTAGAATCTATAGTTAAAATGCAAACGTTAGTAAAGGCAGAGGTATGGGGTGTGTCTGGTAGGATCAGTGATGCAAAGGGATTTCTTTAACCTGGATTATGTTCTGTTTAGTTTGCGAGGATTCATTGAGGGAGGAAATCGCTGTCTGGTGCAGACCTGGAAATGGAGGAGATTAGTCTCCATATCTAAGCAGGATTGATCTAGGGGAAAGTAACAAAAATAACAATTCCTTACACCTATGCTTGGATGAGAGTTTGGGCCCCACAGGTACGGATTTGTGTCTGACAAGCACTTCTTTTAGAAATGTGTTAATTGATCTAAAAAGGCCGAAGTGTGCCTTACTACGCTATTTCCCATGGAAGGTTTAGACTCCTCTTTTCTGTCAGGTGTGAGTAGGATCACAGTTTTTTCTATTTATTTATTTATTTATTTATTTATTTATTTATCTATCTATCTATCTATCTATTTATTTATCTATTTATTTATTTAATTTTTGGCCCTTTATTCTTATATTGAGTTAATATCTATTAGAAATTAAGTAATTTATTATACACTGAAATATATTAGTTTTTTAAAAATATTAATGTCTTACAACAATCTAAAAAACTGTGATATTTGTTCCAGTGAAGGAATACGAAAAGATATAAGGTAAGTATTTTTAAATGCTACTTCAAATTCATTCTACTAAAATCATGTACTAAGGACCCACAAAAATATATACATATATGTTTATAAAAATTATTAATAAAAAAAAGAAGCCATAAATGTGGAAGAGAACATGGAGAGGACATGAGAGGGATTGGAAGAAAGGAAAAATGTAAAAATATGGCCTTCATGATAATATAAAAAATGAAAATTAAAATGACCCACAAAAGCTTAATCAGTACAACTTTTAACTGTTGTAATATTTAAAATTCAGGAATAAATACAATAATATTACAAAGCAAAAATAACAATTGTTTAATTGTGGAAAATGTATCCTGTGTATGTTTTTAGTGGGACTACTTTTTATTTTCCTGTGTATGTTTTCAGTGTGACTACTTTTTGTAAACTTACCGTCGAATTCATATTCTTGAGTTAAAGACAGAATTCATAGTCCAAAATGTATGGTGGAACAACACAGGAAGATGCTTGTTCTGTTGTTTACGTTTTGCCATGAGTACCTTATTTTTTTTCTAAGTTATTAATAGGCTTGAGAAAAATAATATAAGCAGTTGCGCTGAACAGAAGCAAAGTGGAGAGAATAGCCTTCCGCCAGAGCCTGCTGCTGTTTTGAGAGGGGAAGCTGGGTGCAAACAGTTGTGTGAGAAACTGGGAGAGAGGAAGCAATTCAGTTCCACAATGACTGCTGATATTTGATTTACTCATTTTGGAGTTTACAAGAGGCTGCCAAGTTGCGTCTAATGCATGCTGCGTAATCCTTGGAGACCTCCCTTCAGGCCAATGTCTGTGATCCTTGCGTCAGTGGTGGCCGTGAGGGAGGAAACAACTTAAGAAAGGATTGTTTACTACTTAGTTTAACTTGGAATTAAAAGACGAAAATAAGCACTTGGAACTCTGTTTTTGTTTTGTTTCTCATAAAAAAATAAATTCATTACCCACCCACCCCCGCCCCCAGAGAGAACCCAGCGAACAATCCCAAATACTAATTAGAATCCCCTTCTGAGCAGCATATTTGAAGGTCTTTGAAGGTCAGTGAGAAAAGTCTTACTTTCTAAAATGACCTCCGTATTCCCTATCATTTGTAAGTTCCATGTGAGAGTAAGCAAACAGACTAACCAAAAATTACCTCAATGTTCACAGTCATTCTATCAGTTGCTTATGAGATTAGACAAACTAACTCCAGCCTAATTGTGTCCTCAAGGACACAGTGGTCTAAGGAGCATTGGGGGAGACTCTCGCATCCGAAGCATACAGAGGGTATGTGGAAAGGACTGCGGATGGTGCCGGAGTTGCCTTTTTTGCTACATACTTAGTTTTCCAGCTAGTGGATTATAGTTTCCTTGAGGGTAAAGACTGCCCATATTTGTTTGTTAAATCTCATCCTGTTGATAGACTGGAACACGAGGAGAAACCTTTGAGCGTCTACCTGTGAGTAATTGTTTCCCTAGGATAAGCCTACTTCAGCTGCTAAGTGGAGCCTAGCGTGGGAAAGGGGTTGAGGAAATAAAGGTCACAGACTCAGCAGTGTATGGACCGCGCACGGCTTTTGTTTGCTTTTTCTCTCTTGCGTGCAGAAGGAAGTGATAGGACTGCCCAGGAGCACAGCTGGCTGCAAGCTCAGCCCCACTTCTACAGCTCTCTATCAAGAGTGGATTCCCAGGCACCCACTCGATGCCATCACTCCACAAGTAGTTTTAAGATAGACAGGGAGGGGGGGGGGTTGAAAATGGACCCGATCAGCATTTATATTTTAGAGCAATCCATCGGTAAGATTTGAAAACAAAGGAAACACGGGGAAGCAAGGAGCATTGTAAGTTCTAAAAATGTAAAAAGAAAAGAACAATCCCATGAGGTCTCAACTTCAGACAGAATTATCAGCAACCAAGGAATGCTGAGAGTGGGAGGAGAAGTCTTCTGTAGGGAAGAGCACACCAGTTGGTTATCCAAAACCAAACGGCTCGCCCTAAAAACATACATACGAGGAACATGAAGCAGATTGAGGAAGGTGTATTTATGTATTTAAGAACACACACACATGTATGTAACAACTCTTAAAACAAAAGAGGCCATGAGTTTGAATGAGGCCAAGGGGGCACATGGGAGGGGTTAGAGAGGAGTCAGGAAAGAGGGATAATGTTGTAATTACATTATAATTTCAAAAATACTTAAAAACATACAAGAACAAACAGCAATTACCATAGGAGTAAAATACAAGTTATTTTATTAGCTTAGGTTTAATTGCTTTTTTCTGGAAATGCATAAGTTAAAGCTATTTTTGTTTGGAGAGTGGATTCTTCTCATCACAGGAAGAACAACTTTTCCCCCATTTCCTTCTGGGCTTTTATATTTTCAATTTTCTTCTTCATTATGCTGTTTGTTATTGTTTGTATTTTATCTTTGATTTTTTTCCCAAAGGGTCAATAGCATTTATTTAATTTTAAATTTTAATTCAATTAGAGTAAATTATTTTAAGATGATATTTAAGCCCCTTGAGTCCCAGAATGTCATCAGTGATATCTGGGCTTTATAAAGTTCAGGGAATATTAAATACTCGGCCTGGCAGCATCCTCTTTACTGAGATCACTGGGGAAAGCATGCATGCAGAATCCTAGTCTCCCAGGCAGGCTGGGAAAGCTTGAGTTTCACGGCAAGGCTTTATCTTCTGAGCTTTGACAGGTTCCTTCAGAGAAGTGACCACCACATGGTTCATTGTGGAGTCACATCTCAGCTCCACTTTGTGATCACCAAAGAACTGCTAACCTAACAATGTGTTTATGACAGCCACAACCTCAGTATGTCACCTTCTCCTGAGGATATGGGTCACCTCAAGTTCCCCATTTCCCGTTAGCCTCTTGTCTTTATGAGGAAGTCAACAGTGGCTGATCTTAGAGATCCCTTTCCTATTCAGTCTGACCCTGAGCAGTGACTGCTCTGTGCTCTAGTGCTATGTAGCCTTTGCTTCTAAGAAAACAGCCCATACTCTCAATATTCACAGCTTGATAATACTTTAAGCTGCATATATATATATATATAAATATACACATGAACATCATTACAGTTAAAAGCATCATTGTGTGATGTCTGCTGCTAATTGATGGAATATTCTGTATGTCTTGCACTCTACCTTTTATGCCAGAAGTGGCTAGATCCTACCTGTGCAATTTTGGAGCAGAAATTAAACGATGAGTTCCAGGAAGGCTTACATTAGCTGTTATTTCTGATTTAATCAAATTAAAAGGAAAGGATAAAAAAGGACAATGAAGTCCACCTGTGTCCAGTGTTGCTGGAAATTATGTCCCTGCTAAGTTGACATTTTTGATTAAAGGTTCTAATTATCAAGCTGTTAATACTCTGAGTTGAGTACTCATTAACTGTGCTACCATTTAATAACTTTGATCACAAACCTTTTCTTTCTTTTAATCTTGTGTTTTTCCACTGAATACTTTAGGAAAGGTAGACTCAGGCCAGATGATCCCAGTGAAAGATGGAAAGTGAGTGAGGGTTTTATAGTGTTTAGAATTTATCCAAGGTATGGATGCAGATGTTGAAAAACAAGCCTGCAGAGTGACTAAAGGTTTAAAAGGAGAGGAAAAAGCATAAATTGACAACCAACAGCTCCCTCCCCCACATTTGAAGGTGTTTTAGTTAGGGTTTTCCATCGCTATGGAGAGATACCATGACCATGGCAACTCTTATAAAGGAAAACATTTCATCTGGGCTGACTTACAGTCTCAGAGATTAAGTCCAATATCAGGTCAGGAAGCATTGGCAGCATGCAGGCAGGCAGGGTGCTGGAGTAGCCAAGAATCTGCAGGAGGAGGATGTGCCACTCTGGGTGTTACTTGAGCATATATGAGACCTCAAAGCCCACCTGCGCAATGACAGTAACAGTAACACACCACCTCCAACAAGGCCAACCTTCTAATAGTGCCACTTGGAATGAGCCATGCATTCAATCACATTTATCCATGGGGCCGGCCATACCTATTCAAACCACCACAGAATGCAGACCACGTTCACACTGAGGACTAAGACAAGGAGAAGTTTGTGTGTTTAGGAAAGCTCCTCACAGGTATAAGGAATGCCACTGACATTAATATATTCTCGATCTATTAATCCACTATTTATAAACCTTGAGGTCAAATTTGATATATTTTTTTTTACCTAGAATATTTTAATAGTTTTACTCCATTCTGAAACTTGTTTTCAAGAAAGCTTTTTGATTCATCTTTGTTCTCTCTCTCTCTCTTGCTCTCTCTTTTATTTTTTTTGAATGAGAGAAGAAGTAAATGCTATTGAGTATCTTATTGAAAACAAAGGAGAGTAGTTTTATAAGAGCATCACAGAGACAGACATGAATAACTTGCCCAGTTTCCTGGTGTAAATACAGCCTCATTCAGATAATTTCTAAGTTGTCTTTGACACTGTGCACATGTCTTGTGCCTGTGACAATGAAATGCCTCATCACCACAAAATAACTGTCATTTGGAGATGTCTCAAAAAAGTAGACCTTGTGTGGTAGTTGCGTTTTGTTCCCAAGCTCAAAGCACACAGCAAGTTAACCTTGTGTTCAGGGTTACCTGTTATCTCCATTTGCCTAGGCCTGTCCTGCTTTGAGCTCTGCAACTCCAAGAGCCTGCTCCATCACTCACTTTGGGGACATTTGGAACAGCTGAACATTTTAATTAATATTTCCTTTATTTCCTTGGTAACCAGTGCTGCTTTGCCTGTGGTGATTTCTGTTGCAAGGTACTTTGATCAATTGATTCTAGCCCTGTGTGCTGAGTTTGGCACATAGAGGTGTTATGTGTAATAATCACAGGATTTCTCAGAAAATAAAGTTGAATCCTTGCTGTGGACCACTGGGCCCAGTGTTCTTTTATGTCTGGCTCCCCCACATATCTATGTTAACTGCTTTATACCTAGCTATCTTTGATTTGTAGCCCCCGTATGCATGGACTACTAGCTGTGTTTGATGAAGAAAATATTTGACTCTGTACAGACTTTTCACAAAGGAAGCTCATGGATGTACTTGCCCAAGACTTCTTGCGGGAATTATATAACAAGAAATCAGCCTTCTGTAGCAGTTTACGGTCTTGGCAGTCTTTTTTGAAGTTTGCATCCTCCCAGGTGATTACGGCAGACTTAGTAAGCAGCTGTTGAGATTTCACAGGTAAAGCAGATAGAAATCTGCACGGTGGTGATTCAGGATTATAAATAGCATCTTCTCCATCCGTAGCAGATCTTTTCCACAGAGATGTAAGCACCTTAATGATAGACTACTTCCCACAAGTTAAAAGTTTCCCACTGCAGAAGTCTTTGCTAAAATTCGGAGTTTGTGGAAAGCGGTAAACCATCTTCATGCAATGGTTTTGTGTATTAGATATTACACAAGCCTGGGTAAGCATGAGGAGCTTGGAGAGGACACTGAAGCTTGAGTTCTTACTCACAAGGACACTGAATGATGGCACATTAGGCAGTTAGCAATATTTTGGAGACTCGCCGGAATGGATTTGGTGACAGGATGTAAGGTTGAAGACTGAAATGCCCCTGCCTCGTAATGTCATTATTGTCTTAGCCTCATGACTTAAGAGCTAATACGTACTGGAGTCCTGAAGCTCTCTATATAACAAAAAAGAAAAAGGGGAGTGCGCTTCTCCTTCCTTATGCACAATAGCCTTCAAGTGGCTTGATCCAGACCCCAGTGAATGCAACACAGACAATGTCCAGCTCATGTCGCCCTCTCTAGGTTTTGTAGATCAGTGTCAGTCATTGCACTTCAGAGGAGCAAACAATGCCATAGCAGAAAGTACTTACTTTCACACATAATGACAAGGCTCAAAATTGAACGTCCACAAGCCCCATGCACTGCTATTGTCGAGAGCCCTGCTCTTTGGCTCTGTTTTATAAGAACTTGCTCCAAGTGACTCAAACTAGAATTTTACTAGCAATACCTAATTGTCAGATAGTTTTAATTTTCCTCTTTGAAGCTGCAACAGAGTGCATAGATTATTCTTTCCAGGTTGGCATCTAGCTTCAAATTTGTAAACTCATTTTCTGGTTAACAATCAACTGCTAAAACTTTCATCTCTCTACTGGGCTTGTTTTTTGTTTTTGTTTATTTGTTTTTGTTTTTTTGTCCATACCTGGAATAGCTAATGGTTATTGGGATAAATCTTATTTTGAGATTACAATAAAAAAAATGCATTTACAAGTCACCATCAAAAACCTCTTGATTCAGAATCTCCTCAGGAAATGTTTCTACAAATAGAAATCGTAGAAACATTACAGCACACTCTCTCCATAGGTGATCTCATCACTAGCCACAGCTATAAGCTTTAACTACTTTTCTGTGCTTCAAGACTTGCAAATTTATAGCTTTACCACAATTCTCTCTTTGAGCTCTGGCTGTTTGTGTTCCTGCTCTCTGGCATCTCATCTTGGATATATGACAGTTGTCTCAATAATAAGGTGTGCTAACAGTGTGTTTGATACATCCCCACAGTCTCGCTCTCATCTCTCAGTACTTGTTGCCATCATTCACAGAGCATCTTAACATTATTGATTCCATTCTCTGTGTATACCCAGCCTACAAGTTACCAATATCTTCTCAGCAGGGGGTGAGAGGGTATGTCTAATTGTTATTGTAATGCTGGGATTTGACCTGACTTGAGCTCGCACAGGTCTTGCACACGATGTGACAATGGCTGTGAGTTCATATGTACAGATGCCCTGCTATGTCCATAAGGCACTCTTTGCCTGTAGTCATCAACTGCTCCTGGCTTTTACACTTTCTGCTTTCTGTTTCTCATGATTTGGGGAGAAGGGTTGTAAATGCAAATGTTTCCAGTGGGGCTGACCATTCTGTAGTCTCTATTCTCTGCACCTTAGCAGAGTGTGGATCTTTGTGTCCATTATCATCTACACAAACAGAAGATTCTCTGATAAGAGATGAAAGATATATGATTTATGGATTGAATGATAAGTCTTTAAAAGTCAAACTAATTTAAAAGTAGCAGTACCCTTTCCACTGGAGCCTGTGATTTGTCTAGCTATAGATTTGTGGCCCCACAATGGTGCTAGGTTTGAGTTTCATTTTGTGACTTAAATACAATTAGAGAATGGTTGGTTACTTCTATGATAGTTGTGCCACTACTGCACAAGTGGCCATATGTTGCTAGGTCATTCATTATTTTAGCTCACAGTGTTCATATCTGGTAAAATACTTGATTACTTTTTCCCTTTGGTGGTACATATGGCAATTTGCAGCATTATGAAAGCTAGCCAGTAGTAGTACAATTACCTGGTAAATACCACCTTGATTTCTCCATATCCTATGATTGTAGTACCTAGTAGTGCCATGTTCCCCTCATTGTAGACCAACTCTATTTTCATTCTCATTCTCTCTGTCTGTCTGTCTCTCTCTCTGTCTCTCTCTCTGTCTCTCTCTCTGTCTCTCTCTCTGTCTCTCTGTCTCTCTCTCTCTCTCTCTCTCTCTCTGTGTGTGTGTGTGTGTGTGTGTGTGTGTATGTATGTATGTATGTTTTGGCAAGGTCTTTTATACTATTTCTCCCTTTCTATATTTCTTCCTCTACTCTGCCCTTCCCACCATAACCCAATTAAACTTTCCTTTTTATTATTTCTCTTAACTCTTTATTGCAGTGTGTTCTATCTCTGCCTCCCCCTTTACCCCCCAGAAAGCTTGCCTAACCCATGACATGGCCACATAGTGTTTGGAAATTCAAAGCTAAGATTCACAAATGAGAGAAAATATGTGATGTTTGTCTTTCTGGATCTGATTACCTCATTCAGAATGATTGTTTCCCACTCGATGTATTTACCGGTGAATTCTATAATTTTGTTTTTCTTAATGGCTAAATAATGTTCTACTGTTTAACACTACATAGCTTCTCACCATGCTTTACATTCAATTGAACATGCTCTTATCTCTGGTAGATTGTCCAGGATCATTTACATCCACTTCCTCCAGGGCAAGGGCCTGATCATACTGTTCTTACCTTAGTTTCCTGAAGTTTCCCTATCTTTGTTACTGAAGTACCCTTGCCTAAGCACTTGCTCTTTGTAATGCATTCACCTCCAATCCTCTGAATTGTTCTATGCTTCCTTACACACAGCCTTCCTGTGTTCTACTAAATGTTCCCATCTCAACACACCATGTTTTCTAGGGTCTTTTTCCTTGTCTTCTCTGTATGTAGAATAACAATTTAGCTATACACAGTTTATGGGAGCCATGGACTGAGGTGGTTTTCCTCACTGCTATATAACCTTTCATACCACAGTACTTGAATAAGGATAAGCAGTGGATACATACTTTTGATAGAATTAACTAATTTTAATTATATTGTTTATTTTTAATGATATAACATCAATGTTATATGAAAAATAGGATTTAGGGAATAACTGATTTGCTACTGTAACCAAAAAGACTCAAGTTAGACATGGAGTTTCAATATTCACCCCAAATTTATGCTATCCTTTCTCCATCATGCTCATGTAAAAGCTAGTATAAATATTTAACATTAACCAGCCAATATACTTCCTTTAGTTGCATTATCTGAAGTACAGTACGTGTATAACAGCTTAAAGAAATCAATACTTCATTGTTACTAATACAATACATGATTTCTCTTCTGTGTATATATATTATATATGTATCTATAAGTATACATGTATGCATATATGTCATATATACATACTATGTGTATGTGTATGTGTATGTAGAACCACATAGCCATGATTGCTCATGTAATGAACAAGGAAGGACATGAGGTATCTTCCTGTGCCACTTTCCACTGTGTATTTAAGTCATGGACTTTCATTACATTTAAATCCTGGTTTTTGGACTAGAGCTCATAGGACTTCTGTCTCCACCCTACCAACACTGAGGATACAGGTACTCACAGTTTTCCTTGGCTTTACATGGGGGTTAGGGATTTGAATTCAGATCCATTCCCTTTTGACAGTATGTGCTCATATTCACAAGCCCTCTCCTCAGTTTCATTTCTTTATGTGTAAAACATACACATACAAACACATGCACGCGCACACACACACACACACACACACACACACACAGGCACACACACCAACACAAGGCTGACCTTAGACACGGAGACTAACTGGACACGTTTCCATCTGAGGGAAAGTGTAAAAAAATAAATATAACCAGAGTTCTTAAACTTTGAAATTTGTGTTCAGAATTCTTTTATGTTGTATGCTTTCCTCTGTCCAATTACATTAAAATATTAGTGCAGCAGGAGGCCTGTGATTGGACAGGGAAAAGAGAGGCAGTGCTAAGTGTTGCAGAGAGAGAGGGGGGGGCGAGGGAGGAGGGGAGGGGAGGGGAAGGCAAGATAGAAGTTAGACATGAAGAAGATCCTAAACCAGCATGGCTTTAAGTAGCCACAGGTAGATATGATATCATAAAGGATATAATAATTGGGATAACTTGTCTAATCTACATGGGCAGCTTGTACCATTATCAATTGTCTCTGAAATTATTATGTGGGCATCTTGTAAATTGAGAATTTATTGATATATAAATCTGACTTGTTAATTATAAGCTTCTAGAGTTTTGTTTTGGGTTGCTGGGGGTTGTGGCAGCTGACCATGGGGTGGACTGTCATTGTGTGGGACTGGTGTGACATCAAAGGAAACTCGGGAGCTCTGGCTTCACTGGAGAGTTGGCGGTCAGAGAGTAGCTGTTTGGAGTGCAGGAACTTGGCGGTCATTTTTAATATTTCCTGCAACATTGCTCTCACTGGGGTTCTGTTTGGATATTTATATGTGGAAGTCATTGCATTCTCAATCCTCAATATGCACAAGGTCTTGTCTGTGTTAGACTGTGAAACTGGGTGGCATTAAATCTTCTTTCCCTATAAAAGGAAAGTTGAACTTCAAGTGAAACCTGGGTATCCTACCACTCTCTAACAACATGATTTTTTTGTTCAAACTACCATAGCTTCTTGCCCATTACTGCACATGAACTCTTAGAGAGCAAAAGGTGTTTTAAATTTGTGTAAATAGGGCATAGATATATAAGCTAAGATAAACTGGCATCAAATGGAGAATAGCAACCCCCTGTTGTAAGTCAGAGTGTATGAAATACATATTCTTGGAAAAACTGTACTATTTTGTTAAAACTTGCATAAATATGCTTCTGGATCTTGGCAAAATGAGTACGTCTAATTTCCTGCAGAAGAGGAAGCTGCTTGGTGATGGTTAGTGTGCCAGGTGCTGGCTCGTTAGCAGTTTCATACAGGTCTGTGCTGTGTACATCTGTGCCTTTGTTTCCTGCCTTCTTCACCTGGTCATTTTCACTTTATATGCTTGACTTATTTTGTTGAAATGATACAAACATTGAGAAATCTTTATTGATATTGGCGCATGCTCCTCCATCCCTCTGTGGTCTTTCTCCTAGTGACCTCGCTTGACATTCCTTTCACACTCCCTTTGCTCTCTTCCCAAGCCCATTTAGTCCTTAATCCTTGGGTCACTGTTGTTCTCATGGCAGAAGCCATGGCTACATCTTGGCTATCATTAGCAAGTTAAATGCTGAATATCACGTCTTGGATTGTGGCCTCATGAGTCATTTGCCTTTTGAGCAAGGTGTGTCCAGTGTTGGAAAGAAATCATAGCAAGGTCTACACCAGAGTGCCAAGGAGTTTTCAAATGGAGTCGCCACACCCAAACCTAAAGCATTTTTCAACTGTTAAGATTAAGAGCAATTAACTTTTAATATAGGCCACACTTGTTAGTTCATTACATTTCCATGAAAACTAGCTTTTAGCCCTGTGTCTCAGTGCTACATTAACCTTGATATGTCAAAGATCAGTCCTCATCATATCTGTCTTTTTGCAACAGAGAGTTAAAAAAAAAAAAAAAAACAAAAACAAACCTGCACTTTTATAGAAAGCAGTGCTTCTCTGTAAAGGCTATAGTTTGGGTACAGGGCATCAGCACCATGGTCCCTTATTCATCACATGGGGAGGACAACTCAGAGCCATTACCTCATAGAACTTGGTTTTTGTACCGGGATATCCCTAAGATAGATTTCCTTCTTAAAATTATTGCTAGTGTCTACATTCTTTAGTGGTGTACCTTTCCTGGTGATGGTAAACTTCAGCACCAGAGACTAGTGCTTTGATATTATACTTCTAATGGAGGACAATAGTGTTCAGTTTCATTTTTTATCATTTAATAATCTTTTTTAGTTAATTAAAGATGATCAGACTTTCAACTTTCACATATTATTTAATAAGTTATGATTTCAATTTGTTGTTGGTAGCCATCTATGTACTTGAGAGCTGTATCTAGTATAATAAAGCTAAGTGGAACCATGATACTATTTGTGTGATATCTACATATATAGATACAGACAAACTAATAGATAGGAATGAGTTGGTAGATAGATTTATTTTATTATTAAGTGTGTGTGTATGTGTGTGTGTGTGTGTGTGTGTGTGTGTGTGTGAATGCAGGTACCTCTAAAGGCCCAGGAGTGTGCTGAATTTCCCAGAGCTCGTGTTATAGGCTATTGACACCTGCACCCTATGGGTGCTGGCAGCCAAACTCTGGCAGTCTATGAGAGCAACTACGCTTTTGACAGCTAAGCCGTCTTTCTAGCCCCCTGTGAGAAAGCCCTACTTGCTTATATTTAATGTGACAGTAGTTGTCCTAAGTCAAAAAGGAAGCTCTTCCAGGAGTGTGTGCCCAGACTTTGTATAGTAAGCTTGTGGAGAGCAATGGCCTGACAGTGTCTCCCTTTTACACTGGAGCAGGTTCATTCTTTTATTCGAGAACACACATGCTCACCACAGCTGCAGACCCTTCCCTTCACCAGCGCCCACTCCAAATTCTAGTCTAGCTGAAGGGTGTGAGTTTACAGCGTTGACACTCTGTATTGTATCTCTGTATCATCAGTCCCTACCCAAGAGATCTCTTTCCTTGATCTTGATTCTATATCTTTGTTAATATAGCCAAGGATTGGTTTAACTATTTTAGCTGCAAGAAACCAGTCAGTCAATCAAGGCCACCTTAAGTATCTTATTTTTATTTTTTAAATTTTATTTGATGCTATTCCATGTATTCAAATACATACAGTTTGTTTTATGTGGGTCTTTTATGGTCTGCTTCAGATGTCTGCTGTTCTGCTCTGTGTGAGCATGCTATGACAGTATGTTCTTACGGCCCTGATATACTTTTATCTTTGAAATGCCTCCCTTGTGTTTCGTACTCTCTAACTACCAGTTAGGCATCTTTGGCAGGGAATAAACCCTGGTCCTTGATTTACTCATGTGCTAAGTAGAGTAGGCTGCCTGGAGAAGGGCATTTTATAGAGTAGGATAATAGTTTTAATATGAAAGACTTAGAATAATGCAAGTGGTTCTGTAAAAATGTTAACTACTACATTTATTAGCATGACTACTTTACAGCCCCCATATTGACCCTTGTTCATGGTCAGATACCTGGGCTGATAGTTTCTAAACCACAGAGTAAGAGGATCTTCACTTGTACTCAAAGTTGTTCTGTACAGATATTGCATTACCCTATGCTACTCTGTAAAGTGTGTTACATGCATTCCCCTTTACCTTCCCCTTTGCCAACACTCCGTATTTGTAGGCTGTTAGTTACTTTCACTGTGTGAGTAAAGGGCTATCTCCCTGGTGTTTCAGTTTTCATTCTGTGATTAAAAAGTAGTCCTAGAGATGGAATTAAAATATAAAGAAACTCACACTTAACCTCCAGCACTAAGAACAGGAACAAAATGAGAGGCTGAGACTCAGAGTCAGTAATCTTATGTATGTATGTATGTATGTATGTATGTATGTATGTATGTATTTATTTGGTTTTTCGAGACAGGGTTTCTCTGTATAGCCCTGGCTGTCCTGGAACTCACTCTGTACACCAAGCTGGCCTCGAACTCAGAAATTCACCTGCCTCTGCCTCCTAAGTGCTGGCATTAAAGGCGTGTGCCACCACCGCCTGACCTAGTAATTTTATTTTTTAAAACATTCAAAATTTAAAATATAAATTCAAGTAACATGTAGGCTGAATATCTGAACAGCATGTATTTATGCATGTAAAAATATGTTTGTCTGCATGTATGTATGTATATAACAACAATTAGTGAAAAAAAAAAAAGAGACCATGGTTTGGAAAGAGAGCAAAAAGGGTATATAGGGAACAAAGTGATATGTTTATATAGTATCACTAAATATGTTAAAGAGAAAAATAATATAATTATATTAATTACATTAAAATTAAAAAATAAAAATTGTTGTTTTAAGACCTCTTCAAAAAGAAAAAAATATAGTTTTTATTGAGCTATATGAGCAGTGCTAGTATATTACTTTATTGCCTTTATAATTTGAAGATTTTTTTTTTTCGAGACAGGGTTTCTCTGTATAGCCCTGGCTGTCCTGGAACTCACTTTGTAGACCAGGCTGGCCTCGAACTCAGAAATCCACCTGCCTCTGCCTCCCGAGTGCTGGGATTAAAGGCGTGCGCCACCATGCCCGGCTAATTTGAAGATTTTATAATTGTTTAAAGTAACTATAAATCTAGGTTTTATCATCAACCCCCAATCTAGACTTCTTTTTGGTTAGGCTGTGATGCTTCCTTTCCAGTGTTTTCCTGATGTCTTCATAGGAGCAAGAAATAGATGCCCGTCAAAGGAGCAGTTACCACCTGTCCTGGGGAGAACAGCTTTCTACCTGTTAGTGAACTACACATGCTTAACAAACTCAGTATGAGTTAGTGGAATTAAGTGAATACTACTATCCAGTTATTTGGGCAGAAATAGAAAGGAAGGAGGAAATAGTTTTCTATGATAATAAAGGAAAAATCATTAAAGGAAAACAATGATTGTTTAGAGAAAAAGTCACTTGAGATTCGAACCGTGCTCTCTCCTGGGCTTAACACCCCTTTGTAATGCTGTTCAGTGGCAGTGAATGCTAGCCGTCACCAGCCACTAATCATAACAGCAAATAACCTGTCCTCTTCGGTGTACTGAGCTGCCAGTGCTTTGCATTATATCCACAAGTTGTCGGGAGATCCAGAGCTTTATGATAAATAGGCCTGTGCTAGATGCCATTGCCCTGTGCAGGGCTAATGCAAGCTGCTCTGAGCATGTTTAAGGTAGGCTGGGCAAAGAAGCAAATATCATAAACCCACAAACATGAATCAACTTACATGTGTATATACAGTATTTTACTTGGTCAGACTTTAGTATAATTGTGAAAAGTGATCGTCATGGTGAATAAAGAAATCTCAATTATGTGTATAATGACCTGAGCTATGTACTCGTCCTTAGTTTGTATGGAAAAGTTAGAAATTTAGAATTGCAAGTTAGATTTATCTACCAAGATTCTGATGGATTAACGAGGAGTAGATTTCCACGAAAACTACTTCCTACATTCAGGAAGAGGCATGGACTATTTACATACAGGTCTAACCATTTATATATATATATATATATCATGTGTGTGTGTGTGTATAAAATCTTTTGCTTACATATATTGATATAGCAAGGGCAACTTCAAACCAGTCCTCGTTATCTCTATTGCCTCTACTTTTTTGCACCCAAGAGCCCTTCTCTCTTGTCTTTTTACTTATATTTTAAATTCAGATTATTTATTCATAGATCCTATTTCAACCGGAGATTGCTATGAATTTTTACCAGTTGAATACTACTTGTGTTTAGTGAGTGACTATTTTGTTAAATTAGTACTTATGCTCTTTTGCCCTTTTTTTCTGGTCCATACTCTGACTGTGAACCCTTTAGCCATAGCTAGCATTTGAGGGCATGCACTGCCCTGACAGAGGACCAGGCTTTGGTCCTAGCACCCATACTGGAATTCATACTTTTGAGTTTTAGCTCCAGCGGATTTCATCCTCTGTCTGGACTCCAGGGGCAGAGATACCTACATGCACTACTTATACTAACACTCAGAAACAATATACATAAAATAAAGTAAAATAAAATATTTTTTTCAATGGGATAAAACAGAGCTCAACACTTTGGGATGTTGCTAGTATTCAACTGATGTCTATTAAAATCTCCATTATTCTCATAATCTCATGGATTAAATATTACTGTGTCCTGTTCTGGAAGCCTTGTTAATTCTTTTCTATCATAGGTAGTTGCTTTTTTGTTTGTTTGTTTTTTAAAGTACAAGCTGTTTTATATGTGTTAGAAAAGAATGCAAAGATACCTCTTAGATAATGTGCTCATCTGTGGCTGTCTGCTGCTTCTGGGATTCTAAATGTTTAGAGAGCAACAAACACATGTTCCTATTGTCTAAAAGATGAATTCTAACATGACTTTGTAATGTTGCTATTTTTGTTCTGTAATCAGATAAACAACTATTTTTCTCATATATAAAATAGCATAATTTTATATAATTCAATTAAGTAGCAAATTCTCTTAGCTAAGAGAGGACATGTAATTTAAAAGTAGATGGCCAGGTCTGCCCTGCATGAAACAACTGTTAGCTGGGATATTTTGTTCTGAGAATCAACAAAAAACCCTGAGCAACTAGTCAGGAATCAAGAAAGGCAGAGAATGTGAGGGCTTGATTGTGGAACCAGACCCTAGAAGGTCTAGTACCTGGTGACAGTTTCTGTACTACTTGACATGTGATATGCCATTGATGGTTTTTGCTTGTGAGCAATCAACTGCATGTAAATACAGGTCCCTGGAGATCCTGGCATTAGGGAAAAGGTAAGAGGCCTTGCCGTGTGTCCAGGTGAAAGACAATGATAGTCCTAACCACAAGATCTGAGGTGGAACAAAAGGTTTGCAATATATCCTGAACATAAAACTGGCAGCATTTGCCAGTGAATCAACTATATCTGGGTAAACTAAGGAGAAGAAAAGCAATCCTGGTCTGAATTTTGAATCATTTAATCTTTGATTCTTTTCCCCTTGATAGACAAGTTACAAACTGATTTCTCCTTTAAGAACTCTACTTTATATAAGTGTCCTATTTTTATGTTGCTTCCTATCAGTCTCTCTCTCTCTCTCTCTCTCTCTCTCTCTCTCTCTTTCTTGTTATCATCTATTCATGGAAACTTACTGATTATACCTGCTTTGTGAACTTTCCACCAGATGTTGAAATCCTTGTTCTTTCATTAAACTTCTCTGATTGACCAAAGACCAGACTATTTCCACATAGTTTAATCAGTTGGAAGGAAGTCCTAAAAACTCCCTAGCCCAGTGCAGGCAGAACACTGCCTCCTCAGTTCAGTGCACTGAGCCTTTGTTGGAGAAATACAATGGCCTCAGGTGTAGTAATATCTTCATCTCCAAGTCTCAGTTCTATGTTCAATCTGTGTGTCTGTCTTTGATATTTAGTGCCTATAGGCCAATGGCTGCTATGTGTTCAATAAATATTTTAAATGATGCTATCCTTTTTTTTTTCCAGTGTAGTCACTGTGTTTGGTAAGAATTTAATCACCTTTCACCAGTTCCTTTTCATTTCATATTTAAGGAACAACACAGTATTACTGAAATCACCTTTCTTTTTCTCAGCAGAGCAGCCAGCTTTCTGTGCTAAAGTGCTGGTCTCTTTATAGCACTGGCTTTATCACTGTCTCTGTTATGATGATAACCACCTTTGCCATTCTGCCATTCAGATCATATAGCTAGTTAGCCATTTCTATGCTAGAAACTGTGTGGGACAGGATGAAAAAACCCTTTAGTTTCATAAACAATTGACATTCTGCTGGAGTCATCAATCTAGAACTTTCATTCAGTTGACTTCAATATTGTTTTACAAACAATATTTAGCAACAGGAATTAATTTCCTTTGAGTATCACCATGGACTTTAATAAAGCACCAATGATTTATTTGCTTTGTGTCTAAGATTAACCGAGTTAAGAATGGAAAAATCCTATTAGATCATAAGAGACTGATCCTTTCCCCAATGCAGGATTATGTGCTAAAGCATATTTTCTAATCTTTGTTCTTTTTAAAGAACATTATTCCTGTATTCATTTGGAGGACTTTACTCCAATGGAGTATTTTACTCCATGAAATTATACCATGCATTGATTTTAGCTAGTCAAAACCTTTATGTTTGTTTTATCCTACACATTGAAGTTTGTTAACATAACATGTTTATTTCTTTAAAGGGCAATTCTACTACTCCCATAGAAGCTAAATCATAGCAGTCTTGTTCTCTTTCACTGAAGAAACATTAACTATTATTTTTGGAATCATGCTATTTTGCTTGGACCGTGCCCGAACTATTGGTCATTTGTGACGTATACTTTATGGAGAAATGAGAATGAACCTTCGACCAGTGGGCCAGCAGATGAGAGTTATTTTCCATTGTTTTAATGTCAAAAAGGCAAGTTCAAAGATTCCTGAGCCAGGAAGACATGAATAATTTGAATAATGACATAATGATTTTTATGGTCTTCAGTACCCTGAAGCTGTACATCTTGGCTAGGTGGCATGCAACAGGTGAATTCTGTCTGTGAGACAAGGAGGATTAGCTCAATAAAAGTTAAAACACATCTGTAACAGTAACTAGGAGATATTGTAACTTCAGAATGTGGCAGGTCACTAGTGCTTTCAGCTGGTGCACTGTCACCCTCTCCTTAATAACAGATGCACTTTATATAATTCTCAAAGAGCTTGCAAGTTAAATGATTCTGAAAAACTAAAATAGCTAACTTTGAAAGCAGAATAAACACTAATATTGGATTCACATATTTTCCTAGTAACAGTCTGAAGTTAAGCAATTACTTAAATTATTAAATACCTATTCTTCCCTAGGGAGACTGGCTGAGTCTACCAATTTGCTCTTTAAAAATTCGCCATGGATCATCAATATCTCCAAGATGATTTTAAATACAGTATGTGCTCCTTAATACAATGTATGCTTTGTCCCTTCACTGCCTTCCAGCCTCTCCTCCATCCTGTTTTCAGTCCCTCCTCCTGGCCCAGCCTCACACCCCAGGTGTTTTCCCCTGTACTTGCTTTGTGGAGAGTTCTGGTCAGAAGTTGCATCTTCTTTCTGTCTTTACTGATTTTCCTTCATGCATACTGTAGCTCTTCTGCTGGGAGCTTGGCAATGCTGAGGTAATAAAAATCTTTATGGCATTAGATCTCATGGAACACAGTTAGCTCACAGGCACTCCACCATCATGAAAAGATTATGGTTGGGCTGAGACAGTAACTCACAGCGACCAGAGTTCAATTCCCACTACTGCAGCAATAAAAGGATTAATGTTTTTCTTGTGGAAGTGGGTCCGATTTCCTGGAACTGGATCAGTTCCAGAAGAAAGCATTTGATATAGTGAGCCTGCTTCCTCTCCTGAATTTCTCTTCTACAAATCTGTCAACTGTTGTGTGTGTGTTCTTGCTGAGATGGCTGGACATCTTCTCTGAATTTCATTACGTATGGCTGGATTGTTTTGTATTCTCTGGGGGTCTTAAGACAGGGTTGATGTTTTACTTACATTTATATTTGTAGTTACTTGTACCTGGCTCTTCATCTAACATGTTCCACAGGGTTTGCCAGGTATGCAATTATAGGAATATTTTAGGTATTTATAGGATTTGCTAATAAATTAATAAACTAATGGTATGATACTTCACAGATACACAGTAATCAATGTTATAATGACTAGTGTCCAATATTTCTTATTCTGAGTCTTCAGATCTCACATAAGGGAAGAGATCTGTGCCTACTCATTTTTTTGTCAGAAGTCTTTCTTATTCATTACTCTGAACTCCACTGCAATGAACTCAACTTAATAATTTAAGATAAATTATGTGATATCATATAACTATGCTAATTACAGACATACTATTTTATGCATTTGTCTAAGTAGACAATTACTGTATTCTGAGGACTCCTGGGAACATTTAAGAATCATTTATTGCTAGCATGTATAACATGAATTCTTATTTCTGGGCAATGGAAACCTGAGGAATGGGACTCATAAAAATGTTAAACACACACACACACACACACACACACACACACACACCCCTAATGCTGTAGGGGGTTGCATTTAAAAGCTTAGAGGATAAAATAACTGCTATGGAAATTCAGGCAATGAGTCACTGAGATTGTTAAAGAAGGACTAAAGAAGGAGAGGGATTCAAGGGGGATGTTAATGCCGACAAGAACAGGATCTCCAGAAACACTGTGATTCATGACAGTGTCCAGGTTTCCACAGTAAGGAATATTCCCTTGGTCCCCACTTGTCCCTTTATTTTGGTCACTAATCTCTCTTATCTGTCTCCTGCTTTGCACGGGGTCACACTGGCTAAGCCCTGGGAAAGGGTCCAGTAGGAAACATGTAAGGAACTTCCTGGCTGGCACAGAAGATCACTGCTGTCTGGAATTGCTTTGTTGCTTGGGCCTCCCATCTGTTTCCTTGTCCCTTCACCAACCCGGTGCTAAAGTGCATCTCCTGACTCCTGACTCCTTGGCCTTTGACCATTCCCAAAGCCTGCCACCGTCCTCTGGCCCTCCCCTTGTCTGTGCAGAGTCTCTGCCTTTGATCTCTGAATGCCTGGGATCTGTAAGTTCTCATTTCTTCCAAGCCAAGTCTCCAGGCTTTCTGGCCTCACATCTGCTCCCTGGCTTGTTGTGTACTTGGATTATTCTGCATCCAGTGCTGGCCTACTCTGTGGATTACTTCCCATCCAGTGCTGGCCTACTGTGTGGATTACTTCCCATCCAGTGCTGGCCTGCTGTGTAGATTACTCTGAATCTAGTACTGCCCTACTGCATGGATTACTCTATAGCAGCTGCTGGCCTACTGTATGGATTAATCTCCATCTAGTGCTGACTTAGTGCACTGTTAGTATTACCAACTATAAGACATGATTTCAGTCTTCTGCCCAGATTCTTGTTCTGTCCTGTCAATTGGATTGCTTGATATAGCAGATTCACTTGTGGATACTGAAAATATCTGAAAGAATACAAGAGGCGGGAAAAGAAATGAGGTAAAACTGGACTGGAATAGAAGACCTTCAGGAAAAGTTCAAGTTTGTGTTTTATTCTTTAGATCAGTGATCCTCAAAGTGAGTAATTTAGATCCAAAACTAAAGAAGATGACTCATAGGAAAATGGAAAGAAATTATTATAATGACAAAGTCTAGGTGTTCAGTTTTTCCAAAAAAATAATATTTTCACTTAAATGCAAAGGAAGTGAACATGTATTTAAAATACAAATATTTAAATTATGACCTGATCCAGTTTACTCTTTATGTCGGATGGTCACATGCTGAGTTTGGTCATAGGCTTCGGGAAGAGAGAGAATTCCATGACCTGGCATGCTTGACTGGAGCATCTTATTTGTTTGTCCAGGATTTTGGAGCAATTGCAGTTTATGTGCGCTTAGCTTTGCAGGTCACGTTTCTAGCTGTATCTAACATTCAAAGAATAGACTTGGACCTTATGAACATTTCCACCTAGAACCTAGAGTTGAAGCTTCTGCTCGGAATGTCATCATGAGAGGCAGCTCATACTCCTACAGCCAGGACCAACTCTTCTAACCTAGCCTGAGCAAAAAGCAATGACATCCTAATGAGGTACAGTAGAACCAGGATGTCCCAAGGACACTTAGATAGTGATATATTCATGTGTCTTTGACAAAGGAGCCTATATTAGTCATATTCTGCTTATAAGTTGGCCACTTATATGCAAAGGTTATGTCAGTTTTGCATTCAAACTTTAGAAGTCTACGTTTACCATATGTATTCATCTATGTACATATTTTATCATCTACACAAACAATATCTGCACTTGACCAAATGATCAAAAACATTTTAGTGACCATAGTTATTTTGTAGTTACCTAATTAAAAATGCTTAGAGAGCACAAATAATTCCAATAATGGATGGTTTCAGTATGTGAATGACAAGATGGATTTAGAGTTTTCTGAAGTCTATTCTGATGAAAGAATATTATTTATTTAATGATTAGACTTTCACTTAAAGGCACAAACTACCAAACTTTCTTGTGTAAATAGCTCAGGTCCAGTAGATATGTCCTCAACATACTGAGTATGGGTTTGGGTGAATGAATTCACTCCTAGTTTCTAAAGAAAAAGACAAACATACACACACACACACACACACACACACACACACACACACACACACACGTCTTTGTTTCTATCCCTAATAACAATAATAATGCTTCTAAATTTTAAATATTTAGAAATTCCCCTTCTTACCAGTGCTATAATGTACTCAATCCCTTTTACAATGACAATATTGCTTTATCAGTGTTTACAATTACTTCCATTAAATTTTTGGTTTTGTTTTTGAACATGGTAACTCAAAAGTGAATGAAGAATAACATTAACATGTCTGAAATGGTCATAATTTTTGATAACCATAGAGTTCAATTAATATCCTTTCTGCCATCCTACTAGTGAACCCACTCAGAAAGTGTTAACAGAGTCGTCATGCCCATGCATGGGATGCCTTACTGAGAACATTATGAGCGCTGTAACTCCACAGGGCTCTATTTTAAGTGAAGTTCTTCAGGAAACCAGGGTAGGCAGAAGGATAAGGATTCTATTTTTAACTTAGGGCTGTTCTTTCACATATTGACTAACTCTGACCCTTTTGAACAGACAACCAGGCATGTAGCTTTTGGACCCTTTCGTATTCTGCAAATATTAGGATGCAGCTCCATGCCTCCTGATCTGACCCATTCGGACCTCACGTGCTAAGCCTGTGATCATTCATATTGCCTTACACAATGCTCGTTAAAGAGTGTGCTCTGGGTCCCTTCTCTTCCTAGTTCCTTGGAAACCAAGATCTGCTTGACTGGTTTGCATGGAATAAAAATAAAGTTTATTTTTTTCTTATGGTAATTTTTATCAGTATAAGTTTATTATATATTTATATACTTAAAGACTTTTAAACTTTAAGTTTTTAATATACTTTTTTTTTTTTTACAAACTTGTCCTTTTAGTATTTATTTTGACTTCCACTATCCTACCTTCCTGTATCTCTAAATGTTTATAAACTTTTGAAATCAGAAACAGTGTCCTAGACTTTCCCTCTTTTCCTCCCAGGAAGTTGATTAAAATAGAAGTAATGCTTCCGGTCACAGTTTCTTCCCATAGCTCAGACAGATTGTATATAGGATGTGCAAAAACAGCGGTGACATCTGCTGCTGTCGGGAACATAGCAATCAGAGTACAGGCTTTGATGTAGGCAACAGGCTTCAGGAGTCCAACACACATTTGGTTTGGGCATCAAACAGGCTAAGACATCATTAGTCTCCAAACAAGATGCTTGAGTACTTCCCAAGAGAAGCTGCCATGCTCATTGCTATGGCTCTGTAGCAGAGGACCATGGTAATAGGGTGTGTGAAATGGCGGTGAATGTCCAGTGCTGAAAGAACACTGTTGAAATGAGGGTGTATCCCTGATGATGGAGGAAGTGTGGGCAGGGCTAAGGAAGAAGAGAAGCAGCTAGATATTGTGTTACACCAACCGAGCTTCTCCATCTCTACCTTTCCTTTTCTCAGACTTAACCACGTCCACTCCTCAACCCTGTATGGTCTGCATTTACTTCTCTATAGTAAAATTTTGGGTTTTCAGTGTTGGGACATGAAATATTTTCATCCTGCAGGTTCATACTACATGAAAAACAAAACTCAACAAATGTAGATCTTAAAAAATCTTGTCTAGATCAAAGAAAATGATAGCAGTTCCGAAGCAACTTAAAAGAAAAAGAACGCTTCCTTAACTGGAAAGAAATGTTTCCATATGTATATTGTTAACATTGAGCGTTAACTGCGTATCCATCAGGCATTGGTGTACACATAAGCTTATTTAATCATCACAACTACACTAGGAGTTACTGGGTACCATTGCCATGTTTCATATGAATACAATGAGACAGAGTTAACTTTCTAAAAGCTAAATGCCACTTAACTACTTGGTCACTTGGTAGGTGGCTCTGTCCCAGAGCACATGCCTGAATGTGTGCCTCTGCCAACCACTCTTAACCCTGTTAAATGTTAATAACATTCACTGAGAGTGCTGATCATTTCTGTAAATGTTGTGCCACACTGAGCCAGGATTTTGTGTTTTCCATGGACAGTTTGGCCCCATGTAAACTATGTATATTCTAGCTGAAGACGATAAGAATAATAGCCAGTGTCTTCCCTGTGGGGCAGGTAGAAAGAGCACTCAGTACACAACCCAGCTCTTGAAAAGTAAGCTTTCCTTCCTGCACTAGTTAGAGTTACACTAGCAACAGGAGATCCAGTTAATACTAATGGTCCAAAGCATAAGCTTGAAGCTCTAGAGTTTACTGAACTTGCATTAGTATTTAAACTTTTATCTTTGTGGAGAGTATTTTCTTTGATTTTGGTGGAGGAGATGTAAAATTTTCAGTTAAGAGTGATAGTACAGAATGTCTTAATATATGCTTGGAGTTATGCCATTGACAATTCTGATAGGATTATGATATTAATTAAACTAAATAGCAGAATATAGATCAATGTCTTTGAGTTTTACTTTTATTTTATTGCAGTAAATTTGAATTCAATGTAGAAACATAAATTCGTTCTCCTGTGAGTTATAGGTGTAGTTATCACAACTCCTGCATCTTTTTTCCATGGCTGAGTGATTTTTTAAAATATAATCACAAAGCACACAAGCTTCCTTTCATGAAACTTCATTCTAAAATGAAGTCATGAGCATCATGAGTGTCCACAGGGGAACACAAGGCAGGGGACTTTCAAGGTACATACATGTGTTTATTTTATCAAAACATACTACTTTCATTATTGCTATGTGATACTTTTGCTCTACCTCAGCAACATGAATCTTTGTAGGTAGATCACTATGTAGAATTTCATCATGGGGAGTTTGAGATACCTAGTATGACCTTATCACCACACTTAACTTGACTGTGATAATCAAATCACTGTGTCTAAGTTTAGCTGAATAAAAACTATGTTTTAAAATTCAGGGCAAAATGTTTAATTACTTGCTTATTTATTTTTGCAATATGTAGAGGTTACAGGACTGCTTAGAGGGGGAATTGGCTCTCTCATTCCACAGTGTAGGTCCCTGGAATCCAAATCAAATCCTCCAGCTTCATGGCAAGTTCCTTTCACCCTTGAGCCACATTGAAGGCCCAAACTATTCTTAAGGGAAGTTATGTTCTGCTTCAGTCACTTTGCTAACTCCTCCATGGAGGCATTCCATTATAAACCTTCAACAGATGAATGATATAATCCTGTGTCCATTTTCAAACAATTAAACTGATTTTATTTGAATCTGAAAGGACCTTTTTTGGTAGTTCTTCTAAGATTATATATGTATTAAATAGGAATAAACTACTTAGGCCTAATTCCAGAGTAAGATTTTATACAGATTGAGATATATCTATAAGCCCACATGTGATGACATATGGCTGTAACACAGTGCTCTCAGGAGAACGAGGCACAAAGATTAAATTTGAGGCCAGCCTTGGCTAGATACTGAAATGGAGGCCAGCCTAAGCTAATCTACCACTCTGTCATCGATAAACAAACAAAACTTTAATAAATGTCTTACTAAGTAGTTTAAAATTTTATAAATATTATTTTACTTTATTATATTTATTATTTTATATTTATTATAATTGAACTTTAGCAAAAGGGTTGCTTTTAACTTACTTTTACCTGATACTGCTCTCAGCTCCTATTATCACATCCATATGTCTCCTGGTTTCTGATAAGAAGTTTAGGTCTACCAGAGAATTTATTACCCACACAAACAACAACAACAACAACCTGATACCAGGAATCCTCTGCTAATTAACAGTTACCTTAGGGCCACACTGAAATATATTTTAATTACCTTCCAGATCTCTTAGGAGATCAGGACTCTTAAGTAATGTGAAGGTTTATGAGCGGTGTGGTTTTATAGTCTCTGCCCAGGTGTTCTCATCAAATCTCAAAGGGTTGTGATGTTTGTGACTATGTCCTTTGCTTTTCCATTTCTAACTTTCAGGTATTAATATAACAAATTGAACCGAAATAAGCCATTCCTCTCAGCACCTTATACTCTCCCAAATTGTTTTTTGCAGAAGCAGACGTTTTTGCTAGCAATTATTATTATTAGCATGTGGCAAAGGTGATGTAGAAAATGCTTACTTAAATACATTTTATGAAATTTATTTTTAATTATAGCTTACATGGCATTATTTATCATTGTTCAATAGTAATTAAAAGTTAAAAATAGCCAATAATTTGGTTTAGAGGAACTTGATACTAAAATAATTATTTTAAGGTTTGTTTTGTGGCGTAACTGTGGATTTTGGCTTACAAATTCAGTTGTCTAACTGATCTCTGACTTTAGCATTACTTATTAATCTCTGTGCCCTTTGGTCAGAAGTCTGGGGACTAGCCACATGAGCTGAGCATGGCTTGGCTAAAGACCTTGTTTGCTTTTCCTTTGTGTCTGTGACTAATCTCTTTTAGAAACTCAAAATATCCTTCAAAAATTAACACTGATTTGGGGATTGATAGGAAAGGAGAAGGGAAGAGAGTAAAAAGCGCACACTGGGTTCGAAAGCCCTGATCAATTAGTTGCCAGTCAGGGCTGCTGAGAGCTGCTGGTGTCAGGTGGGTACCCACCCCCACAAGGATCAGAGATGGGTGGAGCCCAGCCTTTGGATCTCTGGATTTGCCCTTGGATAGAGGAATACATGGGCGTGCCTCATCCTCAGATAAAGTCCCGAGATTAGAAACTGAATTCAAAACAACACCTTGGTTGACTTTGGCTCATGAATTCATATTTAATATGAATTAATATTTAATATGAATTCATATGGCTCTGATGATAGGCTTCTGACTATGGCTAACAAAATCATTTGTTCGCACATTCTAGTTTTTAATTTAAAAATCCATTTCTGTAGCAAGGTTCTATTGAAATGATTTGTTTTAGAAAGATAAAATTGTAAATACTTGTCTTAGCTTTTGTAGGCTTAAGTGTGGTGTAGGATCAGGACATGGGGAAATGGGATATGGCAAGGTATTATGGGTTGTTCTTTGTATACAAGATGTTATTGGCCTCCCATTGAATATCTAATGTAAGACTAAGTGCAGGGACCCCAATGGGGACGTTAGGCCAAGGACTGTAGGTGCTGACGGGGTTTGCAGCCTCATAGGAAGAGCAACAGTAGCAACCAACCAGANGTAGGATCAGGACATGGGGAAATGGGATATGGCAAGGTATTATGGGTTGTTCTTTGTATACAAGATGTTATTGGCCTCCCATTGAATATCTAATGTAAGACTAAGTGCAGGGACCCCAATGGGGACGTTAGGCCAAGGACTGTAGGTGCTGACGGGGTTTGCAGCCTCATAGGAAGAGCAACAGTAGCAACCAACCAGACCTCCCAAATCTCCCAGGGACTAAACCAACAACCATGGAGTACAGAGTGGAGGATATCCATGGCTTCAGCTGGATATGTAGCAGACGATAGCCTTATCTGGCATCACTGGGAAGGGAGCCCCTTGGTCCTGTGGAGGCTTGATGACCCAGGATAGGGGAACGCTAGGCTGCTGAGGCTGGAGTAGGTGGGCGGGTCAGGGAGCACTCTCATAGAGCCATGGCACGGGGGTGGGGGGGGGGGGAGGGAACAGGGGGAGGGGAAACTGGAAATGGGAATAACATTTGAAATGTAAATAAATAAAATAACCAATAAAAAAAGAATGCTACTGTCACTGCATCTGCCTTCTATTATATCCATGGGATCCTTCCAGAATCCCATCCCAGTAAGTTAATTGCAAGTAGGCTTTGTATTTAACAAGACAATGTTGATTTCTAAAACAAGACAATGCTGATTTCTAAAACATGAACTAAATGTTGCAATTT
>LR755141.1:711034-853534 GCA_902729485.2 Mus minutoides | reverse complement strand
CTGTGTGGTTATGGTCTGCGCTGCCTGTTTTCCTTCTCTTTGACATCGTTTTATGAGACTCGTTTTGCATTTAGGTTTCCTGGAGCTTTGTCACGCTCAGCTTCCTCCCTTACTCACTGCCCCTCCCTAGGCATTCCCTGACTTGTGGTCTTCTGAATCCTCACTTGCTTGTCTCAACACCTACTAAATATCTCCAACAGGATATCCTTAAGAACCACAAACATCCTTCAAAATATGAGTTTATTATCATTTCTCCAGGCCTACATCTTCTGATTTGATGTTAAATTTAGCCCTCCTGGTGTTTTTGAACCTTTATAACTGCTTCCATGCCCAAACCCTTCAGAAGCTAACAGGAAAGACAGAGCAGTTGGAGCGTGAGAAGTAATACACATGTGATCAGTAAAGCAAGCCACAGGTTCGAGCCCGTCCCGGTTGGTTTACTCTGAATGTTGTCCCATATTGAAGTCAAAGGTGTGGGCTCCAGCTCAGTGGACTGCTCTGCTCTGAGAAACACTTCAGTGACTTAGAGCACACCATGTGCTTTCATTTTCAGCAAATGCCCTGTGAGGTTACCCTTAGAGGCAGTGTAAAGGGGACAGTGCCACTTCAGGCACAAACTATAAGCTGTCAGTCAGAAGCCACCTTAAGTCACAGCTCTATACCAGGGAAGTCTGGGAGAACAGACTTAAGTGCCCTATCCTACGTCTGTCCTACATGGGGCTGCACTGAATGAGTTGCAGGATTTTCATGCTAGTGCATGGGCAGCGCCAGCTGTTCCATAAAGTACTTCACCTCACTTCATGTACTTTGTCAAGCGCACCCCTGAAATAACTGAATCAACTAAGATACTTGTGTTTTTTTATCTAATATCAGGAAAATGAAAATATTATTGGGCTTGCTGAACTTCTTATAAGTATATTCTCCATGATATGTGACAGGTATGTAAAACAGTCATAATGGAATGCCAGGTTATATTTCTGGTCATATCTAACTCTACCTCACACATTCCTTACTTTGAATGTGCACTATCTCACTGTCACTTTGTGACAGAGCATGCTTTTGTTACCTTACATCTTTATTTTTAAACTTTTCATATCTTTCTGATTCTTCAGAACACTTTCTCTCCCTTCTTCTAATATCTCCCATTCGTCCCCCACCTTTTTTGTTGTTGTTGTTGTTTGATTGTTTTGTTTTGAGAAATGGTCTTACTCTATAGCTCAGGCTAGCCTGGAACTTATTGTGCAGTTCAGGCTAGCCTGAAACTCTCAGAGAACCACTCTTGTGTTGGAATTGCAGGTATGAACCACCATACCATGCTCATTTACTCTTTTTCCTATGACCTGTGCAATTTTTACATCCTACCAATAGCTTTCCTAACATACTCTCATCAAAGCATTTAAACCTTTACTCTTTATTATAGGGTCTGCAGACCAGCAGCAGTGGTCTCTCAGAAGCCTGATAGAAATACAGGATATTAGGCCTGACCTCATTAACTGAATCAGTATCTGTATATGTAATTAATTCCCTTCAACTCTGGCATTGTTGATGGCCCAGTGATAGACACAACTTTTATCACAGTAGCTACTGACACTTGATGTGGCTTCTTCTTATAGACTAAGTTTCTAGAGCAGGAACAGTATCATGTTCAATTTGGAACTCTTAAGACCTTCCTAACAGCACATACAATGGGCTCTTTATATATGTGCTGAGTGGTCTAATTTGTATTCTGTCATTCATTCTTTGGACATGAGTGATCTTCAACAAAATCATATTTAGAATCTCAGTGTTTTCAAGGCTAAACAAACAAACTTACTTGTTTCTTTGAGAAACAGAAGTATTTCTGCCATTTGAGTCCAAGCCCTTTTAAACTGGAAGTATTACAATGTATGTTTCACATAAAGTGGATAGATCCATTAGATAAAAAGATATTTTTAATAAATCTTACAAGTGAGATATATTAAGATGTTTATAGAAGATGATAAAGCAGTTTAATGACAAAAGCGAGATTTGGATTTTAATATATATTGTAAAGTTCCACCAGAAGTTAGAAATTTCCCATGAAATCTATTGAAAAGGAGTGTATTTTTAAAAATAAAAACAGATTCAAATATGTACTCAAATGTAAATATAAGAGAGCTGGAAAGATGATTCAGTAGTTAAGGATACTGCTTGTTCTCCCAGAAGACCCAGTGTTCAATTCCCAATACCATCACGGTAGCTCACAACCATCTGTAATGCCAGTTCTGGGGTATAAGGTTTATGGAAATAATCTTTAGTTATTTGTTCATCCATATTCTGCTTGCAGCAGATGAATTTCTTTCTTTAATATGGCTCATCTGGAAAAGCCAAGGTGAAGGAGCATGTGTGCTAACAATGACATTTGGAAGATAGAGATGAGAATTTTTTGGTGAAGCAACTTCCTAGACATGTGTTCCATTTTTCTATTGGAAATACTGGTGTCAATATTTATTTTGAATGCTAATCTAACAAAATGACCACATGTCAAGGTCATGTGATGGGTTTATTTTTCTGAATAAAGAACAGACACAGCGAATGGGAGTGCCAGCTTCATTAATTTTTTCATAGACTTGGCTGACTAGGCTCTTTCTCCCCCAGTCCTCTGACCTGCATGTGGACACACCCTTCCACTGTGCTTGTGTGTCTATAATGGATTTTCAGGACACAGTACCCAAATTATCATTCTTCTCAGCAAATTTGTGTTTTCGTGGGGCTAAGTGTTTTAGGTTTTCTTAATTATTTAAAAAGAAGCCAAATGCTGCTGTCATTGGATGACTGTAAGTTGCATTACCTTCATCAGTCTTCTCTTGTGTGTAACGGGCCACATGTAATGGATATGGGGAGACACTGCAGTTTCAAGTCCAGTGTGGAAATTGTTTACCTGGGTTTTAATGAAACCTCTCTCAAAATAGGAGTCCATTCATAAGCATAGACTATTGCATTCAGTAAGCCCTTGCGGCACTCTCCTCTCTGTGCTTGCACTAGGCTGGCACTGTGGAAGACTGAACCTGACTTTGAAAACACAATAAACAGAGAACCTCATTGCAGGTGTCAACTTTAATCCATAAGGCATGAACTGATGCCGTGAAAGCTCAAAGAAGGGGCCATTTCCTTTATCCCAGCGGGCAGGAGTGGGTGATCTTGAACTCAGCACCAAAGGATAACATTGTTGGTAGGAAAGAAATATTCCAGACAACACCCCTTGCTGAACAAATAGCTTAGTAAACGCAGGTTGCTCATACACAGGCTGTTGCATGTATTGGCAAATTAAAATGGAGCATCAGCTTGAGATGCTAAAGAGTAAAGCAAAGCTTGAAGAGGCTGGCGTGATAAACAAAACTACGTCATTGTCATTGGGGAGGGGAGAGGGCTGAGCTAGAGGAGTGGTGGCATGGACGGGATGGACCAGCTATGTAAAATGTCAGCATTGAAGGACCTACCTCGTTTAGCAGAAGCAGATGCTTTCTGTTTCTATACAATCAATCCTCTCTTCTTAGTTCAAGCCTCTAGCTGATGTGCTTCTTCAAAATTCAATACGATTGTTTCAGAATTCTCAAATCATGTATAGTCATGAAGAGTAAGGGGGAATCTTTTGGTTACTATGTGATATAAACAAGTAAAGAACAGAGCTGAATAGCCATGTAGTTGTCATTGCCGTCTAGGGTCTTAGGAGACATATTTCCAGGGGCTGTCCACCCCTGCTTTACTTAGAGTTCATGGTTAAAGTACTTCCTAGGCAATTAACCAAAAGAAATCCCAGTGTGGTTATGTACATACTAGAAAATCCTTTGCTATGCAGTGACCGAGAAAAAGAGCAATCAGCTTCATATAAATTGGGGCACTTGAAATCTCAAAAACAGTTTGAAGTCACCAAAGTGACGGTAGCTGTCCCAAAGGATCAGCTGTGTAAAGCTGAAGTCGCAGGCCGGCATGAAGACAGCCAGCTTCAGGCTTTTAAACTTTGCTCTCTGTTTTGTTTTATTGTTTCATTTTCCTTCCTCATGTAGATATAAATTTTCCACTTGCTAGAAGGGCCTTCTCTGGCATGGCAACGTAGTTCAGCTTATTTTTCCTCCTGGATAAATCTGTGTGTAATTATCTTAGCAGGTGAGAGAATTCAAGGAAGTGGTGACTGGCGAGGAAATGAGTTTTCAAGGCTGAGATTTTTTTTCTTTCATTAGAGGCATGATTTCCCAAACATCCCACTTCATCTTCAGTAAAAGGTACTTTTCCATCTCCCTGAGTCTACATAAATCTATCTGACCACTAGAAGGTACTCTCCACAAAGGCTATTTCCCACAGCAGCCAGATGGTTCCCAGTAACCTTGCAGTTTCTTCTCATATGCAAAAACGTGTAAATTCTTGAGTATGTCTGTTATGACATACTCAATGAGAATATGAGAATACTCAGTCACAGTAAAATGTATTATTACAGAGCAAACAATTTTTGTCAAGGAAAGCCTTGAGATTAAAACCTCTCAGAAGTATTAGTGTGTCATTTTGCCTGTGTTTGTGTGTGTGTGTGTGTGTGTCTTTGTGTCTGTGTGGCAGGAAGGTGAAGGCAGGCATATATATTTAGTATTACTTTCTGTTACTGTAGTGAAACACCACTATGAGAAGCAGCTCAGGGAAGAAAGAGTTTATTTTGGCACATGGCTCCAGAGGGAGAATTCATAGTGTATAGACACAGGCAGCTGAAGAAGGATGCCAGGTGATCACATCCGCAAGCAGACACTTAAAGCCAAGAGCACAGACTGGGAGTGGGGCAAGACTGTAAACTCTCAATGCATACCTCTGGTGATATCCTTTTCCTGGTAAGCTACACTTCTTAGAACTTGCATAAGCTCTCCATCTAGAGACAATGCATTCAAATACCCGAGGGTACCGTGTGATTACTCAGTTCAAACCTCTTATCAAACAGATAGCAAAGGCAAGGTGACTAAGACTGCGTTATTTTTAGTGGCCCATGAAAAATCAGTTCATCATTGGTGTCCCACAGTGGTATTTGATCCCAAGTACATGATCCATAGGCAGAATTAATCTATAATTTTTACTGATGCCAGAAATAGTCATACCCTGAATGTTTAAAATGTATTTCCAATTGAAGTTAGCTGTTTTCCTTTTAAAAACATGATCTTTTAAACTTGTTATGCTGGCATTTGAGATCTGCCCCATCAGTACTGTTCTCTAAGTACTTACTATTCTTCAAAGCCCATTTGTTATTCCTCTTACAGCAGCAGCAAAATGTACAGAAACCTGTTAGTGGCACTTGTCTCTAGGGTAGGGACAGGCAAGGGTGGTCACCAGTAGGGCACAGTCAGTGTTGTGCAAAAGGGTAAAGTTGTGGTGAGAGACTGAGAGATATAGAGACATCTTGTACAGTGATAACAAAGGAAGTCTCTCTGAGAAAGTCTTATTTGATATCTGAAGGAAATCAGAAAGGAAACCATGGATGTGCTGTAGAAGAAATTTCAGACAAAGAGAAAAACAAGGGTAGTCCTGAGGTCTATTCTTGGAATAGTGAAAGACCAGAGTTTAGAATGTAAGAGAGACCAATAGCCATAAAATCAGTAAGCTCCAAGAAGACCTTATATAACTTTTTTCCTGACAACAGAGAATACCAGCAGAACTCTCTACAGAATAGGCCGATTACACTCTTGGTCAAAGAACTGTCAGTTTATTGAATGAAACCTAGACTGGATGGGAATGGGATGGAAGAAGGGAAGCTGGTTTTAAAAGGTTTATAATTATCCAGACAAGAAATAATAGTTCTCCATAAACTTGAGAAAGTTTGACTTTGCTGAGGCTCTTTGCTGATTGTAGTGTGCTGATAATGAGAACTGTGTATCATCGCTTGTTTTGAGGACCAAATGGCGAGCATGATGGGTGCATTGGCTAACATTTTTGTGAAACTGATTCATTCAGTTATCCACATAAATAACAACATCCGTCTTACCCAAGCAAGATTGTGGCTCCTGGTTATTTATTATACAAGCTAACATGCTATTCTCCAAGTGTCTATCTATTGTCAGATGTCAGCAACATTATATTCATTACACATTTCTGCATATGTATTTTTTTTCCTGTGGACCTCAGCTCAAGCCATAAACCTCTGAAGGTTCTCTGAGATCTTTCCTTTAAATTAGATCTTGTGGATTTGGCATTCAAAAGCCCTCACTGTTTCATTTCTCTGGCTGCTTCTTAAAAATGCCCTCCAGCTCGAGCCTCTTGTGTTTTAACAATGACCTAAATTAGGGCCAGTTACACTCTTTTCGCTCTTTTTACTTTTTGATGTGTGAGTCAAAGTCAATATAAAGATCTCTGAATAATGTAAATATCTGACCATACCTGAACCAAGCGAAGCCTGTTCTGTTGGGTGGTTGAAAAAAAAAAAAAAAACAAAAAAAAACAACTCAGTTCTGGCCTCCCTGTCCTTTTCCCATAGCTGAGCTGAGGCATGCAGAACTCAGAACCATACACAGTCTGAGAGAGGTTGGAGCAGCTCTCAGGCATCACTACAAACACTAGCTTTTTCTATTCCAGAACCGGAGGATCCAGCAATACCTCTCCTGGGCATATACCCAGAAGATGTTCCAACTTGTAATAAGGACACATGCTCCACTATGTTCATAACAGCCTTATTTATAATAGGCAGAAGCTGGAAAGAACCCAGATGTCCTTCAACAGAGGAATGGATACAGAAAATGTGGTACATTTACACAATGGAGTACTACTCAGCTATTAAAAACAATGAATTTATGAAATTCTTGGGCAAATGGATGTATCTGGAGGAAATCATCCTTAGTGAGGTAACCCAATCACAAAAGAAGTCACTAGATATGCATTCACTGATAAGCAGATATTAGCACAGAATCTTAGAATACCCAAGATACAATTTGCAAAACACAAGAAAATCAAGAAGGAAGACCAGCATGTGGATACTTCATTCCTCCTTAGAAGAGGGAACAAAACACCCATGGAAGGAGTTACAGAGACAAAGTTTGGAGCTAAGATGAAAGGATGGACTATGCAGAGACTTCCCTACCCAGGGATCCATCCCATAATCAGTCACCAAACCCAGGCACTATAGCATAGGACAGCAAGAGTTTGCTGAAGGGACCCTGATAGAACTGTCTCGTATGAGGCTATGCTAGTGCCTGACAAATACAGAAGTGGATGCTCACAGTCACCTATATGGTGGACCACAGGGGCCCCCAATGGAGAAACTAGAGAAAGTATCCCAGGAGCTGAAGGGGTCTGCAACCCTAAAAGAGGAACAGTATGAACTAACCAGAACCCCCAGAGCTCGTGACTCTAGCTGCATATGTAGCAGAAGATGGCCTAGTCGGCCATCATTGGGAAGAGAGGCCCCTTGGTATTGCAAACTTTATATGCCCCAATATAGGGGAACCCCAGGGCCAAGAAGTGGGAGTGGGTGGGTAGGGGAGCAGGGCAGGGGAAGGGTATAGGGAACTTTTGGGATAGTATTTGAAATGTAAATCAAGAAAATATCTAAAAAAATAAAAATAAAAAAAGAAAATGTAGCCATGGTACCATTTGACCTTGCGTCTCCAAACTTGCCTGTGTTCCTTGTGATAGTCTGGGAGCTAGCAGTATCTCCTTTCTTCCCTTTCTTTTCTTCTTCCTGCTCAACATTCTAATTTAAGGTGGGGATGTTTTGCCTCTGCCAGATGTTAGTCCAGAGTTTTGATCTCTTTGTTGTCTTCATTCTGCCTTCTGACTGATATCTTCCTGGGCAGTTAATGCTACACAGTCTAGCTGTCATTTGAAGAGGTCAGGGTTGATTGAGATTGCAAGGAAATTCAGAGGGAAAACAAATCTTGGTTATTTCAGGCCTTGTATTGTCACATACCCTCTCTAGGCTGATAAATTGTGCATGTCTTTTCAGGCCCATCTTGCTTATCAGTTTTGTAACCTGCTGGCATCTCTCCATCCTTTACATCATAGGAGATAGTGGCTCTCCTCCACTCCCCAGGCACTCTATGTGTCTGACTCATCACCTGTGTTCCATCACTTCCTGAGCTGTTGTTGCTCCAGCTCTGGTGGACAGGGACTTTAGAGCACCCGGGCTACAACTTTTCTGTTCCTTGTGGATTTTTCTTTCTTGCTGAGATTGTTACTGTTTTCTTTTGTCTAGTTTCCAAGCTTAAGCATAATAAAGTACTGACAGCTGTGCTTTCTTTAATCACCTAGAATGCATGGCCCACCCATCTGGAGTCTGGACAATCAGCAAGACAGATTTTTGTTGTGAGTCTTTTTCTCCCAGTTTGTAACAGCAGCATATCACTATGCTTTTACATGCACACCTCTTTGTGCATACATACACATGAGAAGCCAAGCAAGCTCTCTGCTGTGGGCACCAGTCCCAGCATGCGTGCCTCACTTCTGAGCTTTCTCAGATGACTATGATGGGAGCCCCAGGGAGCTGGAGAGAGGGCTCAGCACTTAGGATCACTTGTTGCTCTTGTAGAAGACCTGGCTTATGTTCCCAGCACCCATGGAGCAGTTCACAGTTCCTAGGAAGACGAGTTCCAGAGGAACCAACACATTTTCTGATATTCAAGGGCTCATGCACAAACATATAGCATAAAGTAAATCGTTTTTAAAAAGAAGAGTGGGTTGTATATTTCAATATAACCCTGAAGTTACAGGATACTAGAATTGAGATCATTTCCTCCTCTAGACTACCCCCCAAAGACCTGTCTCCAGATACTGTACTGTGGTTTTGAGACTATGCAATATGAAC
The DNA here is from genome assembly GCA_902729485.2 of Mus minutoides. Lineage (NCBI taxonomy): Eukaryota > Metazoa > Chordata > Mammalia > Rodentia > Muridae > Mus > Mus minutoides. The sequence continues at coordinate 844,749 of LR755141.1, read as the reverse complement.
TTTATAAGTCAAGAGTTCAACTATAACTTTCATTTTGTTTTCTTTTACTTTAATCTTTAGTATTCTTGGTGGTTCCAACTATCTTCTATCACAATGATCAATTTAGTTAAGAAGAATACCCACTTGGAAAGAAAGCTTTCCCAGTCTTGTCAAGAACACTTAAGGCCTTAGAGCCAGAATGTTAGATGTTTCAGGTTGTTATCAAGTCAGAATTAGTAATTTCTCATACCACATCATCTCTTTCTTAGTCTCTTTTATGTGCTGAAAATACAGAAAATATCATTTTAAAGTATTTTTATTCATGTGTGTGTGTGTGTGTGTGTGAGAGAGAGAGAGAGAGAGAGAGAGAGAGAGTGAGTGAGAGAGAGAGAGAGAGAGATTATGAGTACATGCATGTAGTGGTCAGAGGCACTGGATTCCCTGGAACTGGAGTTCCTGGCAGTTGAAAGCGGCCTGACCCGTGTCCTGGGAATGGAACTTGTTCCTCTGCAGGAAGAGAGCACACTCGTAACTGCTGAGTTAACTTAACAGCACTCTTTACTCCAGACCCCAGGAAATGCTGTAATTTATCAACAGTGAGGCTATTCTTAGAGAAAGGGGAAGAGTCCTGGGGTGTCTTCCTGCCCCTCCAAACCTTTCCACCCATACCTCTACCAGCTGACTGAGAGGCTAGGACCTACATGAGTGAGGTTCACTCTCTAAATCAGGGGACAACTCTTTTAGCATTTAAAGCAGTTCCTCATATTCATATGTACATAGATGTGAGAAACAAGTTTGCAAAGATGAGCCTCAACATAGTGGTATTTTTGTGGATTTTCTGTTTCGTTTTGCTTTGTTTTGGCAGTTTTTTTTGTCTTATTCTTTTGTTTGTTCATTTTGATTTTTACTTTTTTGAGGGGGAAAGTTATGTTTCTTGCTTCTGCTTTTATTTCTTATGATTTTTCTTTTTTGAAAGAAAGAGAGGAAAAGAATAGAATGTCTGTGGGAAGGTCTGAGAGGAGTTGAGGGAGGAGAAAAAAAGTGATCAATAATGTTATATGAAAAATATTTTAATTAAAATGAAAGAAAAAAGTGGAAGGCTATCCTCAGCTACACAGAGTTTGCAGCCAGCCTGGGCTACTTGGCACTCTATCTCAGAAAGATAAAGGAAGACAGAAGGAGCAGCATCTCAGAGAGGAAGTTTAGCTTGTAAAATGCTTACCCCACAGTCAGGAAGACTTTGACTTGGATCCCTGGTACCCATGTAACAAGCTAGGCACTGAGACAGATCTCTGATCCTTGTGAGGGGATCCAGAGACAGGAAGATTCTTGGGGCTTGCTGGCCAGTCATCTAGCTGCACTACTGAGCTGCAGGTTCATTGAGAGATCCTGCCATTCCAAAATAAAAACCAAGTGGAAAGTTATTGAAGTAGACACTCCACATTGGCCTATGGCCTCTCCACAACACACACACACACACACACACACACACACACACACACACACACACACAGAGAGAGAGAGAGAGAGAGAGAGAGAGACATACAGAAAGAAGTAGGGGGCTAGTGAGATGGCTCAGCGGGTAAGAGCACCCGACTGCTCTTCCGAAGGTGATAAGTTCAAATCCCAGCATCCACATGGTGGCTCACAACCATCCGTAACGAGATCTGGCGCCCTCTTCTGGAGTGTCTGAAGACAGCTACAGTGTATTTATATATAATAAATTAAATAAATCTTTAAAAAAAAAAGAAGTAGGGATACTGGGGCATGCCTTGAATCTGAATATTCAGAGGCAGAGGGAGGAGTATCTGAGTTCTAGGCTAGGCTAGCCTGGTCTACATAGTGAGTTCTAAGCCTAGTTGAGGCTACATAATGAGACTCTGTCTCTCAAAAAACAAAAGAGAGCCAGGCGTGGTGGCGCACGCCTTTAATCCCAGCACTCGGGAGGCAGAGGCAGGCAGATTTCAGAGTTCAAGGACAGCCTGGCCTACAAAGTGAGTTCCAGGACAGCCAGAGCTATACAGAGAAACCCTGTCTAAAAGAGAGGGGGGGGGGAGAAGTGTAGAGGAGGGAGGAAGAGAGAGAGGGAGAAGGAGGAGGAGAAGGAGGAGGAAAACAGGAGGGAGAGGGAAAGGGGAGAGAGGGAGGGAGAGAGAGAGAGGAAGAGGAGGAGGAAGAAGAAGAAGAAGAAGAAGAAGAAGAAGAAGAAGAAGAAGAAGAAGAAGAAGAAGAAGAAGAAGAAGAAGCAGCAGCAGCAGCAGCAGCAGCAGCATGCAAGCAGCTCCACAGTGCAGTTTAGTTCTACAGGAGGGAAAATAACCTGAGCAGGAGAAAGTCAGTAGAGGAGAGAGAGGAGAGAGAGAGAGAGAGAGAGAGAGAGAGAGGAAAGAGAGAGAGAGAGAGAGGAAAGAGAGAGAGAGAGAGAGAGAAAGAAAGAAAGAAAGAAAGAAAGAAAGAAAGAAAGAAAAAGAAAGAAAGAAAGATAGATGGGACTGTGACTTCCCGATAACAGGTTTGTTGCTGCCATTTAGTTATGTCTGTAGTTACGGTGAATTTGTATTATGAGTCTGGTGCTCACCGTGATTAGGAAGAGCCACTGAGCGTCAACAGATGCATGTCTCGGTGTCAGCACAGGAAGAGCAACATTCTCGGAAGACGAATGTCCAAACCTTAGAGGATTACCTATCCTGTTTGCTGAGTGTGGAGGTTCTTAGAACTTTTCTGCTCCAAGGAAACAAGGCAATCTACATTTATAATAGACTTCCAACATGAATTGTACAAGCCCTAAGCTATGAGTCATTGTTTTATGTGGCAAGAATGGACGACAACTGTGTTTTGAAACATTCCTCCAAGCACCTCTTGATTTCTTCTAGGTCAAGAGGCTTTAGATTCTTCCTTCAACAGAGAAGCAATCATTAGTGGACTATTTTACATTTTACCTTCTGTATAATTCTTGCATAAATTGGGTACTTTTTCCTCTCTCTAAAGATATATCTGTGTGTCTATGACTTTAAGTTCATATGTAGAAAATTATTTATTCTTTATGATACTTTGAATGCCATCCATTGAACCTTAGTAATATTTCCTATTTTTTAACAAGATTTTTATTTGTGAATTTCATATAATATATTTTGATCATTTTCACCTCCCCCTTCTCAACTCCTCCAAGATCCAGCCTCAGCTCCCCCACAATTTTTTGTGGTCTTTTTCTCCTTTTAAACCTATGAATTTCAATTGTGTGGGCCACAAAGCTCTGGGTGTGGGGCCAGCCCCTGCAATGTGGTAGCTCACGCAGTGGTCACACCTTTAAAGACAATTTGACTCTCACTGTCCTGGAAGCTAGGCTGCTAGGAACTCCTTGTCAAGGGTTGGGGCTTCACTCACAGCAGTCTCCCTCTCCCTGCTGGGACTGTGGCTGGCTTGAGCTTGCTTGTGTCTCATGTGTGCTGTCATGGCTGCTCTCTTGTGTCTGGAAAGCTGTGTCCTTGTAGTCACAGGCTGCCTCTGGTATTCACAGCTCCTCCCCCTTGTGGGAAAGGTGTGATGGAGATGTCTCTCTTAGGCCAGAGCACTCTGTACTTAGTATCTGTATGCTGACCACTGAGTTGTACATTGTTTCCTGCAGAATGTTTATATAAGGGTCGTTTGTTTTATTAATATTTTCAATGAATAAACTTTTAGTTCTATTGACTTTCTTTTCTAGTCTTTTCTAGTAAAGACTTTATATTTCCTTCATATCTTTTTTTTTTTTTTGTCTACCTGGTATGTTTACCTTCTATTTACTTAGGTGATTGCATTTTTTGTCTCTTATTTTTGTTTTGTTTAGTAAGTACAATTTAGTCTGCATACTCATTTTTATTTATTACTGATATCTTTATTTATTTTTCATTTTCATCATTTTATTTATTACTGAATTTTGGTATTTAAAGCTGCCATTGTCATTTAATTCTAAACATTTTATTTCCATGTTTAATATTCTAAACTAATAGAGAAATGCACTTAGAAATTAAATTAAAATTAATTTTTTTCAAATTAAATTAAATTTAAAATTTAAAAATGTATCACTTTTTACTATTTTACTGTTGATTTCTAATTTGATCGCACCAAATTAAAATAAAGCATATCTGATTTATCATTTTAAATCTTCCCTTGAAAATTTAGACAGACTATAATAGTAAAGTTTTGTAAATGTTTCCTATTGGTTTTTCAAATTATTATGTCTTCAAACCATTTACACCCTTGTGTTGTTTTATCTTCTCAACCTGTGAATATCTAAGGGAAATGTTTGAAATCTCTGTTCTGAATGGCTGTTATTATCTTCTTTCAATACCACTAAAGTTAGATATAATTTAAGGATACATTGATACCATTTCATGTGTAATATTTATTTACTTGTGTGTATGTATGTGTTTGCATGTGTATGTATGTGCAAGTGTGTGTACCTGCATATACAGGCCAAAGCTCAATATCAGTATCTCTCACAGTAGCCTTTCCCTCCTAGCTTCCCAACCTCTGCCAATGGGCCATTCTGTTCTTTATATATGTGTATATGCATGTGGGCTGCATACTGTGCTACACATGTGGATATTAAGGACAACTATCAAAAATCAGTTCTCTCCTAACATTTGGCTCCCAGGGATCAAAATTAAGCCACCAGATTTTGGCTGCAGATGCCTTTCACTATTTAGCCATCTCAACTGGCCCAATACCTTAGTTTTTGAAACAGGGTCTCTCACTGAGGCAGCTGGCTGGCTGGCTGGCAGCATCGAGGGATGCCTCTGACACTGCCACATCAGCTCTTTGGTTAGAGGCAGTCACTGCTGCACCCAGGCCTATGTTTGTTTGTTTGTTTGTTTGTTTTACATCTAACCTCAGTTTCTCCTCCCAGTCTCTCCCCCTCCACCTCTTTCTCCCTCTCTTTTTTCCCCCTTTCATCTACCCCACCTTCTTTGCCCTTCAGAAAAGGGCACACCTCCAGTGGATATCAACCAGCTGTGGCATAGTCAAGTTCAGTAAGACTAGGCACCTCCTCTCCTGTTAAGGGTAGACAAGGCAGCCAAGGTAGGAGGAAAGGAATTTATAACTTCTGTTATAACGATTGAGAATTTCACACATTATACAATGTGATTTGTTCAAGGTGAACTCCCTGTTCCCTCCTTTCCAATCCCTCCACTGCCAGTACCACAATGTCTTCCCAATTTCACATGTTCCGCTGCCGCCCATTCTTTAAGCCCAAGGATGAATACACATGCTTATCTCCTAGGTCATGGCTAGCCTGTCATGGGTTTTCCCAGAAGTAATCCCCCTCTCCTCCACTTCCTCTTCCTCCTCTAGTTCTTCTTCCCTTTCCTCCTCTTTCTCTTCTAATTTTTCCTCCCTCTCCCCTACCCTACTTTCTTCCCTCTCCTAGAATCCATCAATTGTCAAACCCTATTCCAAAAAGGGTGAGAATTTCTAACTATCTCTCACCTCTATACCAGGGTTTTGTGTGCCTCAATCTTTCTAGGTCTTGTGCATGGTGTCACATTTGAAACTGGCCTGTTGTATATGCAAACCACTGGTTCACTGCAACAATCCACCGCCTGTGCCTCTTACAATCCTGCTCTCCCCTCTTCCACTATGATCTCTGAGCTATCCTTTCAGGATGAGTACTCTTAGTCTCTCATTCTCTGCACATTGACCAGTTGTGGGTCTGTATCAGTCACCATCTACTGTAAAAAGAAGACTCTCTGATGAGGGCTGAGAGATGCACTAATTCATGGGTATAACTATGACTAGTTTTACTTTTAACATTAAATCAAGTATTCTATACTTAGTTAAATTTTTTGACGTTTTTTATGTTAACTGATATCAAATAGGCTTCCCCATTGTTTTGTATTTATTGTATATTCTTTTTTTCACCTTTTACTTCCATTTATTCTGCTGAATTAATTATTTTCTTTAGCCTATGAATATATATATTCATTGTTACAAATCTAATAGTACTACAGCTTGCAATTATTTATCTAATCTAATATTAATAAGGATCTTAGTAAATTTTTCTTAGTCATCATAGTAGTGTGTGTGTGTGTGTGTGTGTGTGTGTGTGTGTGTAAAACAAAGATTATTGGTGTTCTTTGTTATGCACAGTATCTGTGTTTGCCAGTTGTTTGCATATGCTGGGTTTAATTTTTCTTCTCAGAAGAATTAATGTCAATAAGTCCTTTGGTAGGGTGATGCCTCTCTCTGAATGGCTGTTTGTACAAAAGTTATTCATTTTGTAGAAAAAAATAAATTTTATTTTGCCCTAATCTTGCATTGCAGTTTGCCTTGCTATAAAAATCTAGGTTAACAGCTACATTTCCTCATTACTTTGGAAATACTCCTGACCTTATTTCCATCTGTTTTAGAGAGTCAGAAGTTCCTCCTCTGCTTTTTTTTTTTTTTTTTTTTTTCATTTATTTCTTTTGTACAAGTCTAATTCCTAAGGAGACAAAGCTGTGCAGGGCAGAATGAAGTTGCCTAGGGTGGCCACTTCCTGCTGCTGTTGCTATGTCGTTGCTGAGTTTTGCCCATGTTCAGTTTTTGTTTCTAGATCACATTCCTGCAGGCATAGTAGTTGGGTCGTAAGGATACTGCTGTGTCATGTCAGGCATAGTAGTTGGGTCATAAGGATACTGCTGTAGCATGTCTGGTAAACTGTGTAGAAGCCAGATGGTCTTGATGAAGGCTGTGCAGTTTGCAGTTCCCCTCTGGTAATGTTTGAGGTTGTGCCATTTCATTACAAATTGTCTAGGTCAAGGTGTATTCTTACATGGACTGCCTTTTATTCTGTTTAGTACTTGACTGCATCTTTAAATTATGGATGCATGATTTTTTTTTCTTCAAATTCTGTAGCGGCCTTAGCACTAATTCTTCCTACACTTTACTATTTCCTCTCCTTGCCTCTTCTCCTTCTCTCTTATTGAGATCCTTCCTGTATCATCAGCATTGATCATGTTAGCTGCAGTCTACGTGAACTCCTAAGTGTTTACTACCCTTTCATTAATGCACTTTTCTTCCAAAGCTAAAGTTATTTCACACATTCCGTGTGTGTGTGTGTGTGTGTGTGTGTGTGTGTGTGTGTACTTTTTAATTTTTTAATTAGACTATGTCCCCTCCCCCCTCCTCCTTCCCCCTCCCTGCTCCTGTGCCCACCCACTCCCACTTCTTGGCCCTGGCATTCCCCTGTATTGGGGCATATAAAGATTGCAGTACCAAGGGGCCTCTCCTCCCAATGATGGCTGACTAGGCCACCTTCTGGTACATATGGAGCTAGAGACACAAGTTCTGGGGATTCTGGTTAGTTCATCTTGTTGTTCCTCTTCTAGGGTTGCAGACCCCTTCAGCTCCTGGGGTTCTATCTCTAGCTTCTCCAATGTGGGCCTCGTGCTCCCTCTTATGGATGACTGTGAGCATCCACTTCTGTGGGAGTCAGCTATATCAGGGTCCCTTCAGTAAACACTTGCTGTCCTATGCAATAGTGTCTGAGTTTAGTGACTGATTATGGGATGGATCCTGGTGGGTTAGTCTCTGTATGGTCCATCCTTTCATCTTAGCTCTAAACTTTGTCTCTGTAACTCCTTTCATGGGTATTTTGTTTCCTATTCAAAGGAGGAATGAAGTATCCACACACTGATCTTCCTTCTTGATTTTCTTGTGTTTTGCAGAAAATAGGGTAGCTTTAAAAAGAAATCTCCTCCATTCACCTAGAAATATCAAAAATTCATGGGAAAATGTTCTTCTGGAAATGTTGGTATGGTGTGGATGGAGGCTTTGGGTAGTTTCTCACTTTGTTAAATAGTGATGATACCTGGCACTTGAATCATAATCTCAAAGTCTGTGTGCCCAGACTCACGCAATCCTTACCTCGTGAATGATTCTGCTTGTCACTGGGGTTAAGGGCTATTAAATGAATTTATTCTACTTTGCAAGGCTGGGAGCAGTGGAGTTTCCATATAAGTAGTAGATTCGGATCCACACGTTGCTTCTTAATGTTATTCAGCTCACAACATGGTGGTCTAATTTTTTTAGGCCTCTGAGAAGGTCTTTGTTGTCTTGTTTTCTCTTCATGGCCTATCCCTGCATAGAGTTCTGGGCATTTATTAAAACTGTCAGACTACCAAAACACCTGAAAATAATTTAGGTAAGGAATGTAAAAAGGTTAAGGTCTTATTATTTGTCTTTTAAATACTTAGATGCAAATCTGATTCTGTCTTACCCCAAATGAAAATGACCTTTATATTCTGACACACCAGAGCACATTCGGTGTTTAACATATTACACAAAGAGCAAACACATCCTCTAGGTAATTTTCTGCTTTTCTTCAGAAATCCCAGATAACTCATAAGGCAGAATGTAGCTGACATTTACTCTGAAATTGTGAATCAGCCATGACTGTGATATTTCTCCTTATTCAAGGTTGCCTACTATTGGCAAAGGAACAATACACAGGCGAGTTGGCTGAGTCCCAGGGCAATGTTCTGTTTAACTATAAACATTTATGCTGGGTCTAGATAGGCTGCTATTCTGTATACATTGTTATAATTGGGCCACAGTAAATTAGCTTTTAAAAGAAATCTCTTTAAGTAAAATTGAATCTAAAACTAAAAGGTGTGCAGAGCTGGGCAGTGATGGTGCACACCTTTGATCTCAGCACTTCGGAGGCAGAGGCACATGAATTTCTGAGTTCTAGACAAGCCTGGTCTACAGAGTGAGTTCCAGGACAGCCAGAGCTATACAGAGAAACCCTGTCTTGAAAAACCTAAATAAATAAATAAATAAATAAATAAATAAGCAAGCAAGCAAGCAAGCAAGCAGAGCTGGGGCACAGGTTTTGAGGTATATCCAGGAGGGTGTCTGATATAGCCTAGCTTAGATTCTGAAGGGAATGCTCACAATGTCAAAGGCCCTTGGAGGCTGGTGACACCATAAAGGAGCCCTCTAACTAGGTAGCTACTCCCATTTTGTGTTGTAGAAGCTGTACGGGATCAGCTTGTAGTATTTTTAACAAGAGTATGATGATGCATCTTCAGTTTTCCATGGTAATTTCCAATCTCATGGAAAGACTTAATAATTGTAACTTAATAATTGTCTTTGTCCCCTCTTGTCATGATGCCTTATACTAAAAAAGTTCACAAGGAAACTAGCCTCTGTTTTCTCAATTCTTTGATAGGCAGCCACTGAGTAATGGACTGTTTGAAAGTAACAGGTTGAGGCAAAGCATGCTAATCTAATCTAAAGTGAATCAAATCGCTGACCTGCCAACTCTGCTCTGGTGATGAGTGATTGGTTTCTTCCACTGTTGATACGTGTTATGAAAGCCAGCCACATGTATTGTAGTTCCTAAGTGCTATGATGATAGCAGAGACACTTATGAGAATCTTCATGCTTCACTGAATATATGTGTGCCATGTAACTGACAGTATCATGTAATACTCAAAACTCTGAGGAGTAAATCCAGTAAAAAAAAAAAAAAGTTAATTCTGAAGAAATAGAACAAGTAGATCTAAGTAAAAGATTATAGCTAGAGTCATTCTTTGAGAGAAGGATAGAACTGGATTGAGAGTGGGATGAAGGGGGCCAGGTGGCATAGGAATGGAAGAGTGACATGTTTCCTAGGGCAGTGGGGTCTGAGCTTGACACAATCGACACATCCTAAGGGAGGTCAGGGTAAAAACGAAAAAGCTCATCCTTGTTGATGATCCAAATGCCTTCAAGAGTTGAGACAAGCTGTTTAAGATGGATACCTCACACAAGCAGAAGTGGCTGAAGCTACAGCTTCACATCTGTGCCCTTTCTAAGAGGAAGCCATTGTTCAGGCTCATAGTCATTCCTTTTGGCATGGACTTCTGATTTTATCACAGACATTTGGTATCTGAGCTGTTGTGCGAAACATCTAGAGTATTGAAATGGTCAAACAAAACCTGTCTAAAGGATGAGTTCAGCTCACAGCATCACAGCCAAATTAGGGTAGGAAAGAGAAGTACTCGGCTTCTTATTCAGGAAAGAGGTGTGGGGATTATTCTATGATTGTGGGCAATTTTGAATAGGAAGCACCAGACCTGCAGATTTCAGCAAGCCTCTCTACCCCTCTTTTCACCTGGGTGCTAAAGAGCTCTGCAAATATGGCATGATCTTTGGGGGCTGATTAAACCGGCTGCTCTCATCCTTCTTAGGGTACATTAGCTAAGGAGAATGGCTGTCACTCTAGCAGGCTCCTCTCCTTTTCTCGGTACCACTTAGCCTATATATGCTGTGCTGTTAATTGCCTAGCACATTGAACTCTGTGTGTGTGTGTGTGTGTGTGTGTGTGTGTGTATAAAACCTCTACTCTTGGAATCCAAAGACCTAGGAGGAAGTCCAAACTCTGCTACTTCGGCCCTTAGGACCTAGAACAAAGCACATGGCTTCTTGAACTGACAAACACTTCATCTTCGACTTTGGCACATTTACTGTCACTTTCTTTTCCTTAAAAGTTACAGCCAGGATGCCACTTCCTCAGGAAACCTCACATAACCTAAGGTTCCTAAGGCTCTCCCATGACTTCAACTTTCCTCAGGCTTTGTAGCAACTTGATGCCATTGAAACAAATTGTTGTGCTATATTGACAGCTAGATATGGAAATCTAGGTGTTATCAGAGCTTCCCTTGCCTGGAGAACTCAGGGTGAGATTCCTTCCTTTGTGGTTAAATTCTGGGCTTCCCGTGGGGGTCAGATTCCTCAGTCTAATGTGGGTTACAGCTCACAGCCCTTCCATCTCTGCACATTGTCACATAGCCAGAGTTTCTGAGTTAGAGCCACCAATGTCTAATATTCCCTCATTTTAAACGGTAACACCTGAAAAGACTGTTTCTAAATAAAGTTCTTTATTTATTTCTGAGGATTCCATTGCCTATAAGATTTAGAGTAACAATCTTCCTCCCCTCTAGATGTGCTCTAGAGGAGATGGTATAACCCTCCATTTCATTTTTTACTTTTGTGTTTACAGTGGCTTAATGTCAAAAGACCTTTTCACTTCAAATAAACAGCATTTTCCCATGGGGATATAAGTCATATCTTTTAAATTGAAGGGTGAAAGCATTATATCTTATGGAAGTTAACTTATCCATTGAATTACTTAGCTGACAAATAGCTAGATATATGTTATCAGTTTGACATTTTAAACAATGTAATGCTGCTGAAGCATCCACACAGCGATGATCAGAGTGTTGTGTAAAACTCAGATGCCCCGGGTTCTGAACTAGCTCAGTTGAGCAAAGTGCTGTTTTGCAAGCATAAGGACTGAAGTTTGATTTCTGGGTGCAACCCACAGAACCCATATTTAAAATGCTGGATACATTAGAATGCACTGGCAATGCTACTACTGGAGGTGAAGAGACTGTTTCAGATGCCTAGATAAGGCCAGGTTTAAAAACTCAGTGTCTACTTATTGCAAAGGCAGATCTCCCTCCCCCTCCCCCTCTTCCTTCCCTCTCCCCCTCCCCTCCCATCCCTCTTCCTCTCCCTCTCCCCCTCCCCTCCCCTCTCTCTTCCTCTCCCTCTCCCCCTTCCCCTGCCCCTCCATCCCCCTGCCCCTGCCCTGCAACTTAATCCCCCGCAACTTAATCCCCCCCTCTTTTAATCTTACAGTCCAGTCATTCCAATAGGAAAGGAGAAGTTGAGTCCTAGGCACTAGGAAGAAGCAGAGATGTAGCCAGCTGTCTGATTTACTTTCTCCTTGTCTTTTCATTCAACATGACCATAATTCAAGACAGGGCTTCTGAGCTAGCAGGACATAGTATCATTATGGATGTCAGATCCATGTATTTGATCAATTCTGAGGCACTAGTAATAAGTTTCATTGAGAGAACTTTGTCCAGTCCATTGTGTATGTCCGTACAGTACGTGTTGGATTTGTAGACAAAACAACAAAGCTCACCCCATCTAGGGAGGACGCTAAAGGAGAAGAGACAGTGGTGTGTGATCCTTCATTCCTTTATCATCTTTTGGTAACATCTACTCTATATCATACTAAATGCTAAGGTTATTTAGTGATAACTTGAAATTGTGATAGCTGGGCAAGGAATATGTAAGCAGAAAAAACAGAAAAGCAATGTTGTGGGGACTAGGTCTCTGAAGAGATTATAGTTAAGGTGATGTATGTAAGATGAGCAGGAATCATCCAGAAGAAGAATGTTCTGGAGAAGAAGATGATGTGTACAAAGGACATCCAGCTAACATCCTGATGTGCTGAAGGATCTGCACAGAGCCTGAGGCAGAGGAGCAAGTAGAGCAATGTACAAGATGAGGTCACACAAGAAGATACAGTAAAGATCATGCAGGCATTGCAAGACCATGACTAGAATGCTTTATTACAGTATAAGCATTTCTCCAGCCCAGGAAAAGGAAAAGTAGAGCTTTTGTGGGAGGAAAAATAGTGTTTTGAGATCTGGCTATAATCATTTTTATTATCTTTGGTTATTATTTGCTGAATAGATTATTAAAAATGTCAGTGTGGCTCTCTCGAGAGAATAAAGCTAAAATACAGATTTATGAGGTAATCGAGTTTTATTGGGAGATGGAAATGAGATTATGAGAGACACTTGGGAGGAAACTCAGCAATAGAACACCAGAGAAGGAAAGAGAAGACAGTTACACAGTAGGAGAGGAAGAGAGCAAATAGGCACTGCCTGACAGTCTGTGTTCTCGTCCACAGACGGAGTGCATATTTACTGTGGAGCTGAGCTTATGGGGAAAAGAGCAACATCTGCCCTGTCTTCCTGCATCCCCAGCACTGATGTTACCTTATAGAATGAAAAAATTAATATCTAGTTAGAGTTAAATAAACATGTTCTATTGAGTAACATAAAGTTTACATAAACTTTAAAAGATTTGGTATAACACACCCATGCAACATATTTTTGCCAAGGTTTAAAACTCAAGACTTCCCCCAGATCCAATAAATACCAATGATCTTATCCAAAGTATCTCCTTAAATCAGCAGTTCACAACCTGTGGATTGTATCCCCTTTAGGGTCATGTGACCTTTTCACAGGGGTCATATATCAGATATTCACATTATAGTTTATAACAATATCAAAATTATAGTTATGAAGTAGCAACAAAAGTATTATATGATTGAAGGTCGCCACAACATGAGGAACTATATTAAAGGGTCATAGCATTAGGAAGGTTGAGAACCACTGACTTAAATAGAAAAGGTTGACATATACTAGATATGGGAGAATTTAGCTTTCATAGTTTCTCTATAAGGTAATTATTAGTTTTAGTTTAATTTTATAGATGCTAATATTCAAAACCTTAATTACTGGTGATATAAGGGGACTCTTTGGTGCTAACTCCTGAAATCTTTATAGTGTGGAAGCAAATGAGCCAAGTTCTGTCATGTTCTGCACAGCCTGGTTTGAGTCATCTGACTCATATGACAAGGAAGTAAAGAAAGGACAGATGTTCCTCAACAGAGGAATGGATACAGAAAATGTGGTACATTTACACAATAGAATACTACTCAGCTATTAAAAACAATGAATTCATGAAATTCTTAGACAAATGGATGTATCTGGAGGATATTATCCTGAGTGAGGTAACCCAATCACAAAAGAACACACATGATATGCACTCACTGATAAGTGGATATTAGCCCAGAAGCTCAGAATACCCAAGATACAATTCAAAAAACACATGAAACTCAGGAAGAAGGATGACCAAAGTGTAGATACTTTGATCCTTCTTAGAAGGGGGAACAAAATACTTATGGAAGGAGTTATAGAGACAAAGTGTGAAGCAGAGACTGACAGAATAACCATCCAGAGACTACCCCACTTGGGGATCCATCCCATAAACAACCACCAAAACCAGACACTATTGCAGATGCCAACAAGAGCTTGCTGACAGGAGCCTGATATAAAGTTGTCTCCTGAGAGGTTCTACCAGTATCTGACAAATGCAGAAGTGGATGCTCACAGGCATCCATTGGACTGAGCACAGGGTCCCAAATGAAGGAGCTAGAGAAAGTACCCAAGGAGCTGAAGGGGTTTGCAACCCCATAGGAGGAACAACATTATGAACTAACCAGTATCTCCAGAGCTCCCTGGGACTAAACCACCAACCAAAGAGTACATATGGTGGGACTCATGGCTCTAGCTGCATATGTAGCAGAGGATGGCCTACTAGGTCATCAATGGGAGAGGCCCTTGGTCCTGTGAAGCAATATGCCCCAGTGTAGGGAAATACCAGGGTCAGGAAATGGGTATGTGTAGGTTAGGAGGAGGGAATAGTGGACTTTTGGAGGGGAAACCAGGAAAGGGAACAACATTTGAAATGTAAATAACGTAAATATCTAATAAAAAAATTATTTAAAAAAAAAAAAAAAGAAAGGACACATAGAGATCAACTGTGGAGCTGAGACAAAAGGATGGACCAACCAGTGATTGCTGCAGCCAGGGATCCATCCCAAAATCAGCCACCAAATGCAGACACTATTGCATACGCCAGCAAGATTTTGCTGAAAGGGCCCTGATATAGCTGTCTCCTGTGAGGCTATGCCAGTGCCTGGCAAACACTGAAGTGGACACTCACAGTCAGCTATTGGATGGAACACAGGGTTCCCAATGGAGGAGCTAGAGAAAGTTCTCAAGGAGCTGAAGGGGTCTCCAACTCTATAGGTTGAACAATATGAACTAACCAGTACCCCCAGAGCTCGTGTCTCTAGCTCCATATGTAGCAGAAGATGGCCTAGTCGGCCATCATTGGGAAGAGGCCCCTTGGTATTGCAAACTTTATATGCCCCAGTACAGGGGAACACCAGGGCCAAGAAGTGGGAGTGGGTGGGTAGGGGAGCAGGGTTGGGGGTGGGGGAGGGTATAGGGGACTTTCAGGATAGCATTTGAAATATAAATGAAGAAAATATCTAATAAAAAATGGGAAAAGAAAAGAAAGGACAGACCTGAGACACATGTACAGAGAAGCTGGGATCAGATGGGCTATGTTCACTCTGATTGATGGACAATAACCTGAAACCTCTGTTTATCTATTATGCACAGCAGAAGGCAGGGTTAGCTGGTCTTGGTAGGGGTCCTCTGTAAGGTAGCAGGCTCAGGGTGCACTCATCACAGTAGAGGAAGCTGTATTTACTTAATCATTTGTAAACACCTGTTCTTGGACCACAGCAAGACTTCACCACTACTTGGAGCCTCACCCAGAAGGCTTTGTCAGTTCCCTGACACTGAAAGCATTAGTGCCTTTGACATGTCTGTGCACATGCCAACAGTACGTATTCACTCAGGACATCCATCCATTTTTGTTCCTGAAGTTCCATTAGACAAGAACAATTCTGGGTGTCAGCTTATGATTGTGGGGTTGCAACCCCATCCCTCCACTTGATGCCCTGTCTTTCTACTGGACATAAACTCTACAAGTTCCTTCTCCACTTTGTTGTGCATTTCACCCAAGGTCCCTCCCTTTGAGTTCTGAGAGACTCTTAGCTCTCCGGTATCTGGTATATTATAAAGGGTTCCCTCACGTCCTACCTCCAAGGTTGCATGTTTCTACTCTTTCTGCTGGCCTTCAGGGCTTTGGTCCTGTACCCTCAATACTAGATCATGTTCCCCCCTTCCCCTCCCTGTCCCTTCTCCCACCAGGTCCCTCCCTTCCTCTGTCTCCCCACCCCCAATGACTGATAGCTCAGCCATTAAAGGCTAGGCTCACAATAAAAAATTTAAAACATTTAAATGAATAGTTTTCTTCAATATATTGAGATAGTGTATAAAGAGAATGATATAGCAAACGTCTAAAGATATTTGTAAAATGGAAGCGTTGGGCCAGGAGTTCAATGACTGGATAGTAAGAATTCTAAAAGCAGAGAAACCAGTGAATGGAGGGAATAGGTTTTTCTATAAATGTATTTTAAACGTTCCCAGAAATGTGGAGTATGGCCATTTTTGCTTTAAAATATGTAAGTGTGGGTGGGGGACCATGGTTTTTATAAAACCATGAAGACTTGAGTTTAGATTCCCCTGCATCTGTGTAAAAACTTTGGCATGTCTGTAAGCTGTAACCCAGGATGAGGAGCTAGAGCCAGGCAGAGTTACAGAACTCCTGGCCAGCAGCCAGCAGAGCTGAAAGACTGAGCTCCGGACTCAGTAAGGAGACCTGTCTCAAATGATAAGCTGACTAGCAACTGAAGAAGACCTCTGTTCATCAAAGTCTGCCCTCCACAGGTGACAGAGAGGATCACACACACACACACACACACACACACACACACACACAAACACATGTGCACAAAAGTGAACACTTATATACTCACATGTCATACACCAACATACTAATGTACATGAGTATGCACAGATTACTTAATAGTAATATGGTTATAACAAATGTTCGTTATCTACAGAAAAGGTCGTTTGGAGGGACTGGCTCTGTCAAGAGCTGTTTTAAAAGTATATCAGGTAGAATCTCACAATTAATTACACAAAGATGAGGGAATAAAGGAGTCAATCCCTTGAGTAAGTTGTATCCCTGATTTTTATATAAAATAATAGGACAGTGGGAGCATGTTAGAAGAAGAGAGGAAAATAATTCATCTGAAGCTTTGTCAGGAGTGACAGTACTTTGGTATATATCCATTTTATGTTCTCATAATTGTAAATTTCTAATTCTCAAGCAATCATCTTATTTATATATCCTTTTTTCCCAATGGATAATGCAATTCAATGAAAAATACTATTTTACTGATATCTGAAGTGAGAAGCCTTATTCTTATTTGTTTTACATTGTCATAACAAACAATAATCATCTCATGTCAATGGTAAAAACAGAAGCAGCTGGAAAGCAGGAGGCAGGGGCGGTGCTCGGATGGGGGCGGTGCTCGGATGGGGGCGGTGCTCGGGTGGGGGCGGTGCTCGGGTGGGGGCGGTGCTTGGGTCAGGGCTTGTCAACTGCTGCATGTGTGCTGTCCATTCTTCCTGAATGTCTTCTATGTGCTCCTCGATAACCATCTGTGTCTGGGGAAATAGTCAGTTAAACTACCCTGTACAGAGGGTCTGAGAATTATAGCTTTTCTGTATTGTATTGGAACAAGTAAGAATTTTTAAAGTGACACCAAGTTTGAAGACCCCTGTGTCTCATCTTATTGACAAAAGAATAAAGAAGATCTTGTAATTTTTGTGGGCCCTTAAATATTGGAAACTTTGGCTTCCTTTCAGTCAATATCAGTCAGCTTTCTGTTAATGTGAAATAGCTATGCAATGCACAAAGAAAGGTTTTATCTGGCCTCAAGGTTTCCCATGCCTCAGCCTCTGCTCCCTTGGTCTCATTGCTTTGAGCATGTGGTAGCACATCATGGCAGGAGAATGTGGCTGGACAGAGCTTCTCAAGACTGGAAGGGAAGAGGAGGAGGCATGGGTATCTCTTCGCAGGCCCTACATCTTAAAGGTCCAACCAGTTCCTAATAGCACCACTCTAGCAAATAAATGTTTAATATATAGGCTTTGGTAGATATTTAAGATCCAAACTAACATAATCTTAAATTTTTACTAGTCTTTTGGGAATAGCATATAAATTAACAGGCTTCATTATCATATGCTCATTGCACATTGTTCTTTTTAGGCCCACCCACTTCCATCCCTCTCTGCTAATCTTTCTCCATATCCACATTACAACACACAATTCACAATAGCTAAGAAATGAAGCCAGCCTATATAACTGAATAAATAAAATGGGAAACATATGCTAAGTGAAATTTTATGCTGCTGCAAAGTAAAATGAAAATATGATCATAAATTTTAAATTCATTGCTCACCACAGAACTTACACACTAAAGTTTTATTTCACCCTTATCTTTATTTTCTTACAATAATTAGGATTTACCTTAAGTTGTTCCAATTCACATTTTATTAGAAAACAAAACTGTAAGCAGTTTTGTTAGTGCTAGGCTTTAAATAAGCATCTTAAAATGGTGATAGTAATAAAATAAACAAGTTTGCAATTTAAACTAAGACTCAGAGAACAACACAGAAGAGGGGCCAGAAAGATTGTAAGACCAGAGGATCAGAATGCCTGCATTGAGATAAAATCTTCTATATAGGACACAGAGACGACAGCAAGACCCAAACATTGAAATATCACTTGGTATACCAATGTTTATTGGGGCAGTCCCACAAGCCCCACCCCCAGGTACAGAACTAAGGGCAATTAATGACTTCTGAAAGGGAGAATGGTCTTCCATGGGCACCTGCATGTCAACAAAGCAATAAGAGGGTCACTGAGTTAGAGCTGAGTAAGCCCAGCCCAGGCTTCCTCAACAGGTACCCATGGCGCCTTTGCGTTTGTTTCTTTAGCAATAACAAAGGGAGAAATGTCTTAAAAGATTATGAAAAACAAGCTTTATGCTGAATCCACAGAATGTCAACTGCTACATCGAACAAACAAACAAACAAACAAACAAAACAAGACCAAAAAACCCACTAAGTAATGGTTATTTCCTTCCTCCCGTGTACTGGAGACCAAACATTGCCAAGTGTACACACAGTACTTCATTTTACAATAGTTTTGGAGTTTATATTACCATCTTTATAATTTTAGAATAACTAAATTTTCTTATTGAATCTAGTATATTTTTAGCACAGATTTAATAAATTTACATGCTGATTTGTCTTGATATTTCTTATCCAATAATTGACCCAAAATTAAAAATCAATTCAAACCTATGAAAAGTTAAGAAATTCACAGGAAGCTTAGATATAGATATAGATATAGATGTAGATGTAGATGTAGATGTAGATGTAGATGTAGATGTAGATATAGATAGATAGTGTATCTGTGTATATGTATGATAATATGTCATAAATATATAACGTGGAATCCTTTAAATGTGATTTTTGCCAGCCCTTAAGTATAATTTTTCTGCTGTTATTTGCTGCCTTTCTTACCATTTCAAATAAAGAATGATTCTATTTTTACAAAGTAGCCATGCTTACTGTGACAGTTATTGAAAAATTTACACTTAACCCTCTTCTTCTAAAATATTTAAAGTAATTTATTTATTATTACATGTTTTATGTGTGGTGTACCTTGACTCTGAGCTCTATAGGCACTCAATGGCACATTATACACACACACACACAAATAAATAATTGAATGTGTGTATGTAAAATAAAAATAATTAAAAAGATTCTAGGAAAAACTCTTATATTCATATATATATATATATAGCGAATTTACCTCATTTTGACTGCTTTATGGAGTACTATAACACATTTGTGTTTGAAACTTTACACAGCAGGTGTAGAACACATTTCATCTTTGATGTTTGTTTCCTTCTTCACCAGCTCTGTTGAATGTGATAGTTGAGAATCGCAGGTTGTAGTTTAAAACATGCCTAGAAAGAGAAAGGAGATGAAAATACAAAACTTCAAACAAGCATACCATTGAAATTAAGATGTATAAAAATACATTTTACTTATTTAAACAGTAATTCCAGTCTCACTTTATCTTTTTTTTTGTTTTTTTTTTTTTTTACATTTCACAAGTTGCCCCTTCCTGGTCTCATCAGCCCATCCTCTTTTCCTCTGACCGAGTGCTCCCCACCCATCCACCCACCCCACCTCACTTCCTCCAATATCCTTCTTACCTGGGGCATCAAGTTTCTACAGGATTAAACAATGCCTTTCCCACTGAGGCCAGATAAGGCAGTCTTCTACCCATGTACCTGGGGATCACAGGCCAGTCCACTTATGCTCCTTGGTTGGTGACGTAGTCTCTGGGAGCTCTGAGGGGTATAGGTTAGTTGACACTGTTGTTCCTGTGGGGTTGTCATCCCCCTCAGCTCCTTCAATCCTTCCCCCAAGCTCTTCTGTAGGTGTTTCTGACCTCAGTCTAATGGTTGACTATGAGTTTCTTCATTTGTCTTAGTTGGCTGCTGGTATAGCCTCTAAGAGGACAGCCATACTGGGCTTCTGTCTGCAAACTCAATATGGCATCAGTAATAGTGTCAGGGTTTGGTGGGCATACATGGGATGGATCTCAAGTTGGGTCAGTTACTGGATAGCCCTTTTTTTTTCAGTCTCTGCTCCATTTTTGTCTCTTCATTTCCTTAAACAGGAACAATTCTGGGTTGAAATTGTTAATATGAGTAGGCAGTTCCCTGTCTAAATTGGGAGTCATGTCTATTTATTGGTGGTAGTCTCTACAGGTTCCAACTCCCCAGAGTTGGACATTTACACTAATGTCATCACCATTGAGTCCTGGTAGCCTCTCTCCTCCCAGATCACTGAGATTTTCTATAAGTTCCCCTCACCCCACATTGCTACATATTTTGTTTAATTGCCCTGGCCCTCTGGGTTTCTCTCCTGTCTCCCCCATATCTAATTCTGCCCCCCTTTCCCATTTTCCTCCCCGTCCCTCCCAGGTTCTTTCCTCCAATGATTATTTTGTTCCCCTTCTAAGTGGGAATGAAGTATCCATACTTGGGCCTTCCTTGTTGTAAAGCTTCCTATGCTCTGTGAGTTCTATCATGGGTCTTCTGAAGTTTTTGGCTAATATCTGCATGTCAGGGAGTTCATACCATGCATGTTTATTTGGGTCTTAGTTACCTGCCTTAGGATGTTATTTACTAGTTTCATCCATTTGCCTGCAAAATTCATCATATCCTTGTTTTTAATAGCCGAGTATTCCATTGTGTAAAGGAACCACATTTTCTGTATCCATTCTTTGGTTAAAGGTCATCTGGGTTGTTTTAGCTATTACAAATAAGGTTGCTATGAACATAGTGGAGCATGTGTCCTTGTGATAAGCTAGAACATCTTTTGGGTATATTCCTGGGAGTGGTATAGCTGAGTCTTCATGTAGAAATATTTCCTGTTTTCTGAGGAACAACAGATTGATTTCCAGAATGATGGTACCAGGTTGTAATCCCACCAGAAATGGAGGAGTGTTCCTCTTTCTCCACATCCTCACCAGCATGTACTGTTGATGGATTCTTAATCTTAGCCATTCTAATTGATGTAAGGTAGAATCTCAGGGTCATTTTGATTTACATTTCCCTAGTGACTAAGGATGTTGAACATTTCTGTTTGTTTTTTTGTTTGTTTGTTTTATTTTGTTTTTGTCTTTTTGAAAAATTTTTATTAGATATTTTCATTTACATTTCAAATGTTATCCTGAAAGTCCCCCATAAACTCCCAACGCCCTGCTCCCCAACCCACTCACTTATGCTTCCTAGCCCTGGCATCCCTCTGTACTGGGGCATATGATCTTCGCAAGACCAAGGACTTCTTCTCCCATTGATGGCTGACTAGGCCATTGTAAACTACATATGCAACTAGAGACACAATTCTTGGGGTACTGATTAGTTCATATTGTTGATCCTTCTATAGGGTTGCCCACTCCTTTAGGTCCTTGGTTACTTTCTCTAGCTTCTTCTTTAGAGGCCCTGTATTCCATCCAATAGATCACTGTGAGCATCCACTTCTGTATTTGCCAGGCACTAGCATAGCCCCACAAGAGAGATCTATATCAGGGTCCTGTTAGCAAAATCTTGCTGGCATATGCAATTTTATCTGTGTTTGGTGGTTGGATATGGGATGGATACCGAGGTGGTGCAGTCGCTGGATGGTCCTTTCTCAGCTCCGAATTTTGTCTCTGTAACTACTTCTATGGGTATTTTGTTTCCCATTCTAAGAAGAAATGAAGCATCTACACTTTGGTCTTCTTTCTTTTTGAGTTTCATGTGTCTTGCAAATTGTATCTTGGGTATTCTAAATTTCTGGGTTAGTATCCACTTAACAGTGAGTACATATCATGTGTTTTCTTTTGTAATCGGGTTACCTCACTCAGGATGATATCCTCCAGATACATCCATTTGCCTAAGAATTTCATAAATTCATTGTTTTTAATTGCTGAGTGGTACTCCATTGTGTAAATGTACCACATTTTCTGTATCCATTCTTCTGTTGAGGGACATCTGGGTTCTTTCCAGCTTCTGGCTATTATAAATAAGGCTGCTATGAACATACTGGAGCATGTGTCCTTATTACAAGTTGGAACATGTTCTGGGTATATGACCAGGAGAGGTATTGCTGGCTCTTCTGGTAGCACTATGTCCAATTTTCTGAGGAACCGCCAGAGTGATTTCCAGAGTGGTTGTACTAGCTTACAATCCCACCAACAATGGAGGAGTGTTCTTCTTTCTCCACATCCTTGCAACCATCTGCTGTCACCTGAATTTTTAATCTTAGCCATTCTGACTGGTGTGAGGTGGAATTTCAGGGTTGTTTTGATTTGCATTTCCCTAATATGAATGATATTAGTCCCCTATCAGATTTAGGATTGGTAAAGATCCCTAACCAATCTGTTAGTGGCCTTTTTGTCTTATTGACTGTATCTTTTGCCTTGCAGAAGCTTTGTAATTTTATGAGGTCCCATTTGTTGATTCTCAATCTTACAGCACAAGCCATTGCTGTTCTGTTCAGGAATTTTCCCTTGAGCCCATATCTTCAAGGCTTTCCCCCACTTTCTCCTCTATAAGGTTCAGTGTCTCTGGTTTCATGTGGAGTTCCTTGATCCACTTAGACTAGACCTTTGTACAAGGAGATAAGAATGGATCAATTCACATTCTTCCACATGATAACTGCCATTTGTGCTAGCAGCGTTTGTTGAAAATGCTGCCTCCACACCCCCCCCCCCACTGGATGGTTTTAGCTCCCTTGTCAAAGATAAAGTGACCATAGGTGTGTGGGTTCATTTCTGGGTTTTCAATTCTGTTTCATTGATCTACCTGTCTGTCACTGTACTAGTATGATGCAATTTTTATGACAATTGCTCTGTAGTACAGATTGAGGACAGTCATGGTGATTCCACCAGAGATTCTTTTATTGTTGAGAATAGTTTTTGGTATCCTAGGGTTTTTTTTTTTGTTGTTGTTGTTGTTATTCCAAATGAATTTGCAAATTGCCCTTTCTACCTCTGTGAAGAATTGAGTTGGAATTTTGATGGGTATTGCATTGAATCTGTAGTTTGCTTTCAGCAAGATAGCCATTTTTACTATATGAATCCTGCCAATCCATGAGCATGGGAGATCTTTCCATCTTCTGATATCTTCTTTGATTTCTTTCTTCAGAGACTTGAAGTTCTCATCATACAGATCTTTCACTTCCTTAGAGTCACACCAAGGTATTTTATATTATTTGTGACTATTGTGAAGGGTGTTGTTTCCCTAATTTCTTTCTCAACCTGTTTATATTTTGTATAGAGAAAGGCCACTGATTTGTTTGAGTTAATTTTACATCCAGGTATTTAACTGAAGCTGTTTATCAGGTTTAGGAGTTCTCTGGTGGAATTTTTAGGGTCACTTACATAT
Source organism: Mus minutoides (assembly GCA_902729485.2). Lineage (NCBI taxonomy): Eukaryota > Metazoa > Chordata > Mammalia > Rodentia > Muridae > Mus > Mus minutoides. The sequence continues at coordinate 821,393 of LR755141.1, read as the reverse complement.
ACTATCATATCATCTGCAAATAGTAATATTTTGGCTTCTTCCTTTCCAATTTGTATCCCCTTGATCTCCTTTTGTTGTTGAATTGCTCTGGCTAAGACTGAATAGGTAGGGAGAAAGTAGGTAGCCGTGTCTATTCCCTGATTTTAGTGGGAATGCTTCAAACTTCTCTCCATTTAGTTTGGTGTTGGCTACAGGTTTACTGTAGATTGCTTTTATTATCTTTAGATATGGGCCTTGAATTCCTGATCTTTCCAAGACTTTTATCATGATTGGGTGTTAGATTTTTGTCAAATGCTTTCTCAGCATCTAACAAGATGATCATGTAGTTTTTGTCTTTGAGTTTGTTTATATAGTGGATTACATTGATGGATCTCCATATATTAAACTATCCCTACATCCCTGGAATGAAGCCTACTTGATCATGATGGTTGATCGTTTTGATATGTTGTTAAATTCAAGTAGAGAGAATTTTATTGAGAATTTTTTTTAATGTTGTTGTTGTTTTATTTGAAGAAAAAAGAGAGTGTTTACTAACATCCAGAATCACAATTAATCTATGATCGATCTGTCCTGTGTTGTGTGTGAGAGTTTGAACTGGTTGGATATCATTTTGAGAATTTATCTAGATTTCAGTATTCTACGGATCCAGTTCATTTAGTCCCAGACCCACTGACTTAACTGCAACAGTCTCTCCATTTCTTCTTCTGTGGGTTTCAATGGCTGTGTCCAGCCCACATAGCTCTTTGATGTTGCTGCTGAATTTTCAGCTTCTAGGCAATCTTTTTTTTATTAGATATTTTCTTTATTTATATTTCAAATGCTATCCCAAAAGTTCCCTATACCCTGCTCCCCTACCCACCCACTCCCACTTCTTGGCCCTGACATTCCCCTGTACTGGGGCATATAAAGTTTGTAAGTCTAAGGGGCCTCTCTTCCCAATGATGGCTGACTAGGCCATCTTCTGCTACATATGCATCTAGAGACATGAGCTCTGGGGGTACTGGTTAGTTCATATTGTTGTTCCACCTAAAGGGTTGTAGACCCCTTCAGCTCCTTGGGTAATTTCTCTACCTCCTCCATTGGGGGCCCTGTGTTCCATCCTATAGATGACTGTGAGCATCTCCTTCTGTATTTGCCAGGCACTGGCATAGCCTCACTCTAGATAGTTATATCAGGGTCCTTTCAGCAAAATCTTGCTGGCATAAGCAATACTGTCTGGGTTTGGTGGCTGATTATGGGATGGATCCCCAGGTGGGGTAGTCTCTGGATGGTCCATCCTTTCGTCTTACCTCCAATATTGAGTAATTTTGAATAGATATTCATAAAGGAAATTTGTCTGAAATTCTCTTTGTTGTGTCTTTATGTGGTTTAGGTATTGGAGTAATTATGGCTTCATAGTATGAATTGGGTGGAGTACCTTCTGTTTCTGTTTTGTGGAATAGTTTGAGGAGAATTGGAATTAGGTCTTTTTTGCAGTTCTGATAGAACTCTGTACTAAACTCATTTGGTCCTGCACTTTTTTTTTTGTTGGGAGACTATTAATGACTACTTCTATATCTTTAGGGGATATGGGACTGTTTAGATCATTAATCTGATCCTGGTTTAATTTTTGTACCTGGTATCTGTCTAGAAATTTGTCCATTTCATCCAGATTTTCCAGTTTTCTTAAGTATAGCCTTTGTAGCAGGATCTGATGATGTTTTGGATTTCCTCATGTTCTGTTTTTATGTCTCCCTTTTCATTTCTGATTTTGTTAATTTGTAAACTATCTCTGAGCCCTCTAGTTAGTATGGCTAACAGTTTATCTATCTTACTGATTTTCTCAAAGAATGAGCTCCTGGTTTGGTTTATTCTTTGAATATTTCTTTTTGTTTCCACTTGGTTGATTTCAACCCTGAGTTTGATTATTTCCTGCTGTCTACTACTCTTGGGTGAATTTGCTTCTTTTTGTTCTAGAGCTTTTAGGTGTGCTATCAAGCTGCTAGTGTATGCTCTGTCTAGGTTTTTGGTGTTTGTTTTTTGTTTTTGTTTTTGTTTTTGTTTTGTTTTGTTTTTGAGACACTCAGAGATATGAGTTTTCCTCTTAGGACTGCTTTCATTGTGTCACATAAGTTTTGGTAAATTATGGCTTCATTTTCACTAAACTCTAAAACGTCTTTAATTTCTTTATTTCTACCTTGACCAAGGTATCATTGAGTAGAGTGTTGTTCAGCTTCCACCTGAATGTTGGCTTTATATTATTTATATTGTTATTCAAGATCAGCCTTTGTCCGTGGTGACCTGATAGGATGCATGAGAAAATTTCAATATTTTTGTATATATTGAAGCTTGTTTTGTGACCAATTATATGGTCAATTTTGGAGAAGGTACCATGAGGTGCTGAGAAGAAGATATATACTTTTGTTTTAGGATAAAATGTTCTGTAGATATCTGTTAAATCTATTTGTTTCATAACTTTTGTGTCTCTGTTTACTTTCTGTTTCCAGGCTCTCTCTATTGATGAGTGTGAGGTGTTGAAGTCTCCCACTATTATTGTGTGAGATGCAATGTGTGCTTTGAGCTTTACTAAAGTTCCTTTAATGAATGTGACTGCCCTTGCATTTGGAGCATAGATATTCAGAATTGAGAGTTCATCGTGGAAGATTTTTACCTTGATGAGTATGACGTGTCCTTCCTTGTCTTTTTTGATAACTTTGGTTTGGAAGTCGATTTTATGTCTTTTTATTGGGGAATTGAGTCCAGTCATATTAAGAGATATTAAGGAAAAATACTTGTTGCTTCCTGTTAATTTTGTTGTTAGAGTTGGGATTCTGTTCTTGCAGGTCTCTTCTTTTAGGTTTGTTGGAAGATTCCTTTCTTGCTTTTTCTAGTGCGGAATTTCCAACGGGAAATCTGAAAAACCTAAGAGGATGTTTTGTTTTGGTTTTTGCTTTTGTTTTTGTGGGTTTTCTTTTTTTTTCTTTTTTTTTTTTTTTTGCTTTTTAAAACTTCTTACATAAAACATTTAAGATAGACTCTAAGTTTATTTGAGGATTTATATCTAATATTATTGTTAAAAGTCTTTATAGAGTTTTTAGTGTTTCTTCATGTATAGATGTATTGAGAAAATGGTGACAAAATTTTAAACAAAAGAGCAACACAGACTCCCTCCATTTAGTGTCAGGGCAGTGCCATCACACCCATACATTCCAATGTCGAATGGACTGAGTTTGACAACTGAAGTAACAGCACGGAACAGCCTCTTCATTTTTAGCAGCATATTAAAGTTGCTTGCAGCTTTCAGGATATGGCAAACACAGTGATTTATGGCAAGTAACAAAGGCTAGTCTAAAGGTCTAAATATGTGGGTATTTTATTTAAAAAATTAGTTTCATCATTGAAATTAATATTGGAACCACTTATTTATCAGCCAACATTGAAAAACTATAAACCTTTTATGAGTAAGAGAAGCCAAGTAGGGCTTATGTCTGTTCCTGGAGCAGATGCTGTGCCAAAGCGCTCCATACCCAAATACTGCCAGGAGAAACCTGGTTTCACAGGATTGCTAACACACCTGTAAGCACAGGTAAGACCACTTCTGTTCAAATTCCTGGCCCAAGAGGGACCTGCCCAGAGCCTTCAGGACCCAGGAGCAAGGAACAGCCGTGGACAGGATCTTTCTGGTTTCTGTCTGCACACCAGAGTTGACACTGTGCTACAGATCTTCATACCCAAATTCATCCTGGAGAGAACTGGTCTCCAAGGGGTATTGACATTGAGGCTTGCAGGAGGGACAAGCTACAGTCAGAGACAGCAAGACCAGCTGACACTACACATAACCACATGGCAAAAGGCAAGGGCAAGAACAGAAGCAAAAGAAACCAAGGCTGCTTGGCATCATCAGAACCCAGCTCTCCTACCACAGTGAACCCTGGATATCCCAACACAACAGGAAAGTAAGACTCTGATTTAAAATCACATCTCATGATGAAGATAAAGGACTTTAGGAAGGACTTTAAGAAAGACATAAATAATTCCCTTAAAGAAACACAGGTAAACAGCTTGAAGCCCCTAAAGAGGAAACACAAAAATCCCTTAAAGAATTACAGGAAAACACAACCAAACAGGTGAAGGAATTGAACAAAACCATCCAGGATCTATCAATCGAAATAAAAACAACAAAGAAATCACAAAGGGAGACAATTCTGGAGATAGAAAACCTAGGAAAGAGATCAGGAACCATAGATACAAGCATCACCAACAGAATACAAAAAATATAAGAGAGAATCTTAGGTACAGAAGATACCAAAGAAAACATTGCCACCATAGTCAAAGAAAATGCAAAGTGCAAAATGCAAAAAGCTCCTAACCCCGAGCATCCAAGAAATACAGGACACAGTGAGAAGACCAAACCTAAGGATAATAGGTAGAGAAGAGAGCAAAGATTCCTAACTTAAAGGGCCAGTAAGTATCTTCAACAAAACTATAGAAGAAAACTTCTCTAACCTAAATAAAGAGATGCCCATAAACATACAAGAAGCCTACAAAACTCCAAATATATTGGACTAGAAAAGGTATTCCTCTGGCTTCATAATAGTCAAAACACTGAATGCAAAAAACAAAGAAAGAATCTTAAAATCTATAAAGGAAAAAGGTCAAGTAACATATAATGGCAGATCTATCAGAATTACAACAGCCTTCTCACCAGAGACTCTAAAAGCCCGAAAATGCTGGGCAGGTGTCATACAGACCCTAAGAGAACACAAATGCCAGAGCAGACTACTATACCCAGCAAAACTCTCAATTACCATAGATGGAGAAACCAAGATATTCCATGACAAAACCAAATTTATGCAGTATCTTTCCATAAATCCAGCCCCACAAAGGATAATAGATAGAAAACTCCAACACAAGGAGGGAAACTACACCTTAGAAAAAGCAAGAAAGTTATCTTCTTTCAACAAACCTAAAAGAAGATAGCCACACAAACATAAAAATAAAATAAAAAATAACAGGAAGCAACAATCACTATTCCTTAATATGTCTTAACATCAGTGGACTCAATTCCCCAGTAAAAACACATAGACTAACAGACTGGATATGTAAACAGGACCCAGCATTTTGATGCATACATCAAACACTCTTGAAGTTCTTGTCATACAGATCTTTCACTTCTGTGGTTAGAGTCACACCAAGATATTTTATTTATTATTTGTTACTATTGTGAAGGGTGTTATTTCCCTAAATTATTTCTCAGCCCATTTGTCCTTTGAGTATTAGAAGGCTACTGGTTTGTTTGAGTCAATTTTGTATCCAGTCACTTTGCTAAAGTAGCTCATTAGGTTTAGGAGTTCTCTGGTGGAATTTTTGTGGTCACTTAAGTATACTATCATATCACCTGCAAATAATAGTATTTTGACTTCTTCCTTTCCAATTTTTATCTAATTGATCCCCTTTTGCTATTAATTGCTCTAGCCAGAACTTCAAGCACTGTATTAAATAGATAGGGAGAGAGTGGGCAGGCTTGTCTAGTCCCTGAATTTAGTGGGACTACTTTGTTTCTCTCTAGTTTGATTTGGCTACTTTTACTATGCTTTTACTATGTTTCGGTATGGGCCTTGAATTCCTGATCTTTCCAAGAATTCTAACATGAAGGGATATTGAATTTTGTCAAATGCTTTCTCAGCATCTAATGAAATGATCATGTGTGTTTTTTTCCTTTGAGTTTGTTTATTTAGTAAATTACATTGATGGATTTCCTTAACCATACCTACATCCCTAAGATAAAGCCTACTTGATTGTGGTGAATGATCTTTTTTTTTTTTTGTCTTGTTTTTCTTTTTATTTCAACTTTTATTAGATATTTTCTTCATTTACATTTCAAGTGTTATCCAGAAAGTTCCCTATACCCTCCCTCCTCCCAGCCCTGCTCCCCTACCCATCCGCTCCCACTTCTTGGCCTTGGTGTTCCCCTGTATTGGGGCATATAAAGTCTGCATGACCAAGGGGCCTCTCTTCCCACTGATGGCCAAATAGGCCATCCTCTTCTATATATGCAGCTAGAGTCATGAGCTCAGGGGGTACTAGTTAGTTCATGGTTATTCTTCCACCTAGAGGGTTGAAGACCCCTTCAGCTCCTTGGGTACTTTCTCTAGCTCCTTCTTCNAGCTGAGTAGTACTCCATTGTGTAAATATACCAAATTTTTTGTATCCATTCCTCTGTTGAGGGACATCTGGGTTCTTTCCAGTTTCTGGCTATTATGAATAAGGCTGCTATGAACATAGTGGAACATGTGTCCTTGTTACCAGATGGAATATCTTCTGGATATATGCCCAGTAGAGGTATTGCAGGATCTTCTGGTTGTACTATGTCTAATTTTCTGAGGAACCGCCAGACTGATTTCCAGAGTGGTTGAACGTGAATGATCATTTTGATGTGTTCTTGGATTTGTTTTACAAGAATTTTATTGAGTATTTTTGCTTCAATATTCATAAGGAAAATTGGCCTGAAGTTCTCTTTCATTGTTGGATCTTTGTGTGGTTTTTGTATTAGTATAAGTGTGGCTTTATAAAACAAATTGGGTAGAGTACCTTCTGTTTCTTTTTTATGCTCCAAATTCAAGGGCACCCACATTCATAAAAGAAACTTTACTAAAGCTCAAAACACACATTGCACCTCACACAATAAAAGTGAGAGACTTCAACACCCAACCCTAATTAGTGGACAGATCATGAAAACAGAAACTAAACAGAGACACAGTAGAAAGAAACCAAAGAAGACCTCAGGAGATGGAAAGATCTTTCATGCTCATGGACTGGCAGGATTAATAGTAAAAATGGCCATCTTGCCAAAAGCAATTTACAGATTCAATGCAATCCCCATCAAAATTCCAACTCAATTCTTCATAGAGTTAGAAAGAAAAATTCTTAAATTCTTTTGGAATAACACAAATCTCAGGATTGTGAAAACTATTCTCAACAATAGAAGAAGATCTGAGGAAATCACTATGCCTGATCTTAAGCTGTACTACAGAGCAATAGTGATAAAAACTGCATGGTACTGGTACAGCAACAGACAGATAGAATTGAAGATCCAGAAATGAACTCACACACCTATGGTCACTTGATCTTTTACAAAGGAGCTAAAACCATCCAGTGGAAAAAAAAGAGAGCATTTTCAATAAGCGGTGCTGGTTAAATTGATCTATTCTTATCTCTCTGTACAAAGCTCAAGTCCAAGTGAATCAAGGACTTCCACATAATTCTAAATAAACTGCATCTAATAGAAGTTAAAGTGGGGAAATGTCTTAAACACATGGGCACAGGTGAAAACTTCCTGAACAGAACACCAATGGCTTATGCTCTAAGATCAAAAATCGACAAATGGGATTTCATAAAATTGCAAAGCTTCTTGTAAGGCAAAGGACACTGTCAATGGGACAAAATGACAACCAACAGATTGGAGAAAAATCTTTACTAAGCCTACATCAGAGAGAGGGCTAATATACAATATATATAAAGAACTCAAGAAATTAGAATCCTGCCAGGTGTGGTGGTACATGCCTTTAATCCCAGCACTCAGGAGGCAGAGGCAGAGGCAGATATCTGAGTTCGAGGCCAGCCTGGTCTACAAAGTGAGTTCCAGGACAGCTAGGGCTATACAGAGAAACCCTGTCTCGAAAAACCAAAATAAAATAAATAAATAAATAAATAAATAAGAAGAAGAAGTTAGAATCCAGAGAACTAAATAACCTTATTTAAAAAACGGGAAACGGAGATAAATGGGGCAGTCTCTGGATGGCCTTTCCTTCAGTCTCTGCTCTACAATTTGTCTCCATATTTCCTTCTGTGAGTATTTTGTTCACTCTTCTAAGAAGCACTAAAGAATTCACATTTTGGTTTTCCTTCTTCTTGGGCTTCATATGGTCTGTGAATTGAATTTTGGATATTCCAAACTTTTAGCTAATATCCACTTATCAGTGAGTATACACCATGTGTGTCCTTTTGTGACTGAGGTATCTCACTCAGAGAATTCTCAACCGAGGAAACTCAAATGGTGAGAAGCACCTAAGGAAATATTCAACATCCTTAGTCATCAGGGATATGCAAATCAAAACAAACCTGAGATTCTACTTCACACCAGTCAGAATGGCTAAGATAAAAAACACAGGTGACAGCAGATGCTGACAAGTATGTGGAGAAAGAGGAACACTCCTCCATTGTTGGTGGGATTGAAAGCTGGTACAACCACTCTGGAAATCTGGAAATCTCTCTCTCTCTCTCTCTCTCTCTCTCTCTCTCTCTCTCTCTCTCTCTCTCTCTCTCGGTTCCTCAGAAAAGTGGACATAGTAGTACCTGAGGACCCAGCCATTCTACACTTGGACATATACCCAGAAGATCCTCATACATAGAATATGGACACATGCTCCACTATGTTCATAGCAGCTTTATTTATAATAGTCAAAAGCTGGAAACAACCCAGATGCTCCTCAACAGAGGAATGGATACAGAGAATGTGGTACATTTACATAATGGAATACTACGCAGCTATTAAAAACAATGAATTCATGAAATTCACAGACAAATGGATGGAACTTGAAAATATCATCCTGAGTGAGGTAACTCAGTCACAAAAGGACACACATAGTATGAACTCACTGATAAGTGGATATTAGCTCAAAGTTCAGACTAGGAGATGCGATACACCAAAATTTAGAAGCAATGAATGAATATGCAAATAATTCTAATTTTTCAAATCAGAACACCATGAAAAATTTCAATGATTCATTTAGAATATAAAATACTGATAACAAGAGCCAAAGGAATAAGTACCTAATAGATTCTGCTTTGAATCTAGGTGGAATACACAGTATTGGATTTACCCTCCAAATTAAATAGTAATAATAATAATAATAGGCATATATGTCATTTGGTATCTGTCAATGAAGACTCTCTGATGTATGTGAAATGAAGTAAGCTTAATTTCTCTGGATACCTATATCTTAAGAGATTTTAGGATTTGGCGTAAGAAGCAAGAGAGAATTTGGTAGTCTCCAACCTTGCAGTGGGTGGGAGGTGGGAGTGTGCAGTGGGTGGGAGGTGGGAGCGTGCAGTGGGTGGGAGGTGGGAGCGTGCAGTGGGTGGGAGGTGGGAGCGTGCAGTGGGTGGGAGGTGGGAGCGTGCAGGTGATCAGGAAGCTTTATGAGCAGCAGACGTACAGAGTCCCAAGTGCTTGGGTAGAGTGCGTGAGAAGAGCCTTGCCTCAGTCATGAGCAACAATTGGCTTTAGGTTAAACACAGTGCTCTTTCACAACTAATTGTAACAGCGGATAATGAAAGGAGTCTAAGTGAATTATTAGTTTATAGGAGTCTGACTATTGCAATCAAAAGATGTCAGACGTACTGAGAAGCAGAAAAACAAACCCCATATATGACATGTCAAGAATTAATTGATATGGAGTGTGAACTGGTGCTGGAATTGGTAGGCAAGAAGGAATTTAAAATAATGACAGCTGACTACTATGTGTTAACAATACTTAAAATGAATTCAGTCTGCAAATAAAAGTTATGATGTGTGATTTAAATAAAAGTTTAAACATTACCCTATAACAGACTAGAAATAATGAAAGAAAAATTAGAAAATGCATAGTAATTGTCTAAAACCAATACTAGAAAGAAAAAAAATCATAGAGATGGAGAGAATGGGAAAAGGCCTAGGATAGATATGTGTGTATGATGAGATCCTAGTCATACCTGGCGAAGAGAGTGTACATGGAAAAAATATTTAAAATAAATTTCTAAGCATTCTGAGGTTAAAAAGCCTTTAATCAGCCAGTAATCCACAAGCATAAATACAAGGGATGTGTACAAGGCTGTCATAATTAGATTGCTCAGAGCTGGTCACAAGGAGAAAAAGTTTTAAAGCTACAAATACACAACCGACAATGTAGGAATTAAAACTAATTTCTTTTTGGATATAGGGCAAATGAGGACAAAGTACAATTATATGTTTATGGACTGAAGAAGAAATCTGTTTACCATAGTAGATTTCAAATGAAGGTTAAATAAGATGTTTTCAAATATTTAAGCTAAAGGGAAGAATTGCCAGCAGTATTGCACTATGATAAATATTGAAATCTTTCATGCAGAAGAAATGGCACCAGATGGGAATGTGAACTTTCACAAATACAAGAAACACCAGAGAAAGATGAATCAGAGCAAATGCAGAGGAAATTATATTATCTAAGTATGTTTTAAAGATAGCTGTCTCTAGGACAAGAGTTATAACAATAAAATATGAGACTACATGATCTGTAAATGTAAAGTGTCTGCTAAAAGTAACAGGTCAGAATAAAAACTATTCTACTAGACTACTGTTGGATCCTTATGCGGCCCAGGAAGAGCTGTTCTATAAGCCAGTGCCCCCAGCACACTGTTCTGAACCTCTTAGCCCAGTTAGGAAATCAAGAGCCTAATGCATCACAGCACTGGGAGGTTGATGCAGTATTCAGATATCAATATAACTTACTATATGAGCAAACTAAAATAGGAAAGAATGGTAATTTTGACATAGAAATAAAATTGACAACTATTCCCAGAACAAATTTCCACTAAATAAGGATAGAAGGGAGTGGTCCCAACTGAATTAACTGTCTACAGGAGAGAAATAAAGGAGCAAATAGCACACTTGATTCCCTTGGGTTGCCACTACAAAATATCTCTGTGTAGGTTTAAAGGGAAAACATGTTGGGTGAATTTCTGTTATCTGCAAGCTTGAACATGGACTGAGAACTCTGTCCTTGGTTTTGTCTAGTTACCATGTCCCATGTCATCATCAGCCCGTTTCCTAGGTGTGTATGCTGTGACACAGGATTTCCTCTTATTATTAAGAAGAATTTTCTGAGACATCACTATCTTTTTCACCTGAGAATTGAGATTTGCCGAGCATCTAATTCTCCTATGTTTAAGAAATACAGAGAACTGGCGCTTATAACTCTGTGGTAGAAGGTTTCTCTGACATCCATAAGGTTTGTTTAGTTTCATTAAATAGGCACGAGTTGATGGCAATTCTGACAATTCAAGTATGCCTTGTGTTAGTTAGGGTTTTACTGCTGTGATTAGATACCATGACCAAGGACAACCTTTAACTGGGGCTGGCTTACAGGTTCAGAGCTTCTGTCCATTATCATCAAGGTGGGAGCAAGGCAGCATCCAGGCAGGCATGATGAAGGAGGAGCTAAGAGTTCTACATCTTTATCTGAAGGCTGCTAGAAGACTGGCTTCCAAGCAGCTAGGAAGATGATCTTAAACCCCAGTGGCACACTTCCTCCAACAAGGCCACATCTACTCCAACAAGGTCCTACCTCCAAATAGTGCCAGTCCCTGGGCAAGCACATTTAAACCACTATACCTGGGAAAGATGAGAAAGAGGTTCTAGCTAAAATAAGAAAGAACAAAGGAAACATGTTTGGAAAACAAATAAGCACCAACAGAGTTAAGTGTGCACGAGGGAATGAATTTAACGGAATGTGAGCAGGAAGCAGACAGGATTTTAGATTTCTCTCTTGACAGATCATGGACTCTTACTTACAGAGCTCACCATCTTCTCCATTTCCCCCAGATTCAGTCTGTTCTGTTGTAAACATTTGACACATTTTTATTATATCATCATGCATGTAGCTGCTTTTCACCATAGACAGCCTACTCTAAGAAATAACTTCACTTGACTTATTTAGTGCTAGTGTCTTCTTTTTTAAAATGTCTAGAAAAGCACCATAGTTAGTGTGCACAGGCGAAGTTGACTGGCCCCGTCAACACTAAGTAGGCTAGGGCCAGGTGAGGAGTGGAGAAGTCCTGTGAAGAATGAGATCAGAGAGAAAGGGTCTCCACACCAAAGTGGGTGAGGAGGGGTACACAATCTCAATAAGTAATAAGAACTGAGGCAAACAGGAAACTCAATATTTATTGTTAGATTTTATTTAGCAGCAAGCAGAGACAAATATATCTGTATTTCCCTGTTGGCACAGAAGAAAGAAAATAACATTTTATTTCATTTTAAATGAACGGTATGTCAGATACTGTTCTGAGGGGGTAATTTTTTTAAGTTTCTGTTATGATGTACATATATTGTATCAATATGGTGATGAGAATAGCATTGTATATGTCAATATACTAATAGCATTATACTAATACTAATAGCATTAGTTTCAGTTACTAATAGGAGCCAGTGGTGAGCCAGGAATTAATAAAAATTGAGAATCAATAGCATTTCAGCAGTTAGAGATGAGGCTTGTACCTGGTTCAGCCTTGAAGAAGACATCATACCAACCCTAGGAAGGCTGTGGTCTTAAAATTTGAACACCAGATTCTGAATTCCAATGATCTGTAATTATACAATTAGGATTTTCTTTTAGCTTTATTAAATTGAGGTAAAAGCATTGTAACTGGACACCATTCATGGGTATGCACATGGGATGGCACATGATATCATCACATAGGATGGCACACGGTATCATGTTGGTACATAGTCTCTTTTGGCATTGCAAGCACTACTCTTGTCGAGCACAGTGTTGTGAGAGGAACAGATATTCAGCCACAGCTAGCGTTGGCATACAAATGACAAAAAGCCTTTGAAGAGTCTCTTCTTTTGCTATTACAGTGTCTTGAATTGGTCTCAGAGGTCAACCATGAAAATAATCTTTATCCTGGTATCCCTCAGTGCACTAGGGAAGAACAGCGCTAAGAGCTCATCTGATCTTAGAAAATATAGTCCTAAGGTTCTGTGAGCTATGTGATGACTATGTATCATTTCACATTGTTTCACCTCTGTATTTCAATACATTGTCTGAGATACACTTGTTCCCATATAAGCTTCTGAAGTATCTTAGCCCATCTTTGCTAAAGGTTACGGCAGCTTATTTTTATTTTGCTGACTAATTTCCAGCCACAAAGTGAGACACAATCCTTAATATTTATAGAGAAGATTAAAGGAGCTTTTATAGTTCACAAAATTGTACTGGTCTTCTTATGTCTTAGGAAGAAAGACGAAAGTTAAAAGTTTGAAGATAGCATACCCTACAGAAGGAATTTGCGATGTTAAGGCATCTTCTGGAAGTAGTAGCAATTTTAAACAATAACCTGCAGTGGTTTGATTCTAAGAACAGTTTTAGGAGATCAGATTTAAATTAGCATACTATTTATGATTTAATAGAATTCTTGAAATTAAATATACATTCTCAGGTGTAATTTGCATGGTTATTTTTCATAGCAAACTCTTTATGTTGAGTTTAACAAAACTATCAAATTATTACACAGTTCATCTCACAGAGTCAAAAATGGGAAGCTTATGATTGTTGTAGGTACATTTATAAAGACTCCATGGAGTGAGATTCCACAGTGCTCAAAGATGAAGACAAATTATCAGTGATTCTGTGGGGTTGGGTGTGGAACTCATATAGACTTCTGCCTCTGAGAACTTTTTAAGGCCAAGTCGCCTGGACTACAGAGTGAGTTCCAGGACAGCCAGGGCTACACAGAGAAACCCTGTCTCGAAAAACAAAAAACAAAACAAAACAAAAGGCCAAGTCCTAGTGCTCTGTCCCTAGAAGATGTTCAGTGAGTACCTGTGTCATTTAAAAGGTTAAATTTATGAAATATATTTTACACAAAAACTGAAATATATATTTTACACAAAAGCTGAAGTCTAGGGAAATGTAAACATGCTCTAAGGACAAGCTATAATGAATCCAAAATGCCTGTCTGCTATGTTCTAGAAAAGTAAGTTTGTTCCTTATCTGGGGGGCATGAATTTGTCTAGGTTATTAAAAAACAATACACAGTGAAATTATAATTTTTACTTTAAGTATTGGCTCTCACTAAGAGTATACATTGAATATGCCAAATAAATAGAAAATTATGTTAGGAATTTTCACATTTTACAAATAATTCTGAATCTTAAGGTGGAAAGGACCTGCATTTGTTTTATGCCAGTTTACTGTTATTACTGGTGAGCAAATTAAACACAGACTTTATTTGTTCGGATGTTATAGAATTACATTGTCACTCCAACCTTTTTTTTTTTTTAAGTAAAATTTTCATTATAAAATTTGATGTAGTGTTCTATTGGTCTGCTTTTCCTCCTCGCCACTAGGATGCGGAGCCTCCTACACACCACTTGGGGAGGCGAAATGCATGTGGCAACAGGCTACATTTCTGCCTTGCCACTGAGAACCAGAGCACTGCTGAAATGCTGCTCAGGAGAGGCAGAGTACAGTCTAGGATAGGAGTCCAAGTCTGTGTTTTCTAAGCGGAAAAACAGTGAGATCTAGGATAAATGCTGTGGTTCTCATGTCATTGAGAAATGTGGTTCCCATCCTCCTGTGATCCCAGGACCATGAGGAGATGGGAATGGGGTCTGCATACCCATGCTGAGCCCAGGCTGGAAGAAGGCCTTCTATGAGATACTTAGACCCAGCTCTGTATGACGAAGCACCCCCTATCCCAAACACACATACACACACACACACACACACCACCCCGGTCTTGATGAACAAGGCAGGCCTTGTTTGTACAAACTGTTTTAATCATGGCAAATGAAGATGAATGACTTTTACTCAGGGTGGACCAGAGATTAAATATCTTTTGCAGGAAGGGAAGCTCATTGGCTTAACACTCAGCCCCCATTAAGATACCTTATTAGCATGGAGAACTCTAGTCTTCTATGCTATGTGACTATTTATCATGGTCCTCTTAGTGGGGTGTTATGGTCTCATGTTCCAAGAGTAGAACCTGATTGAGAACTAGTTTGAACTCCTGCCATTCTCAATTATGAGATTTATCAGGGTTCTGAACTTACTGCAGCCTGAACAGTTCTTCTGTCTGGTGGCACTGCCCCATAATAGTCTTATATTGGAAAAATACAAAATGGTATTTTTCTTGATTTGATCATTTATTCCAGAAGTGTTTACCTAGTTCTACTAGGTGCCAAATATTTGACGTTTGAAATTTATCAAAGAATCAAAAAGTAAAAATTTCTCTCCTTATGCAAACTATATTCTACTGAGTAAAATGATGGTGATGGTGGTGGTGGTGGTGATGATGATGATGATGGTGGTGGTGGTGGTGGTAGTGATGATGATGATGGTGGTAGTGATGCTGTTGGTTGTGGTGATATGATGATAATGACTTCACCGTATGGTCGATGGTTATGAGGATTCCCTTAATAAAAAGAGTTAAGATTCAATTGTGTTGGGAAAGAGGGAAATAGACATGCAATTTAAATTAGTCATCTTTGATGCAAGGGTGAGAGTCTTGAAAATGTTAATGAAACCCCACCATTTAGGTAATTTTAAGACTTGAAACTTGTTTGTTCCACATGTTGCTATCTAGCAAGAAGTTGTGGGTAATAGAAAGTGAGAGATTCCCTTCATCTCCCTGTCTCATTAGCTGGGAATGGCATTTCCGCACTGCCTCCTCTTCTTGCCTACCTGGAACAAGTGGACTTCAGTGCTGCAGTTTTGTTTAGCATTCACAAGAATATGGTTTGGAAGAATTTGCTCTTGAGAGACTTACAGCAACACAAAACAATATTTTGTCTTTAATTGGTTCTTAGAAACACACGAGTTCACTCACACCTTGCCCCTTGAGGTTGCCTGAGGTGAAGTCAACTTTGCCTTTGACTAGCTCAATTACATGTTAAGATGAGAGTGGCTTATTTTCTGGATGGTTTTCATTAATCTTAGCATAACTTAAAAATAGAACTACCTGTGTCTTCCAGATTTTGTTCCTGGCATCTGCATATGCAAGTCCCCACCTCAGTGAGGAGAGCTGTTCTGCTGTGGCTGCTGTGGCGCATTACCTGTATCTTTGCCAGTTTAGCTGGATGCTCATTCAGGTTGGTAGCTCATTCCCTGCCCAGCGCTCCCCTCCAGTGACCCTGCAAGAGGAGGGCTGTCTTAGTTAGGGTTTTACTGTTCTGAACAGACACCATAACCAAGGCAACTCTTATAAGAATAGCATTTAATTGCAGCTGGCTTACAGGTTCATAGGTTCATTCAGTCTTGGATCATCAAGGCAGATACATGGCAGCATCCAGGTAGGCATGGTTCAGGAGGAGCTGAGAGTTCTACATCTTCATCTGAGGGCTTCTAGCAGAATACTGGCTTCCAGGCAGCTAGGATGAGGATCTTGGAGCCTACACCCACAGTGACACACCTACTCTAACAAGGCTATACCTACTGCAACAAGGCTACACCTACTCCAACAGGGCTACACCTCCTAATAGTGCCATGCCCTGGGCTGAGCATATACAAACCATCACAAGGTCTTAGTACCAAATATACTCTGTCCTGAAGTAGAAACAATCTGATGTAGCCATCACAGCTCTACCAGGGTATGAATGCAATAATATCTCTAGTAACTAGAGGAGAGTCTGGAAAAAAATGAGGCAAATTTAGTAATACTGAAAACCAAAGGGTCATAGCAGAAAGAGCTTGGAATATGGGTCCTGAAGAATAAAAAATTTGAAATATTTTCTCTGAATCATCAAAGAGTTTGTTCAAGAAAGAGAAGGATATGATTACATCTCGATTTTGGAGAGATATCTTTATTTGTGGTTAATTGGAGGTAGGAAAGGGTGTCTGGGGGAAGCCGGTTACTAGTGTTAGCTGTACCAGGAGGACAGGACTGGAGAATGCTCATACTAAACAGAGACTTGTCAGTAGATACAAAGTAAACAACATGGTTTTTGTTTTCTGTTAGTTCAGAACTTTAGCATAGGATGTTGATTGTCAGATGTGCAGGAGATGGGAATCTCTGTTCCCAGATATTGGCCATGAATTTCTGATGGACAGTGGCTCCTGTTCTGACCTGAGGAGCTGTGGTAGAAGAGGCAGAGACTTTCCAGTCATGAACAACAGCAGCAGCTGCCGTGGTGTGGCCTGACAGTAGGAGAGTCATAAAGGAGGGCTCTGGCCTTGCCACTCTGCACACCTAATAACTGATTACCTCTCTCCAGGAGATGGCCCTGAATAATCTTTCACTCCTCAAAATAGTGCTTTGTACAACTTTCAGCACCTCCATCATGGGAAATAACTCATTTTCTTTAATATCTCTGTCAATGGGTTTAAAAATAAGTCTAAGCCGTAGACATAATTCCAGGACATGAAACATCTTAAAATAGAGGAAATTTCTTACATTTTTTTCTGATTTAAAGATTACTTTAGGAGTTGCTCTAAGCTGAAGTTTTTAAGTACAAGACTATGCAGGTTGTTATCTATCTGCCTGGCCTGGTTCTCCAGTGGTGTACTGAAGGTCTTTGTCCCTGTCCCTGACATATTCTGAGTTTCTGATTAATGACTTAGATGAAAACACAGGAAACTGCTTATCAGATTTGAAGATATACGGAGATAACAGGATAGTTACAACAGGAAGCTGCTTGATTAAGACACAGGTGGAACCAACAGGGAAAACCTGTAGTCACAGGTTACACCCTAAGCGAACTATATCAGTGATGAAATATAATATAAACATAACATAAATGGCTGAGAATTTTACTTTATGATGAACTCAGTGGTAATGTAAAGTGTGAGCAGAATACACACAGACCTAGGTTCCATGTAACAGTATGAAGGCAGCTGTGGCTCCATTGTAGCCTATCACGCACTGGCATCTTAACGCACACAAGGACCAAACTCACTGTTCATGTGCTAGCATGTGAGCAGTCAGAGGACAGTATCTTGGAACGGGTGTGGGGAGATGCTTCTGTGAACAATACCCAGAGACATGCTGCGGGAAAGAAAGCCTCGACCAGGTGTTTGCATTTGGCAGAAGCAGAGCAAATGGATCAAATAGTAGGATGTGGAAAATCCATCCAAGTTAAGAGTGTTCACAGCCAGTAATACTCTCGGTGTCCCAGAGACTATTTGCAGCAGCATAGTGATCAAATCACCAAAGTACATTCAAACAGAAATGTCTTTCACATGCATTTCTAGTGGAGTTCCTCTTTGCTGGGCATTAGCCAAAGTCAATGGGGGTCAGGTTCTTCCAGATCTGCTTTTCTGGTGAGCAAGAAAATCTAATGGTGTCTGATGCTTATTTAGTAGGATAATTATATTTGTGTGTGGCTCATAATTTAGGAAAATAGTTGCAAATGGCAGTGAAATATAATGCCTTTCAGATGGTGCACCACACATCCTTCATGGTTTGCGGCGTGACCACAAGGGGAAAATCCAATAACTTCTGAATTTTAGATAGCTTTCTTCTAATAAGTTATTTTGTGGCTAGAGGTTGTCATTTTACCCAACTACACTTTCCATTTATAAAATGCCATGTGTTAAAACCATTTTTTAAAAACCTTGGCTATGATAATGTCAAGAGCTTCAAGATAAAAGCTCTGTGGCTTCAAGGGTAACAAATTAGGAGGTGCCATGGTCTGGGCCTGGATGACTTCATTGCTTCTATCAGGGACATTTCCCTCTGAGTTCTACTTTAAAGAGAGATCTGAATGTGCACAGTGCTCATTGTTACACCTCTTTATCAATGGGAGCTTTAGTCAGTAATTTGTCCTTTAAATTGTCAGAAAAGAGCAAGTTCAACAGCTTTTTCATAGAGGATTTTGCCTCACCCTTCCATGGAGAATAATCGAAATAAGTCTTGGGCCTGTCTGAATTGAATCCCAGAGTAGTACTACAAGGATGGATGTCTTGTCTGCTGTACCAGCTGGGAAGAAACAAAGAATGCTCTTTGTCAGCTTTGGCTGAGCTCTGAACAGCTTTTGCTTCCTTTAAAACCACCTTGCTTGTTTCTTGCTTTCATAATAAATTCCACATTCAAAACAAACAAATAATAACAACAACAATCCAATCCTGTGAGTCAAATTTGATTGAAATCTTGAAAGAGCACATACATGGTACACAGACATACATGCAAGCAAAACACCAACACACATAAGGTAAATGAAAACTTTAAAAATCTTGAAAGAATGTCAACATTAGCGATTCTACTTCATATTTTTTTTAGCAATACAGTAGTGAATCAGATGTTATGTATGTAATGTAATGACTGAGTTAATCATTCAGTTTTAATCATTGGGTTAAGAGCACCAGAATTATCACTGTGGGCTGGCAAGATGGCTCAGTGGGCAAAATGCTTGCTGTCAATACAGACAACCTGAGTTCGATCACCAGGACCCAAATTCTGGAAGGAGAGAAATAACCAGTCAGTTGTTCTCTGACCTCCACACATGCACTGTGACATGTGTGCACCTTCATATAATCACAGGTTAATGCAAACATAAGAAAGATAATAAAAATGTCGTTACAACAAACATTCTGAGACAACAAACCATTGTTCTTTGCTTTTTTTTTTTTGCATCACATTTTCAGAGTTAGGATAAACTTATTTAAATGGCCTCACCCTCACTTTACTTGGTCACAAGCTTTCAACACCGTCATGGTGAAGTGAGAGTATAGTTATATTGTCGGGAGAAACCTCTTATTTATAAACATGTTATATAACTTCTCTGAGCCGATCTTGCAGATCAGGTTACTGTTAACACCACCTTTGAAAACTGTGAAACTATGAAACTAATCCACGCAGGAAGCTGGCCCCGTGCCCAGCCCAGCGTGTGTACAATACCTAGTCACGGATAGTGCAGCTGAGGCTAGCATGAGTGGCTAAGATAGCAGAGATTTTTCAACTGCGCTGAATATTCTACTTTTCCAATATAATTCATATCTTTTTATGAAGAGGGGGATGTGTTTGATATGTGCAAAGAAGGATGATTTTAAGAGAGGCCCACAGTAGCTGCAAAGCCTCAGCAAGGAGAACCTGTGGCCTCATAGAGGATACGCCTGCTCAGCACAGGCTCCAAGCTCCTGGTGGGAGTGTAGAAACAGCAAAGTTTGCTTATTTGGTATGAAACAAACAACTAGCAAATTCTCTGTTTGGTCAAGAATAATTGGCCTTCCCTTCTGTTTGCTCTGCATATAAGATCACTCTGTGCGAACACTGATATCATTTCCTACTTCCTCAAGATACCAGGGTCATGTTTGCTATAAGTCAGATTGACAGTGGGAATTTAGAAGGTTGGAATGTCTTTCCTCTCTTCTGCTGACTAGTTGTTCCAATTTTCTCTTATTTTGGAGAAAGCATATTCTAATTATTATAAAACAAAAACACTTGGGTGATATAAAATAAAAATGTACGTCTCTTTCTTGCTATTTTGCTTATTTGCCACTTTTCTTTTGCCTTGTCCCTAATGCTATGCTTAAAGGTAAACACTTCTAATGCTTTCCTGTGTATGCCTCCACAAAGACCCCATGAGCAGACAAATATTTATGAATCCACATAAACAAGGACACATGTGTATCCTTGTGGTTGTATACACTTCCTATATGAATGTATGTACATATTTACATTTAGAAATCTTTACTTTCACTATGGTCAACTATTTTGTATGCTACAATACAATGATTCTACAATTTATTTTGAAGTCTCTAATTCTGGATAATGGTGGTTCATTTTTTGCATGTAAACTATATTTGTTTGCTTAAAGAGTATTCATAGAATGAATTCTTTAAAATTATGCCTTTATTATGAATTGTCACAAAAGACATACATCTAATTGGATTATCACGTTGTGGATTAATTGAAGAAATATATTATAAACTGTGATTGTTTCCAGTAGAGGTAAGTGGAAATGTAACTGGGTTTCTGTATTCATTTGGCTCAGTTTTACGGTCATTTGATTCACCATGTTAATCCACTGTAGAAGAATCTGCTTTGATCACAAAGGGCATGAGGGTCTTGCATTGTCTCTGAAATCTCTTTCTCTCATTTCTAATATTGCAGCTTAATTCAGAATTCATTGTTTTAATGTGAAAGTACAGTTTCTTTGAAGAATGTATTCTTAAATTGGTGGACTAGGCTAGAAATCACTTAAACTTATGATTGAACATGAGTTTGAACATAAGTTTGTGGAGTTCAAATAGCCTATTTCTTTCATATTGTGTGCCTTAATTTCTCCATATAGCCCGACTCTGAAGAAACAGACAAGCTCTTGGTAGAGAGTGGAGTGACATAGCAACAGGAAGGGGATGCTAAAATTAGCCATGGTTTTCCTTTTTCATTGATCGAATTTGACAACACTTCAAAAGTATTGACGACTGATAACTACTGAGATAAAAAATGATGTACCCGGAAATACTGAATTATCAAGTCTCAAAAAGCACTGCAGTTCTTTTAAATGTTAAGAAAGAGGAAGCAGGGGAGCAAGGACATGTGGGGACACTTCCTAGATGTCTATCTGAAAGGAATGATTAAGAGAATATGCTGATAGAATTAGTAGCATGTGTCATGTAGATTAAATTCAATGCTATAAATCACTTCGTCCATTCTATTGAAACAATTAATAATCAAGAATTATACAAGAGCCTGGATACAGTCTTTGTTCAGATGAAATTTGTGGAGTTCAAATAGCTTATTTAACCTAAAATAAGTGGAATTTCTCCTTTATATCTTACTAACATACTAACAGTTATATGAAGATATAATAATAAACTAATGAATTTGTGTTTATAGAATATATAAAGCCATAATTCTGAACTATGATAACTAAAGCAAATAATAAGATGTGTGTCTGATTTTCTTGTGTAGCTACTTGGGAAGTATTATCTATGTAGTAGTATAGCCAGTGTGCTTATAGACACATACCCTTTAATTTGCTCTTGTAGATATTTAATCTAAATAATCTTATTTAGATATTTTAGTTATATTTAATGCTTTAAATTGAATAAATTAAAAAATTTCCAGCCCCAATTACTAATTATGGAAATGTACTTTTTTATTGGACATTTCTTTGTTTACATTTCTGATGCTGTCCCCTTTCCTGGTTTCCCCTCCAAAAACCTCCTGCCAAACTATCCCCTCCTCCTGCTCACCAAACCACCCACTCCTGCTTCCTGGCCCTGGCATTCCCCCACATTGGGGCATAGAGCCTTCATAGGACAAAGGGTCTCCCCCCACTCCCAGTTGATGTCCAACTAGGCCATCCTCTGTTGCATATGCAGCTGGAGCCATGAGTTCCACCATGGTTGATGGTTTAGTCCATGGGAGCTCTGGGGTTACTGGCTAGTTTATATTGTTGTTCATCCTATGGGGCTACAAACCCCTTCAGCTCCTTAGGTCCTTTCTCTGGCTCCTTCATTGGGGACCCTGTGCTCAGTCCAATGGATGGCTGTGAGCATCCACTTCTGTATTTGTCAGGCACTGGCAGAGCCTCTCAGGAGACAGCTATATCAGGCTCCTGTCAGCAAGCACTTGTTGGCATCCACAACAGTATCTGGGTTTGGTGATTATATATGAGATGTATCCCCACGTGAGTCAGTCTCTGGATGGTCATTTCTTCTGTCTCTACCCTACACTTTGTCTCTGTAACTCTTTCCATGGGTATTTTGTTCCCCCCTTCTAAGATGGATTGAAGTATCCACACTATGGTCTCCCTTCTTCTTGAGTTCCATATGGTTTATGAATTGTATCTTAGAATACCAAATGGCTGAGAAGCACCTAAAGAAATGTTCAACATCCTTAATCATCAGGGAAATGCAAACCAAAACAACCCTGAGATTCCACCTCACACCAGTCAGAATGGCTAAGATCAAAAATTCAGGTGACAGCATATGCTGGCGAGGATGTGGAGAAAGAGGAACACTCCTCCATGGCTGGTGGAATTGCAAGCTGATACAACCACTCTGGAAGTCAGTTTGGCGGTTCTTCTGAAAACTGGACATAGTACTACCTGAGGACCCAGCAATACCACTCCTGGGCATAAACCCAGAAGATACTCCAACATGTAATAAGGACACATGCTCCACTATGTTCATAGCAGCCTTATTTATAATAGCAAGAAGCTGGAAAGAACCCAGATATCCCTCAACAGAGGATTGGATACAGAAAATGTGGTACATTTACACAATGGAGTACTACTCAGCTATTCAAAACAATAAATTTATTAAATTCCTAGGCAAATGAATGGATCTGGAGGATATAATCCTGAGTAGGTAACACAATAACAAAAGAACACACATGGTATGCACTTACTGATAAGCAGATATTTACCCAGAAGCTCGGAATACCCAAGATACAATTCACAGACCACATGAAACTCAAGAAGAAGGAAAGGTACTTTTTTATGTGTCCGGCTTTCTTCCTTCCTATGAGGAAGAAAATTTATAATTCATATAAACCTCTAATAATTCATATATTAATTCATATAAACCTCTAACTGTCAGTTTACTCACTAGAAATATAGAAAGGGGCTGTGAGTTCTCAAAATTAGATTTATAGGTTTTACAATACTGCCTTATGTAATAGCTTCTGATTATTTACATAGCTGACAAGTTTTTGTCTATGGTAGTAAAAATATGACAAACTTTGGGAAAAGTGCAATCTTTGAATGTTTTTTGCTGTGAATTTTCAGTGATGCAATTGGTCACATTAATGATAGTACACAGAAGGTGGTGGGGGTAATTAGCTGGATGATTCTGTTTGTATAGGTTTATACTGTCTTACAGGGGCTCAGGGATCTGATGCTTACTGCTAGGGGATGAAACCCTGACGACCTGTGTTGGATCTCTGGACCTCTGTACAGGTGGAACAAGAAAATAAAGGGCTTTTTTTTTGGTTGGGAGACTATTAATGACTGCTTCTATTTCTTTAGGAGATATAGGGCTGTTTAGGTCATTAATCTGATCCTGGTTTAACTTTGGAACTTGGTATTTGTCTAGAAAGTTATCCATTTCATCCAGATTTTACAGTTTTTTTGAATATAACCTTTTGTAGAAGGATCTGATGGTGTTTTGAATTTCCTCAGGATCTGTTGTTATGTCTCCCTTTTCATTTCTGATTTTGTTGATTTGGATGCTATCCCTGTGCCCTCTAGTGAGTCTGGCCAAGGGTTTGTCTATCTTGTTGACTTTTTCAAAGAACAAGCTCCTGGTTTAATTGATTTTTTGGATAGTTCTTATTAAAAAATGGGGTACAGAGCTAAACAAAGAATTCTCAACTGAGGAATACAGAATGGTTGAGAAGCACATGAAAAAATGTTCAACATCCTTAATCATCAGGGAAATGCAGATCAAAACAACCCTGAGATTCCACCTCACACCAGTAAGAATGGCTAAGATCAAAAATTCAGGTGACAACAGATGCTGGCGTGGATGTGGAGAAAGGGGAACACTCCTCCATTGCTGGTGGGAATGCAAGCTGGTTCAACCACTCTGGAAATCAGTCTGGCAGTTCCTCAGAAAATTGGACATAGTACTACCGGAAGATCCTGCAATACCCCTACTGGCATATATCCAGAAGATATTCCATCTGGTAATAAGGACACATGATCCACTATGTTAATAGCAGCCTTATTCATAATAGCCAGAAACTGGAAAGAACCCAGATGTCCCTCAACAGAGGAATGGATACAAAAAATTTGGTATATTTATACAATGGAGTACTACTCAGCTATTAAAAACAATAAATATATGAAATTCCTAGGCAAATGGATGGATCTGGAGGCCATCATCCTGAGTGAAGTAACCCNGGTAGGGGAGCAGGTGGGTAGGGGAGCAGGGCCGGGACGGGGGAGGGTATAGGGAACTTTCTGGATAACACTTGAAATGTAAATGAAGAAATTATCTAATAAAAGTTGGAAAAAAAAAAAAGAAAAGAAAGGAGTCTACAAAGTTGTCCTTTGACCTGCACAAATGACCTCTATGTATTGCTCTCCCCATGCATTGTAAATGGACACATACACTGGTGATAACAAAAAAAAATAAAATAAAATCCTTAAAAGAAAAAAAAAAGATTTTAAAATATATGCACACACACACACACGCATTTATATATATAGGAAGAAATTTAAAACAATTCAATGCATGCTGAAAGGAGCCTGGTACTGCTGTCTCCTGAGAGGCCCTCCCAGAGCCTTACAAATACAGAGACATATGCTCTCCACCAACCATTGGACTCAGCACGAGGTCCCCAATAGAGGAGTTAGAGAAAAGACTGAAGGAGTTGAAGGGGTTTGCAACCCCTTAGGAAGAACAATAATATCCACCAACCAGAACTCCCAGAGCTTCCAGAGACTAAGCCATCAACCAAGGAGCACACATGGTTCCAGCTACATATGCATATGCATATGCATATGTATATGTATATGCATATGTATATGCAATGTATATGGCCTTGTCATGCATCAATGGAAGGAGAGGTCCTTGGTCCTATGAAGGCTTGATAGATGCCCCAGTGTAGGGGAATCGAGGACAGGGAGGTGGGAGTGGGTGGGTGGATGGAGGAACACCCTCATAGAAGCAGGAGGAGGGAGGATGGGGTGGGGGATTTCTGGGAGGGGAGAAACCAGGAAAGTGGATAACATTTGAAATGTAAATAAAGAAAATAGCCAATAAAAAATTTCAAAACATAGTTATTAGATTCAGTTAAAATGTTATTCAAAAACATGTGCATCTTTGCTTAGATGATTTTCTCAATAAGGATTATAATCAAAGCATTTTACCAAATACTATAAAATTTAATTTTGTATACAAGGTATAAAAATTAATCTGTAATAGCTTGTAGTTAAAGTTATACTTCAGCCATAACTGAAGCTAATAACTCTTTCATTCTTTGTTAAACATTGCCATAAAATTAAGGGCAGAGGAAGAACACACCTACATATGTTTCTGCTAGAAGTATGGATCTACACTCAAATGTAAAGTTTGTTGGTTGTGAAAAGATAAGAAAATAAGGCCTATGAGTGGGATACTAAAACCAGTATTTATGAACTTCTGTGGAAATTTAAATATAATTAGTTATGGGTTATTTGTCTATTTAATACAAGGTCACAGTTAGCTCAGACTTGCCTAAAGCTGGCTATATAGCCGAGGGTAACCTTCAATTCTTGAGTACTGGGATTAGAACCATGTGCCACTATGACTTTACTACTCTAACGTTATAATACAAAGGAGGAGCTGTGATTTTAAGGACAGGAAGGTGGTTAATTTCCCATTCTAATATCCACATATGTGGATATTAGCCCAGAAATCTAGACTACCCAAGATACAATTTACTAAACACATGAAACTCAAGAAGAAGGAAGATCAAAATGTGGACACGTCACCCCTAACTAGAATTAAGAACAAAGCACACATTGAAAGAGTTACAGAGATCATGTGTGAAGCTAAATCCAAAGGATGGACCCAATGACTGCGGCTGCCAGGGATCCATCCCACGGTCAGCCACCAAACATAGACACTATAGCATATGCCAGCAAGATAGTGCTGAAAGGACACGGATATAGCTGTCTCATGGGAGACTATACCAATGCCTGGCAAACATGGAGGTGGAAGCTCACAGTCAGCTATTAGATGGAACACAGGGTTCCCAAGGAAGGAGCTAGAGAAAGTACCCAAGGAGCTGAAGGGGTCTTCAACCCTATAGGTGGAAGAATAACATGAACTAACTAGTACCGCCTGAGCTCATGTCTCTAGTTGCATATATAGAAGAGGATGGCCTAGTTGGCCATCATTGGGAAGAGAGGCCCCTTGGTCATGCAGACTTTATATGCCCCAGCACAGGAGAACGACAGGGCCAAGATATGGGAGCGGGTGGGTAGGGGAGCAGGGCCGGGAGGGGGGAGGGTATAGGGAACTTTCTGGATAACACTTGAAATGTAATTCAACTTTCTGGATAACACTTGAAATTCCAAATAAAAGTTGGAAAAAAAAGTCCCCATTCTATCATCTTTTAGCTTCAGTAATACACACAGAGCACACGTGTGCACGCGCGCGCGCGCACACACACACACACACGTACACATACAGAGAGAGAGAGAGAGAGAGAGAGAGAGAGAGTGTTTAGAAGACAAAAGAAAATCAAGTTAAACTGATGTAAACATGTATTGAGATCATGAAAATATTATGTGTATAAGCCAAAGCTGTGAATGCAGTTTGTCTATCTTTATCTGTCTATCTTCTCTGTGGTCACATTTCCTCTCTAGACTATGCTTGTGGCCCAGCTGCTACACAGTTCATATTTCCCTTTATTTTCATGAACACCAGAGATGATCATGGGATTACAAGGTGATTCAGTGAAAGAGAATGGTCCAGACTCCACCAGGATTCTATCCGTCAAACCAGCAGTGAGCAGCTGGGCAGGAGGATGTGGCACATGGAGCTGCTGATCCAATACTGTGTATGGTTTGGTAGGGTGAGAGACAGGGCTTACGAGAGCCATTCATGACCTAGGCATGAATCCCAAAATATACCTACCTAAGTATATTTAAATAGAATTTAAAGTCATATATAAGGATCCATGCCTCTAATACCAATACTTGGGTGGTAGAATCAGGAGGACGAGGAATGCATGTCCATCCTTGGCTGTGTAGCAGGTTCGAGGTCAGGCTGCACTGCACTAGACCCTGTCTCTAAAAGCTCTCCACTGGGGCTGAGGAGATGGCGCAGTACTTTTGGGTATCTGTTGCTTTTGCAGAAGACCACAGTGCTGATCTTGGGACCCAGTAACTCCAACTTCAGGGGATCAAGGCCTCTGCAGGCATACATACACATATGTACACATACATATGCACACACATACACACACACACTCAAATAAAAATAATATTTTTAAAACATAAAAATAAACTTACAAACAAATAAAATTCAGGAAAGCTTAAATGTCCTAGAGACAGTCTTACATGTAGACCACATAGCTTGTCTAGAACAAAGCATTTTTATATAGCATTTCCATTCTGTAATATCAAAATGGTGCATAATAGGTGATACTCTTCACAGTGTATTTCATTGACTGGATCCTGTTAAGAAAGAAGGCATTTGCATTTTTTTCAAACTAGCAAAAGTTTCTAATAACTGGAGCTGCTTTCCTGAGTTGGGTCACCGAGAAACCAGCCACACTGCTGACACACTGCAAGGATGAACCTGGAGAATACCTCATCTTCTCATCTCTCCTCAGCTAAGCCTGTGGCAAATGTCTAGCAGTGGCTAAGATGTCACTGGAAGGTTCAGTTACCCTAGCTGTGTAGTCATTCTGTACAAAAGAAGACATTTAGGAAATACCCAAGCTTCACCGCGCTGAATCAATGTAGAAAGCATTCACTAATGGCCCTCCATCCAGACACTTGGCCCTTCTGCAGTGCTAGTATGCCTCAATGTGAATTCCCATAGACTCACTCTAATAGAAACAACTGGTGCTTCTGTAGGGATTTTTAGGTAGGTTAGTGACTTTTCATCCTCTAATAGTCAACACTGACTACCTCAGCACATAGCATTCAGCACAGTCTACCAGTTTGAGTGTAGAAAAGTATTAGTGTAGACTACTTAGTGTAGAGTAAGTATTAAACTCCTCTGCTAAGAGTAGAAGGAGGTGGAGTTTGGGAAGAACACAAGCTTTGGGCTTAATCACTTTTAAATAGGAGTTAGAACAAATTTGCATAAGCAACAATTCAAAACATGCTTTATAATTACAGATATATGCAGATATACATAAAGATAAGGAAATAAATTCAAAGACAAAAATCTCCAAGGAACCAAATATTTTTATTTTCCCCAAGTTCAGCCTAGTCTAACCCCTCCAGGCTGAAAAGGGTCCAGATGGGATCTTGCTTAGAAGCCTCAGGAAACAGTGTTTAAAAGGCTTTGCCCAAGCATTAAGACATGCTGATTTCCTACTTCGAAAGGGCTTACACTGTATCTTGACTGATTTGGGGCATAAGTTAACTGATCCTTTCCCACATCCTGCTAGGAGCTATAAGAAATTCGATCAAGTTTTCCAGTGGTAAATGTGTGCTCAGCACATAGCATTTGCTGTCCTTCTTTTTCAATCACTGCGCCTGCATAAAAACGCAGAGCCTGTCCAAGGCTGCCACTCTGCCAACTTCTTCCCACTTTGTGCCACACACACATGTGAAATGCATTTATCCCCAAATTCCACCATATTAAATTGAGGAGGATGAATTTTGTAGGGAGTAGATATTATGGTATATGATACAATAGCCAATTTCATTACTGTAGTAAATGACAGCTAAGCAAGGCATTATTCAACAGGGGAGATTGATAGAAGACAGAAAACATAACTTCTAGACTTGATGTTGACATATGTTTGACGTGATATTTGGAGCCAGTCCATGCTTTCCTTATTCTGGCTAACTAATCTGTTCCTATAGCTTCCTAGTATACACTGGTTCCTTGTATACTTTTACCCTAAAACTCAAAGACATGTGATATGGTTTTAATATAATTGTTTTTCTTATTTATTAGATGTCATCTTTTTAGAATCTATGATTCAAGATAGTAACTACCTCCCTGTCCATTTCAATGCTCCATCCTTAGTGGCTACCCTGATCTCTGATACTTACTAAGTTCTTGGTAAATATTTGCCAAGTGAATGAACAAGAAAGTACAAACAAAACAAAATAGATCATAGTCTTTCATGATTGGGGCATGTTTTTATTTTTCCCATTCACAGTCACATTGTTTTAGATTCTATGCTGCACAACTGCCTCCCTCCCCAGCACATAGACACAAACACCTGAGATGGAGCCTGGCCCTCCTTATGGGCATCACCACATATAAGAGCAGTGCTTGGCCCTCCCATGTGTTAGATGTCAAAACAATCATGAAAGTCCAGAGTCATTGGTTTATTTATCCTCATCATGAATTTGTTCATGTTGGAAGGTGGTTTGGATGATGGTGTTTGTCTTCTCAGAGTCAGATTTATAAGAAAGTCTCAGATGATAATGACAAAATTTAAGACAGAACAAAGTACGAAAGAGAAAGAGAAAAAGGACAATAAACTCAACATTTCCTTATGTTCCCAGAGTTGTTTTTTAATGCCCCAATATGAAATAAAGGAATATTTTAGCTAAAACAAAAATCCAACTCAAACAGTTTTAATTAAGTTGGTCTATTTACCCTTTGTTACCAAGTGAGTCTGTAGGCTGCACCAGTAGTCATGTCCTATACCATTAATGTGGAACCTGGGCATCTTGTTTCCTTCCATAGTCTGTGAACTTCTGGTACGTGCTGGTGGTGAATGATGAGCACACGGAGAGGCGGTGCCTGCTCTTCTGCCTTGTCAGCTGGGGGCTTCCATCTTTTGTGGTGATTCTCCTCATACTTATTTTGAGAGGAATCTATCATCGGAGCATGCCACAGATCTACGGACTTATTCATGGTGACCTGTGAGTATATCTGTGCAGCTCACTGCCTTCCTCGTTCTTTTGTACTTTTACTGCTGGCCTTCCTCTTAGAAGTAGAGGTCTAAGTGCACACATTCCAGGAGATCTTTGCTTTCCTGATGCACCGTCTACAGCTGTGCTTTCCCTACTCATTGACCACTGCCTCTGGAGAAGCACAGTTTTCTCTGGTGAGAGGTATTAAGTAGCCAATAGTAGATTTCATTATAGCCTTCCAGTTAATCCAGATTAGACAGATTGTGTGTGACAAGTCAAATCATGTGAAAATAGATAATGAATTGATGGGGAATTCTGGCATTGAGCTCATATGGAAAAGCTAAAACCCATTTGGTTTCTTCTCAAATGAAGCTTTCCACTGTCCTTTGAAGTAGGCAATGTTCATCAGTACCCTCTTGATATCTACTCCTATAAAAACTTCAGTAGCAGGTTTGGGATTTCATCTGCAGAGAACGCAATACATGTTTAGTTTCGTAAGAAAAAAATTACAATTGTAATTTCTTGAATCAAGTATCCACAGGACTAAGCATTAAACTATGCAAAGATCTTACTCACCAAGCTTGAAATCTTTTTAAAATTTACTTAAAACAACTGAATAAAAAACTGGCATGAAAGCCAGGCATGGTGGCACACGCCTTTAATCCCAGCACTCGGGAGGCAGAGGCAGGCGGAATTCTGAGTTCGAGGCCAGCCTGGTCTACCGAGTGAGTTCCAGGACAGCCAGGGCTATACTGAGAAACCCTGTCTAAAAAAACAAACAAACAAAAAAAACCCAAAAAAAACCCAAACCAAAAAAAATGGCATGAATTCAAAAAAGGTTTATAAACACCAAAAGAAACTTCAAAAAACTGCATTAAAGAAGAAATTTTTATCATATTTGGGAAGACATTAGCTTCTTTTTTCATAATGTTTCTGGAAGTTTTTCAGGAGTCTGATGCTTCTTCCCCTCAGAAGGATGTGAAAGAGCATTGATTGGACAAATTTGAAAGGCATGATGGTAAAATCCAAAGATGGTTTATAATGACACATTGATGATTTCTCTGTGAGAAAAAGAGACCAAAAAAAAGTCTTAAATTTTTCCTTTGGCTTGAGACTTGACCCAGGGATTAAACCTTTTTTCTAACTGCTTCTGCACATTTGAGGATGTGTGCTGCCTCTGTCTGTGGAGTAATATTACTTACATAGTTCTGTATTCCTTTAGAACAAGAAAGCACCATACATACAGCATATATTAAATATGGTGTAGTACATTTCAGGCCCATACAAAACCAGGGAGGCATCGGGGGAGTCCGGGGTGAGATGGATGGGAAGGTATAGATCCAGGGAATAGTTACACTTTCGCCATGAATGCCCCACCTGATGCTCCAGCCCCAACTCCATCTGCTCTTTTCACTAAAGACACTAAAGAAGAACAAGGATATAACATGGGGAGTAGAGGAGAACAGCAGTTAGAGCAGTAGAAGAGAACATCACTGTCCAAAGAGATGCAGCGTTGCCTTAGTTTGTTGTTCTGTACATGGGACATCAACGGGGACAGGAGAGACTGATGAAACCAAAGACACAGTGAGCCCATCTTGTAAAAGCCCGCTCGCAGTTCTGAGTCCGCTCCAGTGAACTGTGGAGACTTGTTCTGAATCTGACCTCCCTGGTCCGGTTGGAACCAGTCCTTCTACTTAGGACCTGGAATCTTGCAGACTTCTACCCAAACAGCCTAGTGGTCCTTTCCAGTAGTTCTCTTCCCTTTGTGTTGATTGTAGAGCTGAGAGCAGAAGCATGGATGGACTTTGCCTCTTGCTTGTGCCTTAACAGAAAGAAGAGATTCTCTTTTTATAGCCCAGAACTACCAACAAAGGAATTCTCAAGCAATCAAATTTTAGCAACACAATAAAATGTTGTAGTCATGTTTGCTTTTCTACTCTATTAGAGGAAAATTATAAGAATGTTGTTTTAAAAAGAAGAAAGAAAAATTCTGTGGTTGTATGTCTTCAATGGAAATAGAGAGTAGTGGGCATTGTCACCCACCCCTAAGATCCCTGAACACCAAATATGTAGTCAGAAAAAGTATTTATGATGAACTTAGCAACAAAATTGTGTCTTTCCTAGACATCCTTGCTAACCAGTTATAATCTTAAATTGAAATGCTTCTGCACACACACACACACACACACACACACACGCACACACACACCTACTCACACACTCACACACACACTCACACACACATACTCACACACACACACACACACACACACACACACACACACACACACACACACACACACACACACACACACACACACACACACACACACACACACACACACACACACACACACACACACACACACACACACACACACACACTCACACACACACACACACACACACACACACACACACACACACACTGAACCTGATATATTACTGCTTTGAAGACTGCTTAGCCCCTTTTATTTAAAAACAAAACCACAAAAGAACTCTTGTGATTATAAAGCTTAACCAGCTTTTTTTGCTCAAATGAAAATGAGAGAAAAAGTAAAATTTGAAATGAGAAATAACCTACTCACAAGCTTATGAGAGCAGTGTTGCCTGTTATTTCTTCAAAGGTTTTTGTGAAAATATTAGTTACTTAATAGATATGGAAAATGTTTGAAAGATGAAATCCTATATAAGCAGAAGGCATTCTAGCATCATGTTGCTTCTGAACAGCTAAATAGTTAATAAGTACTTGTTATTAATGTGCACGAAGATGCTCCACACATACACAGCCATGATACAAATGCTGCCACATATGCAGCCAAAGGCAATCCATATGACACATGTTCAAATGCACACAAACACACATGGATGAGCTATTTATATTTATAATTATTTTATCTTTTCATCGAGAGAAAAAGAACCTCTCATACAGGTTATATTATGGTATTGGATTTCATTCATATAATTTCTAGAAGATAGCAATCAGTGTCTACAGTACCTGGCAAACACAGAAGTGGATGCTCACAGTCAGCTATTGGATACAACACAGGGCCCCCAATGGAGAAGCTAGACAAAGTACCCAATGAGCTGAAGGGGTCTGCAACTCTATATGTGGAACAACAATATGAACTAACCAGTAACCCCAGAACTTGTGTCTCTAGCTGCATATGTAGCAGAAGATGGCCTAGTCGGCCATCATTGGGAAGAGAGGCCCTTTGGTCTTGCAAACTTTATATGTCCCAGTACAGGGGAACGCCAGGGCCAAGAAGTGGGAGTGGGTGGGTAGGGTAGCAGGGCAGGGGGGAGGGTATAGGGAACTTTTGGGATAGCATTTGAAATGTAAATGAAGAAAATATCTAATAAAAAAAAAGACAGCCAAAAAAACTACAATAAACACACTAAATTTTGAGGTGCAAGTTAATTTTTAAAGTTTCTGCATAATTCTTTGTTAAACATAATGGGATCTTGAGTCAAGAGCTCATGGTGGCAGCTACTTTCTTTTATGAACTCCTTGGCAAGCAGGACTTGTTTGGGTAAGGGTTTTAGTACTGCATTACATATCTTCTTAGCCTTGATGGATGGGAACCATAACAGCAAAGCTCATGGTCGAAGAAGCTCTCTTGATGCTTCCAAAATGATTGTCAGAGAAGAGCTACACAAGAATGTCGGAAAGAACCTTCTCGTAAAATATTTACCTTCTCAAACTAAAAAAAAAAAAAAAAAAAAAAAAAAAGCTGTCTGCCAGCAGCAGCTTACAGTAGTACATGAAAGGCCCACTAACTCTACAGATGGCCTTAATAGTTAGAGACCCAAAGTGGCTAATGACCCTTTGTAATTGTAATTTCTTTTCTCCCTAATTCACATACAACTTTCCTCTTCATCACCAGACAAATTCTAACTTTAAAGAATTCTCCTTTTCAATAGAGCTACAGTCTCAGCATAAGGGCAGACATTAGTTCTTATCTGTATTAAAGCATTGCAAACCTGGATCGTCATGTCATAGCATGCTGCCTGAAGTCTCTTGGTAGGAACTGTGCACGTGTGAAATGCATGGTAGTTATCTTCTGAATGGTGATGGCTTGCTTGGCAGTTATGACCTGCTTTCTTGTGAGGAGACTTTTGTAATTAAACCTCTAAGGCTTTAATATGTAAACGCTCCTAGTTTTCTAATAGTTTGTCAAGTTGAAGGTCATGTTGATTTCATAAAAGATACCAAAGTTCTAATGTCATATCTTCATTAGAATGTTGGAAGACAGCATGTGTGAAACCATCCACTCCTAAGATTATTCTTTGCAGGGTTGCTTTTAATTAACATTGCGTTTTCTTTAAAGTATCTCACTATTCATAGCCTCTTTCCAGCTTTAAGAATGTGGTAAGTTGCCATCTCTATGAAATTTTCCATCTCATTTAGCCAAGCACATGTTAATGTTTATAAGCTCCAGTGATTTCTCCTTTTCCATTCTTTTTATTAATACTTTTATACCCCCTCTTTCTGTGTCTCTGTGTCTCTGTTTCTCTCTATCTCTGTCTGTATCTCTGTCTCTCTCTGTGTCTCTGTCTCTGTCTCTGTCTCTGTCTCTCTCTGTCTGTCTGTCTGTCTGTCTGTCTGTCTGTCTGTCTGTCTGTCTGTCCTGAGCAAGCTTTATCAGTCAGGGAGATTGGAGTACTTACTTACTGATGGTTTTGCTATTGGGACCCCACGTCCGGTTTTCTTTTTGGATATTATTTTGCATCTTCTTAAGTTACCCTCCAATGAAGCAGAAAATACCTCAAGGGGAAATTTCTAAATGTTTTGGTAATTTCTTTGCACCTACTTTCCTGTGGTATTGTATTGTAATTTTTTTCACATTCACTGTGGGGGTGGAGGGTATGGGCATGCATGTATACATGTGGATGTGCACAGGATCAAGCCACAGCTTGCAAATGAAGGTTAGAGACCAACATTATAGGAGTCAGTTCTCTCTCTCCTCATCTGGGTCCTGGGTATTGAATTCACATTGTTAGATTTAGAGGACATACTTTACCTGCTGGGCCAGCTCACTGGCTCATATTGTGTTCTTACAGGTTCTCTTTCCTGAAGGATTTGAAACTTGTCTTTTTGGATCTTTAGAGTCACTAAACCAACTCCTTCCCATCAGCCCAATTTCTTTCCTAAATCAGCAGCTGCTTTCCATTAGGAACTTGTGAATGGTCTTGAGGGAGAATGTGTTGTGCAGAATACAGGGCTCATCTAAGGGAACTCTTCTTCACAAAACTCCAGGGTCTCAAGCCTTTGCTGCAAGAGCAGCTTACCAGTACCTTCAAACTCTACTTTTGTTTGTTACATTTTGATTAAATTTTAATCTGTGCTTTCTAGTTGCCCCAGATGGGAGGATGAATATTATACAAGTTATTTTATTTGGTTAGTTAGGATTTTTAAGATAGATTCTATTGATGTATGTGTGAGATAGCATGTGTGTGTGTGTGTGTGTGTGTGTGTGTGTGTGTGTGTGTGTGTGTGTGTATGTGTGTGTGTGTATGCGTGTATGTAGTAATGTACTGGCTAATAACATACATTATGGATAGCCCAAACCAAAATTTTCACTAAGTAATTTCTATAATTTAGAAGTAATGTTTTGGAAGTAATGATATAAAGAATCACTGAAAATATCAAGGTTCTCTATGTTTATCTTCAAATCATCTTCAGAAACATTCTTAGCTACTATTATTGCTACACTACTATTTTCTGTGGTTTGCTTTTTATAGTCTGAATCTAATGCCTCTATAGCATATATTCGGGTATCTGATAGATGCGTTTTTCATAATGATGCAAAGCTAACCAATATCTAAAATTTTTAAAAATGAACTAATATAAACACAAGTTAAGTCTATGTGGAGATTTTTTTAAACTCATACCAACCAGAGCAGCCATCATTAAGGAAGCAATAGGAATAAGTGTTGCTGTGACTGAGAGAGAAAGGGAACCCTTTTTGCATTGTCAGTAGAAATGTAAATTAGTTCAGTAACGATGGAAGCTAGTTTTCTCAAAACTTAAGACTAGAATGACCCCTGTTATCCAGTTATCCCACCGCTGCATATTTACCAGAAGGATGGTGGCAGCATACAGGAGTGCTAATTGTCTGCCTCTACTATTGCTGCCCTATTCAGAGCAGCTGTGTCACAGGATCAGCCAAGTACCTATCATCAGATGAACAGATGTAGCCATTGTGCTATATTACTCATCTATGAAGAATGAATCATTCCTAGTTAGAACTAGGAGTTGTGATTTTCAGTGAAAACCTGACACAGACAAGAATCATGTGCTTTCACTCAGAGTGAAGCTTCATGAAGAATTGAGATACTGAAAGAGCAGAAAGGAATGAAGACAAGGCGGCGGTGGGTATGTGAGCCACTTGGGCAATTATGGAAATACATTATATCCATCTGTGAAAATGTGATAATGAAACCCATTATTTTGTGCAACATTATACATACATACATACATACATACATACATACATACATATATATATATATATATATATATATATATATATATATATATATGCTTCTGCCTCTCTTACTTTTGGTATGACAGGTTGCCTAACACAATTCCTTATTTGTAACTTCGTCATGTCGTACTAGTCACCGAATTGTTGGTGTTTTATTCCCAGTTGTCCTTTTCAGAACTTTCCACATCATGGCGCAGCATGTCCCCACCACTGGACACTGTTGCCGATCTACCTTCTGAGATCATTGCTCCGAACCATCCTCCTTTGTTACCCTTCGCAGATGAATGTGTGTCACATTCTTTAATATTATATATTTTACAATTCAAATTATTCTCCTTTACTTGGGACATCATTATTTTTCCTCAGGGTGACAGCTTAAGTATCAATTTTATGAATACCTATCTTCAGAGTGAAACATACCTCCTTCAGTCTATACAGGAGACTGAGTAGACTCATTCTCATTCATGAATCTTGTGACAGTAATCATTGATACTGTACTAAAACTGCTTGTTTGTGTCAGCTCGGCAACTTGAGATCCAACATGGACATCACTACATAATCCCAGATACATAATGGTTGGATGACCTAATGAGTGAGGTGTGGTTTGACTTATCCTTGAGTGAAAAGAGATGAACTAGGAAAAGTAAACCAACACAAATTTATACAAATGAGAATTCAGTGAATGTTTTAGTGCTCTTTCTACATATAATTAATCTCTCCCCATCTCCCTCACCCTGTCTTCTCTGTAGCCTCTCTCTTGCCTGTATATTCCCTGCCTCACCCAATAATAATTAGTTTAAGAACATGTGGAAACCATCAAAAAATGCTAAATATCTAAACATTTTAAATGCCACCAGAGTCACTAAATCTTGTAAGAAATTAATCTTTCTTTGTGCATAAAAGATCAAAGTCCAACTTGGCATGACTAATGAATTGGTGAAGCTAGTTTAATTCACACAACCTCATCTGAGAAAGGCACAAAGAGCTAGAAAGCTGTAAATGTGCTTTTCTTCCATAGCACAGAAAACAAAACATACACCTACACTTGATTCTTTGTCATTTAGACAAATAATTCTGTGGCTTTCTGGGGAAATACACTCTACTTACAGTTATTAGAAGCCCCCCTACAATTTATGGTGGATTGATACTTAACTCAGACAAAAACAAATAAGTTCCCCTTGCGTGATGGTCACTGAGCACCGAAGCATCTGGAGGTGCTATCATTTGAATGGCTGATGCTGGGTAACTTCAGAAGTCAGCATCTATTTTTCTTGGGTTGGCTCTGGTTACTACAGGCAAAAGAAAACAAACCATAAGGAAAATATACAAAATATAGAACTGACTCAAAGCTATAAAAAAAGAATATGGTCTTGAGGGAGGTGTTTAATAATGGTTGTTAACTAGACAGAGTCTAGAATCACATTGGAGGCAAACTTTTACTATGCCTGTTAGACAGGTCTTTTGATTGACTGAGGCAGAAGTACTCACATTGAATGTAAGAGGCACCGTTCTATGGGCAGGGATCCGGACTGAACACAAAAGAATGCAGTGTAAGCACTGGTCTTGCTTTGCTTCTGACTGTGGATGGAGATGGAGATGGAGGTGTACTGTGACAAATGGCCTCAAGCTCCTGTCACTAAGACTGTCTCACAACAATAGACTATACCCTGAGCCCAAATAAACTGTTCTTCTTTAATATAATTCTGTCACTGTCAGTATATTATGCCACAGCAACAAAAGTAAGGAGTATAGTCTCAAAAAAAAAAAAAGAAAGAAAATTACAGTCTCAGAATGAGTAAGAAATTACAGTCTCAGAATGAGACTATGATAATCATCTCCAACTCATGTGAAAACTTGTGGATAGAGAGATTGGGAGTAAGTTTTAAATCCATACAATTTATAGTGAAGACAGCAACACCATTTGTCTTAATTTTTTCTTGTATTTTTCTTTTAAAATATTTTATTAATTGAGAATTTTATATAATTTATTTTGATCATATTCTGTAGCTATCCAGCAGCTTTGGTTGAACTGGCTATACCTGAAAGAGAGGCTGGAAATGAAAAAGGACAGAGGAGAGAAGGATGAGTCCAAGACAAAGGTTTCTGAGCAAGGCTCAAAGCTTAATGTTTAGCACTGTATTTATATAGGGAACGCCCACAGATCCATCCTGTGTTTCAGCTGGATTATGTTGCACTCCAAGCTCAGCAGTCAGTCTGTTCCTGTAGGAAATTGCAGGTGCTGCAAGGTGGAAGACTACATCATTGGTTGGCTAGGTCAGTGAAGACCAACTGTGGCAAACACTTAAGGTCTATTTAGCCTGTTGAAGGCTGCACAATATTCATTCCCCTAGCCAAACTCCCCCCAGATCTACCCCAATCGCCCTATCCACCCGACTTCATATTCTCACTCTTTAAAAAAATGAAAAAAAAAAACCAACTTGTAATATAATTTAGCTTCCCAAAGAGTGTTAGGTGTGCTGCCTGCTTTAGAGAGTGATCAACCTAATAAAGGTGATAATAGTAAAGACATCTAACTCTCCCTTCCCAGCATCTATCAGATACAGAGAGTTCCTCATGTGAGTGTAACATTTCCTGCCCCGTTTACCTCTTCCATAATGGGATTTGGACTGGCTTGATTTTGTACCGGTGTTGTGCATTCTGTCAAGATCACAGTGAGTTCATAATTGCATCTCCTATATTGTGTCAAAAACTTTGTTTCCTTGTCACTCACTGCCTCTGACTCTTAGAACATATTGGCTTCCTCTTCTGTTGTGACACCTGAGCCTTGATGTCGGTACAGTATGGAGTTAGCTCAGGCCATAGTCTTATTTTCTGCACATTGACCAATTATGGGTCTCCATATTAACTACCATCTTCTGCAAGAAGAAGCTTCTCGAATGAGGGTTAAGTGATGGGCTAATCTATGTATATAATGATATCATTAAAAGTTGTTTTACTACTATGTCCATTTGCCACAATAATAGGTAGATTTTAAACTGAGACCTAGGACCTGGAACCTGTACAGCCATGGGTTCTTGGTTTCAATATCTCTTCCTCTAATCAGCAAGAGCCCAACATGTTAACAAATATCAATAATAGCAAAAATGATGTGATAATGGTGATAAGTTTTTTGTGCTTTCAAAGTGCTTGCTTTTTCTCTTTGGTGACAGTTCGCATTCAATAAATATTCCTTGAGTTATGATATTCCTTGAGTTATGATTAAGTTCAGAGTTCTTAGAAGCCCAGTTTCATTATCTATTTTGATTCTTTTAGCGAATTTTTGTTCTAACTTACCCCCATCATCCTGCGCCTGAACTGAATTAACCACCTTACAAATTGTTCAGTTTCTAGAAACAATCTAATTTTTCTAGCTCCATTAAAATGTTATTAATATAGATTATCTATCTTCATATTCTAAATTAGAACTAAGTAGCAACTGCTTTCTATAGGAAATATGTTATGAGGATATTTTAAAACGCTTATAAATACAGGAAGCCTGTTTTACCTGTTAAGGGTTGAAAAGAGCAGCTATACATCTAAGAGGAATGATGCCAGCACTTCTTGATGGATTGTGGGGCTGGGGGGTATACGGTCACACACACATGCACACACACACACACGTGCACACACAGAGAACTTAACTAGCATTTCCCAAGCATTCAGATGCTAAAGAGAAACTGTGCCTCCCCTAATGTTCTTCAGCTTGTTGTTTGTAGTAGTCAAGAAGATGACAACCCAAGGGAAATTGTGGCTATTTTCCAGTTGTTCAGTATAAGCTAGTTAATGGAGTATGCGTCCAGATACTTACCGGTATGCAGGGGCAGCAAGGACCCTACAGAACATAGGGTTGGGAGCATCTAGCTTGTTTTCCTGAAGATCTAGGTACATACTTCAAGTACAGCATGTTTAGATCACTGTTCCAAGACTTGTTACCTTTGTGAACTTCCTCACTTGTAAACATGCTGTGCATCATATTTTGTACATCTGCAGCTCATTCCATTCTGCTAATGCTCAGGGTGTTTTACCCAGTTTCATAGTCTCGGTCCTTGGGAAGCAACCTGAGCTTTATAGACTACCCCTCTATCTCCCTGAGAAACACCCACCTGCAGTCTTGGCTTATGTCGCTCTGGCTGCTCCTAGTTCCTGGATCCTGCTTGTTACAACTGGAACCTGTACAACAGGAACTCTATAAAGGACTACATCCAATCTTCTGTCACAGCATTGTGGACAAATGGTCACTCATTTCGATTGAACTCCTGTATATTTTGTATAACAGGAAGGTCATTGATTCTGTATGCAAATTGTTTATCCTTTATGATATCCTTTTAATGAGTGTTATTGATTTCCTAAGAATTTTTCATGATGCAACTTTATCATCTTCAATATGTCCTTTTAGTTTATTTCCATATTATGATTTTATTGACTGATACCTATAGTTACACAGTAAAAGCATAGCAACATCCCCAGAACATTATTTATTTAGTTTCTGTGACTCCATCTTAAATATTTTCCACCTTAAATAAGATACTAATTTTATAATAAAATATGCATGTGCTATTCATCTGATAAATATATCTTCAAGGTGATTGAGATATATAGTAAAATTATCTTATGTCTTATCTAAATAGATATTGGTAGAACTGGAATATCATTCAAATACTCAATTCTCAGTGATCTGAACCTATGAATTAGTCCGTATCACTATAAAATAAAGCAAGTAAATAACAAGGAGGAAATGCCTTTCAAGTTCTGTATTTTTAGTGTTTTTTTTTATTTTTTATTGGTTATTTTATTTATTTACATTTCAAATGTTATCACTCTTCACAGTTTCCCCTCTACAATCCTCCTATCTCCTCTCCCTCCCCTTGCCTCTATGAGGGTGCTTCCCCACCTGCTCACCCACTGCTGCCTCAGCACCCTAGCATTCCCCTATGCTGGGGCATTGAGCCTCCATGGGACCAAGGGGCTCCCCTCCCAATGATTCCAGATAAGGCAGTCCTCTGTTACATATCCAGCTGGAGCCATGGGTCCCCCCA
Organism: Mus minutoides; assembly: GCA_902729485.2. Classification (NCBI taxonomy): domain Eukaryota; kingdom Metazoa; phylum Chordata; class Mammalia; order Rodentia; family Muridae; genus Mus; species Mus minutoides. Next base: position 779,652 of record LR755141.1, on the reverse strand, counting down.
TCTGTACTCTTTGGTTGGTGGTTTAGTCCCAGGGAGCTCTGGGGTGTCTGGTTGGTTGACATTGTTTGGAGTTGCAAACCCCTTCAGCTCCTTCAGTTCTTGCCCTAACTTCTTCAGTGGGGTCCCTGCCCTCAGTCCAATATTTGGTTACATGCATCTTCATCTGTATTGGTCAGACTCTGGCATAGCCTCTCCAGGGACAGCTATACCAGGCTCCTGTCAGGAAGCACTTCTTGGCATCAGCAATAGTGTCTGGGTTTGCTGTTTGTAGATGGGATGGATCTCTAGGTGGGGCAGTCTCTGGATAGCCTTTCCTCCAGTCTCTGTTTTCCTATATTACTTTTGACAGGAGGAATGCCGGATTAATATTTTTGAGGTAAGTGGGTGGCCACATCCCTCAACTGGGGAGCCATGCCTATCCACTGGATATGATCTCTACAGGTTCTATCTCCCCTTTGTTGGGTATTTCAGCTAATGTGCTCCCTGTTGGGTCCTGGGGACCTCTTGGGTCTCTGGCATCTGGGACTTTCTAGTGACTATTAAATGTACATTTCAGTGAGCAACTTTTGCTAAATATATATTGAGATGTGATTGTGAAGTTTTGTTTGTTAGACTAAATGGCTGTCCTTTGCTTAGCAGAGTTTTGAAGGTAGAGAAACAGAAGTCGAATCCTGACTCAATCACTTGTGTGTTTGAAATTCCCTAGCTATAGACCAGGTACAGCAGATCTGTCATGAGACTGCTACAGACTAAGTGGCATGATACATGCTGGGAAAATGGGGGGTTAGTACCTGGCACACAAGAGAGAACAATGGTTGAAGACTGACCTAGGGAGTGTGTGACGCACATCTGACATGAAGTAGTAGTTGTATGGAATTCACCAGACACAAGTTATATACATTGGCCACTTGTGTTCCTGAAGAGTAGTTTAATTTCTCCAATTATTCTGAAACTTTAACGATATCATGTTAAGCCTCTGCTTTCACAAGAATCTTAGTCATTTAAATTGGAAACACAATCTGATGTTTCTGAAACTCAGAAGTTTCTATCAACCTAAGTTGGAGTTCATTTTAATCATAAATGAGAACGGGAAATGCTGTGTAATGGTGAGTTCCTGAAAACAAAAAATGACTACGCTTTTCATTTTATGTGTAAAACTGTTAACGAAAAGCAGCTGATGTGCAACCCCACAATCATCCCTTTTCTTATGTCTGTAATTCACAATTGCTTGTTTTGTAATCCTCTATTCCACTTGGTATTTCAAATGCATATGAGATTAGCACGTTGAAAAAAAAAGCAACCAGTAGTCTTCTTGATACTGCCTCTAGATAATTAGAAAGGAGCACAGCTTGAGATTGTTAGGCAACACATACTTTCTTCATTTTGACCTCAGGGAGACCAATTTAAATCTTCTCCACACGTTAACTTTGCTGTCCTTACTTGTGCTTCCTTGGTTAGGTGGTGTGATGCTTAGAATAAGCATCCATAAACATTTGGATGTTTCCATAGAATACCACCGTACTATTTTGCAATTTTCTTTTTATTTACTAAACTATATTTTCTGTACTAAAATTATTATCAAAAAATAAATGTATTTATTGTATAATGCTCTGTTGTATTTTTAAGATAAATTCCTTTATAAATTTTAATATTTCCCTTGTTTTCCTTTTAACATGGTAATGGACATTTTTAAGCTTTATCTAATTTTTAATTACAACTAGAAGTTGTCGGACCATGAAAGGCAGCCTGTTTTCTGGTTGAGCTAGGTTAAAACCTCAGAGACCCAACAGATAACTCTACAAGGGATGGAAGGAAGTTTGCCACATGCTCCCAGACACCAGGCTCCTGACAGGAGGCCCCAGCTCCATAATTCTGTGGCCATCAGTCCCATAGGGCAATGTCTTAAGCTCCTGGTATTCTGTCTGGGCTCCACCCCCACAGTTACCTGGCAACAGCCAGGTATGCTCTGCCCCATGGCTACCTGGCAACAGCCAGGTAGACCTGCCCCATGGTTACCTGGCAACAGCCAGGTAGACCTGGCCCACTATAAAAGGGACTATTTGTCCCCCTCTTCCCTCTCTTACTTTCTTACTCTCACTCTCTTGCTCTTACTCTCTTACTCTTGTCTCTTTCTCTCTCTCTCTTTGCCTTTTGCTACCACTCTCTGTATTCTCTTCCCCTTTAACTCCATGTGGCCATGGCTGGCCTCTATTTCTCTACTCTCCCCCTCTATCTGCTGTTCTCTGCCTCTACTCCACGACAACAAACACCTTAAAACCATGGACTACCTCTTCTCATCGGGACCCACCATGGGGAACAATGGAGCAAGTCTTTCTCAAAAGAGCCTCATGTCTAATCTCATGCTGGTTTTCTCTTTGGTTTATGAGACAACATTGGGATAAAGGAGTTACATATCGTTTTTATTTGCTTAATTATTCTAATAATCAGTAGAGTGACATCAAGTTCTCATTCTATCTCACTCTCAGGGTAGAATTTATCAAATGTATTTCATATTTTCCCTCACTGGACTCTATTATCTGGCCCCTACTCATCACCACAACCCAGTTTTACTATTTACACAACCTGTAGTACATTTGCTGTTACATGGCATCATCAGATTCCTGAATCAAAATGATAGATTGAAGAATTATACCTTTAGAAATACTGAATTTGTCAGCCCTGGTAACATTGGCGTAAGCACACACCCAGGTCTGGCTATGATTTTCATTAGATTTGTAATTTGATAGGTAAATGTGGTTTCAGAGGTTTCGTCGTGGTTTCAGAGGAACAGCCCTACAGAATATGTCTGTGTGTGAACAGAAAGAAATTTCTTATGATTACTTGGCTTCTGCGGCTGTGGGTTTATACAAAGATAAAGAGAGGGGAGATATGTTCTATGGAGGTGTGGTGAGGTATGGGGAGAGGGGGTACCTCTGAGGGTCCATGCTGAGGCATCCCTTCCCCCTGAGGGACCAGCCACGCGATGGTATAGTATAGAATAGAGTTTATTCAGGGCATGAAGAGAGGAGTTAAGAGGGTCATAGAGGCAGAGAAGAAGAGAGATGGGGGAGGGCAATGGGGAGAGATCAGGAACAGGAAGACAGGCAAGAGAGGAGCAAGTAAGAGCAAGAGAGAGAGGAGGGGGCAAGCAGCCCCTTTTATAGTGAGTCAGGCACACCTGGCTGTTGCCACATAATTGTAACTGTGGGGTGGAGCTTAGACAAAATGCTAACAGTGAGAACCAATCAGTTCTGGAAGTCTACCAGAGAAGTCAGGTAAGCTGGGGACCTAAGACAGCAGAGGTTGAAGTTTAAGTTCAAAAGCAGGACAAAGCGATGTCTCAAATCCTCAGTGATAGGTCAGAAGAATTCTTTATCATATAAAGAATTCTATCTATCTATCTATCTATCTATCTATCTATCTATCTATCTATCTATTCTCATTAGTCAGCCCCATTCATGTTTTACTCAGTTTGACAATTTAAAGATTTAAAGTCTCATGCAGACAACCCCTGCTGAAACACCCAGAAAAGCAAACAAGCAAACACCTATCAAGCTAGGTTTTTTTTTGTTTGTATTTTTCATGATTCCACAGCTCCACAATGCATACTTCTTGCTATAGTTCCAAGGGACTAAGCAAGTTAGCTCTTGAACATATGTATACAGCCCTGTTGTTGGAGCTAGTTTTCATATGACTTTCTTAGTGTATACTGCTGTGAACAGACACCATGACCAAGGCAACTCTTATAAGGATGACATTTAATTGGGGCTGGCTTACAGGTTCAGAGGTTCAGTCCACTGTCATCAAGGTGGAAGCAAGGCAGCATCCAAGCAGACATGGGGCCAGAGGAGCTGAGAGCTCCACCTCTTCCTGAAAACTTCCAGGCAGCTAAATCAAGGTTATTAAAGCCCACACCTCTGGTAACACATCCTAATAGTGCCACTCCCTAGGCCAAGCATATGTAAACCATCACAATGACCATGAGCTGTAAGTGTACTGTTATATGTGTACTGTCCATGGATCATTTCCTTAACAGTTTTCATATTCTTCATTCGTTTTATGCTTTTGTTTAATTAGGGTTTTATTACTTATGTAATCCTTGATGAAAATAATTACCCCAGCATGGCTTACATTTTTTAATTATAGTTAAACCTATCCATCTTTTGCTATATTTCTCTTTTATGTGTAGTCCAAAAATTTAAACATTTTAAACCTTTTTACCCCTTTGTGTGTTGATGGATTCCTTACTTTCTGAACTGTGGCTGGGTTGTTTAGCCTTCTTCATTTCTCCCACATTGCATCATCTTTTTATTTCTACTTTCTCAATAGTTTCTACTCATTCCTAATTCAATTGTAAGCTTCATTTGTTTTATTTGTTATGATTATTAAATAACTTATTTTTTATTCTGGCTACTATCTTTTACATAAAATCTCAGGAAATATATTATTGCCTCACATTTTATGTTACAGTGATTAACCAGGTATTAGTTTTCCATTAAGTTAAATTTCATCTTCAATTTTTAGCATCCTTATATACATTCTTCTTCTATAATGTAAAAATTTTGTTAAAAAATATGTCGTAAGCATCATATCTGATCCATGGTGATCCCTTAAGTCTACAAATATGGTGGATTCTATCTGGTAAACAGTTACTATTTTACCTATTTAATTAGGGGCTAATCAAAGGGTCATGTTTATCATTGTTCTTTAGCTTCCTCATCAGTAACAATCGAGATTCTGTGTGTGTGTGTGTGTGTGTGTGTGTGTGTGTGTGTGTATTAATTTTGCTTTGATTATATCTTCTATTTTTTCCTTTCCCTTTTACTGATCTTATTCTTAACAAGTTCTTTCCTAATTTTGTGCATTTTTTGTACCTCATTGTGTTTAATTAGGATTGCTCGCATGAGCATGGATGGAAAGTTATTTTCTTGAGCAATGTCAATTAATGAGTGACTACATCACTGAGAACTATAACTCCTTCTCCTCACAGAAACCATTAACCCCCATATAAGCTCTCCTGAGCACGATGGGGTCTCCTAAGCCCCTCTGCTATTCAGGAGGGACTGCTGACAGGCCCTCAGTCCTACGGGGTGACTGCTGTTGCTGAGGGTTTGTGGGTACAAAGCCAATATCACTTCACAGTATTCTCTCCCACCTTCTGTCTTTTACATTTTTTTTTCATTCCCAAGTCCACAATGTTCCCTCAGCTTTAACAGAGGTTATACTTATTACAAATGTCCTGTTTAGGCCTATAGACTCAACTGTCACTTATTGCTATTGCTGTGATGGGCTGTGACCAGCAATAATACATCTGAAACAAAACCCTGTGATTCGGACTTGTCTATAGATCCTTAACCCAGTGTGTCTCACTCGACCAAGGATCCATAGCTATTTTCACACTCACACTGGCAATTCTATTCTACTTGAAACAGGGAAATTGGTGATATTTTTGAATATTTGAAAATTTCTTTGAAATTAAAAGAAGAGATCAAGAAAACATAATTTTGTTTAGTACTCAAAACAGCTCAGGAACTCCCAGCAGGAAAGGTTATTGTCAAGCCGACTTGGTGGCGCACAGCTTTAATCCTGGCACTTGGGAGGCAGAGGCAGATGGATTTCTGAGTTCAAGGCCAGGCTGGTCTATAGAGTGAGTTAGAGTGAGTTCCACAACAGGGAAACCTTGTCTCGAAAAACAAAACAAAAAAACAAAAACAAAAAATGCTATTTTCCTGTGGAACCTGTGATAAACCTGTGATAAACCTGTGATAATTTGTATGCACATTAAAATTCACGTGCACACTAAGAATATCAATTCTGAAGGAAAGCAAAAATAATAATTCACAAGCATGAACAATGAGAAGCAAGTGAAAGTTTCAAAATTTAAACTTAAATATAAATATCGGAAAGTATTTTAAAGAAGGAGCAAAGGCGATCGTCACCAGCATCTGTATGTATCATGCTGATGAACTCAGCATAGACAAGCAGAACATAGGAATTGTCCATAATATGAAAACAAAAGTCAGTGTAAGAAAAGCTTAGACCTCAAGCTGATAAAAGGGGAACTGGACGAGGTTAAAATTCATGATCAGACTGACCTGTACTCAGCAGGATACCAGAGGGGAGGAGGGCAGAACAAAAGCCAGGAATGGGAGTTATTGGTCCACAGGGAATATTCATTGTTTGTAGTGGGTATCATGGGGACATTTCATATAGGAAGCATGTGCTAGACCCATTCAACCCTTTACCTTCTTCTTTCCATCCCTCTGTTGCTAGTATCCTTCACCCCACATCCCAAGGTAGCATCTATTTTTGTGATTTTTAGGTTTGTATATAAAGTCTGATTCACAATCGATGATCTTCATTTGTGTTCATTCACTTGCTGAAAAATGTTTGGGCTGATTCTATAACAGGCTATCAGGCTTCAATAAGAATAACTGATGTGTAAACACCTCACTAGAGTCCTTCAGATTATGCACATAGATGAGTAACTGGGTCATATGGTAGATGTATTTTCAGTTCTGTAAGGTTCCTCTATACTGGATTTCAATAGTGTTTGGAATAACTTATTGATAAGTTATTTTCTGCTGATGAAACGAGCCAATTCAAGCCAAATTAAAGTATAAAGGCTGGTTTATTGGGAGCGGCTCTCATGCAGGTTCACTGATCCCAAGGAATGGGGATAGGGAAGTTGCCATGGGGAGGGAGACAGGGGGTGGGCAGAGAAAAAGAGAAGGAGCATGCACACAAGGGAAAATGCAGAAAGAAGGGCCAGTGGCAGGTGGGGTGGGGTGGACTAAGATGTCTGGATTACAAAGGGAAGAGCTTCTGTGGGAGGAGAAGCCAAGCCCCTCCACTGGAAAATCCAGGGCAGAAGACAGGGTATGCAAGCCATGCCTTGTAGTTCTGGGAGAACCTGGAGGCCAGGTCTGCTTTGGTATGTTAAAATATGTACCTCAGCTGCTTGTCCTGGGTCTGAATCCCAGCAGTTCTGTCTCACAGAGTGTATAAGGGCTCTTGTTCCATAATCCTCAGAAAAAATTGTTGTTGTGTATTTTCTTTTCTTTTTTCTTTTTTTTTGTGTATTTTCTTAAAGATGGGTATTTGGCTAGACTGAGATGGACTCAGCATACTTTTAGAGTTTCTCTGCTAAGGATATTGAGCACTTTTTCATATATTTGAATGTCTATTTGTACTTTATCTTTTGAGAACCATGTCTTTTCATTAGCATTTTTATTGGAGTAGATTGACAACCTTGTAAGTATTTAATTTTTGAGTTCTTCATATATTCTTTTTTAAAATTTTTATTTATTTTTTATTGGATATTTTATTTATTTACATTTCAAATGTTATCCCCTTTCCCAGTTTCCCCTCTGGAAACCCCCATCCCATCCTCCCTCTTTCTGCTTCTATGAGGGTGCTCCTCCACCCAGCCACATACCCACTCACACCTCCCTGCCCTGACATTCCCCTACACTGGGGCATCAAACCTTCACAGAACAAAAGGCCTCTCCTCCCATTGATGTTTGACAAGGTCATTTTCTGCTACATATGCAGCTGGAGCCATGGGTTCATCCATGTGTACTTTTTGGTTGGTGGTTTGGTCCCTGGGAGATCTGGAGGATCTGGTTGGTTGATATTGTTGTTCTTCCTATGGGGTTGCAAACCCCTTCAGCTCCTTCAGTCCTTTCCCTAACTCCTCCATTGGGGAACCTGTGCTCAGCCCAATGGTTGGCTGCGAGCATCTGTCTCTGTATTTGTCAGGGTCTTGTAGAGCCTCTCAGGAGACAGCTATATCAGGCTCCTGTCAGCAAGCAGTTCTTGGCATCTGAAATAGTATCTAGGTTTGGTGTCTGTATATGGGATAGATCCCCAGGTGGAGCAGTCTCTGGATGGCCTTTCCTTCAGTCTCGGCTTTACACTTTGTCTCCGTATTTCTTCCCTTGAGTATTTTGTATTGTAGATAAGAAATCTTTACTCCAATGGATACTAGCCTAGATTTTCTTCCATCATCATTGGTGGCTTTTGAATGAAATTCATTTGTTATGTAAAAACTTTTAGATTTTACATTATCCTATTTGTCAATTCCTGAATTTATCCCTAGGTCATTGTAGTCCTTTTCAGAAGTCCTGCCAGTGTTTGAAGAAAAGGTTCTGAAATCATACATTGCTCAGGATTTGCTATCAAACAGGAAGCATATTGGAGGGGGAAAATGGCTACCTGCAAAAGCTTTGAAATCTTAGAGAAATGAGCTGGATGAGAAAGCATAAAGTGATTTAATTATCTTTGTATTTCTTCCTCCCATGAATAATACTGAAATACAAGAGGACTCCTTGAAGGGATATTAAGGAATGTGAAAGGTCAGCCAGTTTGACAATACAAAACAAATGAAAAGCTAAACAAATATTCCCAGTTACATAAACTTAATTCAGAGTATTCCCCTTTAAAAAACAATCTAAAATAACTTAATTGCTAAACTCCTTTGGAGTACTTAGAAAGAAAATAAGGATTTTTTTCCTCACCAACTTCTCACGCATATGTGGTGCTAATGTAATAATACTAATAATGATGTTACTAATTTTTTCCAGTTTTTATTAGATATTTTCTTCATTTACATTTCAAGTGTTATCCAGTAAGTTCCCTATACCCTCCCCCATCCCACCCTGCTCCCCTACCCACCCACTCCCATATCTTGGCCCTGGCATTCCCCTGTACTGGGGCATATAAAGTCTGCATGACCAAGGGGCCTCTCTTTCCAATGATGGCCAACTAGGCCATCTTCTGCTATATATGCAGCTAGAGACACGAGCTCTGGGGGTACTGGTTAGTTCATATTATTCTCCCGCCTATAGGGTTGAAGACCCCTTCAGCTCCTTAGGTACTTTCTCTAGCTCCTTCCTTGGGAGTTCTGTGTTCCATCTAATAGCTGACTGTGAGCATCCACTTCTGTGTTTGCCAGGCACTGGTATAGTCTCCCACAAGACAGCTATATCAGGGCCCTTTCAGCACTATCTTGCTGGCATATGCAATAGTGTCTATGTTTGGTGGCTGATTATGGGATGGATCCCTGGCAGCCACAGTCTCTGGTTGGTCCATCCTTTTGATTCAGCTTCACACATGATCTCTAACTCCTTCAATGTGTGCTTTGTTCTTAATTCTAGGAAGGGGCAAAGTGTCCACATTTTGATCTTCATTCTTCTTGAGTTTCATATGTTTAGTAAATTGTATCTTGGGTAGTCTAGGTTTCTGGGCTAATATCCACATATCAGTGAGTACATGTTATGTGAGTTCTTTTGTGATTGGGTTACCTCACTCAGGATGTTGCCCTCCAGATCCATCCATTTGCCTAGGAATTTCATATATTCATTGTTTTTAATAGCTGAATAGTACTCCATTGTGTAAATGTGATGTTACTAATTATAGTAATAGTTCTGCAGACATTGTGACTCTTGTCACTCTCTTTGGTGGTTTTCTTAAGGATAAAATAGTGAAGTAGTTATAGCTGAATTCATTTATAAACATATATAAATATGATATTGATTCAACAGCTCATTTTTTTTTAATTCTAAAGCTAAGTACAAGAAGACATCAGGGTCTTAGGAGAAGAGTCTAAGCTGGCTAAGAGGATACCAGAGTACTGTGTGGGGAGAGTAAAGAGAAGCCCAGAGAGAGAGGGAGAGGGAGAGGGAGAGGAGCGGAAGGGATGGGGGGGAGGAGAGGGATGGAGAGAGGGAGGAGTAGAGGGAGAGGAGTGGAAGGAATGGCGGGGAGAGGGAGGGAGAGGGAGAAGGGGAGAGAGGGAGAGAGCGATCTCCAGTTAAAAGGAAAAAAAGGACATAAAGTGATTATGACAAAGAATATCTTTAAAGAATATGATAAAGACAAAGAATGTCTTTCTTCAGATGAGCAAATGGTTTGAGGGAGGCCTGTAAGCATCAACTCGAAGAGTCAAGGATTGGCTAGAAGGGGAACGAATCTAAAGTTCTCTCAATTGTATAATTTAGGCCCATAATTTAAATTTTGTAAACTCTAAATACATACATACATACATACATACATACATACATACATATTTTCAAAATATGTTTTTAAAGTACTGCACTTAATCTTATACATGAGATGATTATGTCCCTCCAAATTCATTTGAACTCCAAACTTATCTATGCTGGTTTTAAAGTAATGTTCAGCAAACTGTTCAGTTGACCTGTTTTCTTTGATTCCAGTTGTTTGGCGAGGTGTGACTCAGGGGGAGAGTGCTTCCCTACAGTCCTTGAATCAGAGAGAAAGTAAGCAAGAGAAGTAAGGAGAAGGAGGAGTGAGGGAGGGAGGGAAAGAAAGAAACAAAGACGTACTAGTTGTTACTAAAATAGCACATAAAACTTGGTGAATAATTCAAGATTTCCATTTACTAACAGAAAAAGATAGCACAAAATCCTTTGAGAGAAATTTAATGGAGGTTTTCAAGTATATCTTAAAATTATATGAAACCATTATCATTCCATTTTATTTGCTGTTACTGTCTACTCTCATGGGAAAAAGACTCATTATGTTTTGATCTTTCTCCTCCTCCTTGGCAGCTGGAGTCCTACAGTGCTCACACTAGGTGGCCTGACAGCTCCCACTCACCACTCACCTGCTCCCATAGCCTTAGTTGCTGGGCTACAGATTCTTCTGATCATACTTCAAGTCTGTCAGTTCCCACCTCACAGACCTTCAACTGAATCTACGGAAATAGACTCTCTCTGATGTGTTATCATTGGCCCTGCAATATTAACGCTTGTCTTGGACATCACTACAGCTCATTTGCATGTTAAGAAAGAGTTGCAGAGATCCCAGGCTGGCCTGGAGCTTGCCACATAGTCAAGAGTTGGCTCATGATCCTCCTGCTTCCAACTGTTCATATGACTGCTAGGATTCCAGATGTGCCCCTATACACTGTTTGACAGTTCATTTTTAAAACACAAAGTTGTATAAAACACTCCAGAGACTTAAAATTCAATGAAAAGAGTTCAACCCTTATATGCTGCAGTTGATGTATTTTATTGCTCCCAGCCAGTGTTTTAATAGCTTCAATAGCTACTTAAAGCCTGGATTTTTATGCTTTTTCAACCTGAAGTAATAGTGTTACAGAATAAACATGATTTGTCTTCATGGAAGTGTTATTTTATTTAAATGTTTAAGATCTTCAAAAGTATTACAGGGTGTAATTATGCTTCTAATATTTTATACTGGGCACATAGTATTATCCCTGTGATATCTGTGGGGGATAAATCTAAGACAGATACAGGCTTTGGAGGAACAAAGCCTTCTATAATTTGAAGAACTAACCATCATAAAAAGTGATGGTTAGAATCAGAAATTTAAAAGTAGATAGAAAAATAAGTATTTTGTGAGGAGAAAAAAAATCACAATACATTTTACATTTAATGATCCAACAAACACCAAAAACATGAAATACAGGAAAATGGCATGATTGTTTTAGTATTATCTGTTAAGCACACATCTAAGTTTTTCTCTATTATTGTCTATGCTTCCTTTTATTAAAATATTTCTATTTTTGAACATTTTATATATGTAAATAATACATGTGATCATATTTACTCCCCTTCGAGATACACCCCTTTCTCCTACCATTAATCTCTACCTTTGTATCAAAGTCCAGTTTGTGTAACCCATATACTCCTGAGTGGGAGGCCATCCACTAGGCTGTGGTCAACTACCAGATGCCACATCTTTAAAGAAAAGAAAATTGCCGGGCGTGGTGGCCCATGCCTTTAATCCCAGCACTTGGGAGGCAGAGGCAGGCGGATTTCTGAGTTCGAGGTCAGCCTGGTCTACAAAGTGAGTTCCAGGACAGCCAGGGCTATACAGAGAAACCCTGTCTCGAAGAAGAAAAAAGAAGAAGAAGAGGAAGAAGAAGAAGAAGGAGGAGGAGGAGGAGGAGGAGGAGGAGGAAGAAAGAAGAAGAAGAAGAAGAAAAAGAAAAGAAAATTGACACTCCTCCCACCAGAATCTGTCAACTGTCAATAGCTCTTCAAATAGAGGTGGGGGCTCATGGGCCACTCCCTTTATGTGTCAGAATGTTGACTGGTTTAATTAGTGAGTAAGTATTGTACAGGCAGCAGAATGCTTTTTGTGAATTAGGATATTGGAACGGTCTGTGCTTGCCTAACAGTCCTCATCTGTTGAACTGGAATATCTGAGTGTGAGCTTTCTCTGTTTACTCACCAGCCTCATTACCAGTTTTTCTCTTAGTTCCCTGTTCACAAAGGTATTTTCTGTTTTCACTTGGTAAATCAGGATGAGGGGAGAAGCTGTGCTCACAGAAATGGTCTCCCACTTGATAAACCTGTTTTATTAGTTTGGAGTTGCATTCTCTTGACTATACTAGCAATTAACTGATTTAGTCATTTAGACTCAAATGCTTTCGTTTCTGGGAAGTGAGCCACAGTCGCCTTCAAATGCTGAGAATTCTCCCAGGTGTCTAAACTCACCTTCATCCCATTCCTCCCAGCCATGCTTCATGGCTAACAACTCTTTTGGTTTCTTCTTTACAGTGCCTCTCACATGTGATGTTTCTTCTGTTCCTTCTCGTAGCACACACTTGTAAGATTTGGGATATTGGCCTGCATAGCTTGATGACCCCCTGCAATTTTCTTCTATCAGAACCAGCATCCTCTGCCTTCTTGGCTGTCATTCTTGTGGTGACCAGGTTCCTGCTTATTCCCTAATAAAATTTCATTTACCATCAAGTACCTGAAGGACTTCTCAGCTTTCCTAGAACTGTTGGACACTCTGTTTATTCTAGCCTAGTAGAAATGTATGTTATTATTCTCCTTTGCACAGATTACACTATGAACTCATTTATATTATTTCTTTTAATAAATTAATTTTATATAAATTAAAATTTTTTAATAAATTAAAATGATAATTCCTCAAATATATTTTTTAAAAATCTTGTGCTCACTTTGAGGTTGATTTCCAAGAGTTCTGGGCCCCTCCTTCATTTTGGTTACAGTTGGCCCCTTTGTACATCACTTTCTGCTTTTGTCTTGTGGCAGGTGCCACTGCCCTGAGTCAGAGTTTATGGAGCTTTTCTCTCCTTCTGACTTTACTTATGTATCAAGGAGCATGATGAGTGTCTTAGTTAGGGTTACTATTGCTCTGATGAAACACCATCACAAAAAGCGAATTGCAGGGGAAAAGGGTTAACTTAGCTTACACTTCCATGTTATAGTCCATCACTGAAGGAAGTCAGGACAGGAACTCAAGTAGGGGTGGATCTAAATGCAGAAACTGATACAGAGGCCATGGCTGCTCATTGGCTTGCTCATCATGACTTGCTCAGCCTGCTTTCTTATAGATCCCAGGACCACCAGCACAGGGACAGCACCACCCACAGTGGGCCCATCCTCCACCCCTGCATCAATCAAAGATTAAGAAAGTGTGCTACAGCCAGATCTTATGGAGGCAGCATTTTCTCAAGTGCAGTTCCCTCTTTTCAGATAACTCTAGCTGCTGTCAAGTTGACATAAAGCTAGCCACCATAATCAGGAGATAATGAAAAACAAGAAGCAATCAGCTCCAACATGATATGGCATCTGGGTAAATTATATTCATAAATATATAAACTCTCTCTTTCTCTCTTTGTCTGTGTCTCTGTCTCTTTCTCTCTTTGTCTATGTCTATTTCTCTCTGTTTCTCTCTCCATGTGTCTTTCTGTCTCTTTTTCTCCCCTCTCTTTCCTTCCTTCCTTCCTTCCTTCCTTCCTTCCTTCCTTCCTTCCTTCCTGTGTGTGTGTGTGTGTGTGTGTGTGTGTATGTGTGTCTGTAAAAGTCTTTAGAAGACAAAATGATTCATGACAGGTGAACCTTGTCTCCACAACATCATTAACAAACTGTTTACTTACTGGAAACAGTAAACATATTTAGTTTGGAAAATATGAAGACCTTCAGAATGCTCTAGTCCAGGAAGTTTCCCTGTTCATCTACACTGTAGATTCTGCACTCTAGTCCCAACCCAAGCACTCACTCTTTCCAAGTTCTACATATAGATGCACCTATGGTCATAGAGAAAATTTATTTTCTTGACTCCTGGATCTCTTTCTTGGCCTTCCTTTCGAAATGCATTTTCTTTTAGGCTGGTCACTCACTAGAGACAGGGAAGCTCTGGGTTGGTAGATGAGACTCTGCGCTGATCACTAACTAGAGAAGGGAAAAGCTCTTGACTTTCTCGTTGGGTAGATCAAAATCTGGCCACTCTTTTTTTTTTTTTCATCATTAATTAAAAGAAACACAATTTCAGCCTCAAAAGACCACATTGTGGAATTTTAGGCATTATATAGGAAATGCTGAAATTGTATTCTTACTCCAGCTTAAATAGACTGAGTAAAGGATGAAGAACTAAAAATGCTTCATTATTCATTTCTTCATTCATTGGTGGCTTCAGCCTTTTAGTGTTTTGAAAACCCTTCTGTGTACTCTCTAGCAGACACTGTAGCTGCTGTAACATGTGGTTCTTGATATTAGCCCCAATGATAGGGAGAGATGATGACATGCTAATGAGAGAAGAAAGGAGCAGAGCAGAGGGCTCTGATGGGGTCCTGAACTGCAGGATGCTTGCAGGTCCTTGGCATGATCAGGACACAGTGTAAGGACTTCTGTCATGAAAGCTCTTTTGGAATTTTTGACTGGGTGTAGTTCCACCCTGTCATTCCATGGGAGCTGCCAAACAAAACAAACCACTTACTACAAATGTGCTTTACACTGCGCTTATGTATGTGATGTGGGAGGAGCCTTATTTGGTCAAGAAGGCTAAACTTCCATCTGTGGCATACTTTTTTCATTAAGAGTCTTCTCTCATATTGTTAGTTGATTGTCTGTCAAACCAGACAGGGTACAAAATTTGTTCCATGCAAGGCAAAGTTTTTTCCATGTAAAGGAAAATAGCTACCTCTCTGTAATTTTATGTTAAAATTAGAATAAAAAATAAATACTCCCAAGATAGCATGATGGGTTTCCAAATAGCATGATGGGCGTTCATGGCTTTGTGTGTTTCTGTGTAAAAGCTTCTGCTTTCATTTGAGGTAGTGGCAGATAAAAGAACCACCCAGAATAATTTCTTACTATATATTCTTTTTCTTATGTGGCTCTTGATTAAAAAAAAAAAAGCATCCAATTGTAGACATACCTCCAACAGTGTGAATTGTTCTTAAATGGATTCAGACAACCCAGGTAAACATGTAGTTTGGATGTGAAATGATTCTCAAGATGTTTGGCAATGTGTGGTCTTTCTGTGACTTACTTCAATTGCAAGTTCTAATTTTTGGTTCCTTCTACAGAGACTGTTGTTCCTCTAGTCTGAGGAAATCATCAAAGAATTCAAATGCAAATTTGGATTTGAAAATTGTACCTAAGAACTTAAAATTCTCTTTCTGTCAGTCAAACAATTGTTAGTGAGAATACAACTGTAAGCATTACTTGGTCAAAGATACAGACTATGTGTAACAGGCTTGTAGAAAGGAGGAGGAGGAGAAGGAACCGAAATCAAAGAACCACCATACTGAGAAGGTTCATAGTTTTCTCTCACTAGCATTTACCATTGTGTTCTGGGAGGAGGTGGGAGAAAGAGAAGGAGAGAAAGAAGAAGAAGGTAGGAGGAGGAGGAAGAGGAAGAGGAGGAAGAGGGAGAGGAGAAGGAGGAGGAGGAGGAGGAGGAGGAGGAGGAGGAGGAGGAATCAAAAAAACAACATGCTGAATTGAGAACTTTCTAGTTTGCCCTGCCTAACGTTTACCACTATGTCCTGGCCCTGCTAGGGAAAAGAGTGCAATGATGTCTGGAGGAGCAGAAAGGATGCTGCTTCAGAAAGGGAAAATTTCAGCCAGCACCAAGTATCTCCTTCCCTTTCTGACCTGTCCTGTTATTCTGGCCAGCCATCCTGCAGATCTCTAGTGAACTTTCAGCTCTTACATACCTGGAGATAGCTGAGTCTCTCAGACATTGCTCTCTGATCTCTGATGTGGCAAGCCATTCCATGGACTGTGTTCCTGAAGAACTAGAGATGGAACTGGAAATGTACACAGCAGCACACAGGAGGATGGCATTTGGGCAGTCCCTGAGAGGTGTGCAAACATCATGAGGCTCATGCTACTTGATATATGGATTTCAGCATGTTTGACTTGGGGTTTTACATGCGAAAGGCAGCTTTTCCCCTTCTAGTGAGGGTAAATTTATAAATCTTTCTTACTACATTTGTTCTAAATCAAACAAAAGGGAAAACTGAATCATTTATTAACATAAATGCATTAAAAAGCTAATCTTAAATATGAAAGAGTCGCACAGATTCACTTACAAAGCAGTCTACCATGTTACATTTATGCTAGTTCAAAAGTATCTTCATCTTTGTGAAGCAAAATTAAATTACAGAGTTCATGTGAGTGTGAATGGCAGAAATCCTACCCAACCTGGCATGGATTCTGCCCTAATGCTTAGGTAGGTTGGTCTCAGTTACTGCTACACTTGGATGTCACTGCATTGTGACTTATCTAAGTATGGGCAAGGTCATGAGTCCATTCATTTCAGTTCTACAAGATGCTTATCTCAGGATGGCAGCCTGGCAGCTGGCCACTTCGAGATGTTGGATGTTCAGCTTCTAGTCCATTCTCATTTCCAGAGTTCCCAACATAAACCCTCATTAGAAATTTTCATGTTAGCCATAACATACTACTATGACTAAGGGTAACTGATAACATCAACTGTTTGGGTCATAAGCTCATCTCTAGAGCGAGAATAATTATGCAAGAGTGAGGTTGATTGTGGTCAGCTGGCAGAAGTATGATAGGAAATTATGAAATTCAGTTACCAAACAAAGAATGGCTGGGCAGAAAAATGTGTATATTTCACACCATCATGAGTACTGAGGAAAATAGCAGTAAATTTTAGCTAAAAGAATTTGAACTACCCCTTCTTATATTTAACAATTTGATAAATATGTCAAAAATAACATGACTATTAAGACAGCTCTTTTGTATTATACCTAATTAACTTTTCCAAGGTCACACCAAGGTCACACCTCTTAAAGGTCCCAGTGCACTTGGTATCATCTTCCAGCCTGTGAACCATTAGGGGAAAGGCATATTCAAATGGTCGCACATAGGTTATTTCTTTTCTATGTAAAGAAATTAGATATTAAAAAAATAATTCCCTATTTCCATAGGTGTTGGGTCCCATTTTGGCCCTGGTTTGGGCCTTGAGGACAAACACGAGCCTGGCTCCAGTTTCTGCGGCCTTATGGGTGAGCCTAAGCCTGGCTCAAGTTTTGAGATCTGTCTCAGTCACTTCCATATTGGGGTGACTCAGCAAGATCTGTTTGGCCCTGCCTCTGCCCCGCCTTTGCTGATGTAGAGCTTTGCCATTGGCCCTGTCAGTCACTCCATACCCTCTATCACCGGTCCCCACCTCCTATGTCATTTTTCCCCACCAAAAATCCCCCACCAAAAATCCCCCTCCCTATGTTCTGAACTTATATAAGCGAGAGACTGTGTTGTGGTTTTATTTTTTTTTTTGGGGGGGGGGGCATCCACACTTGCCATCCTGCTCAGCCCCAGAGAGACCCTGGCAGGACTGGGACCTCTCTCCTCTCGCTTCTCTCCTGGACCTGACAGCAAGGAGGTGGCACATGGGAGTCTGATAATTTGGAAACTACTTTATGACTGATTATAACTAGGATTACCAGTAAAACAAATTTAAAAAAATGGTGTTGGTTAAAAAAAAAGTGTCAAGACACATGTTCCTTATTGTCTCACTAGCTTACTGCTCAGATTTATTATGACTATTTAAGTATGTGGAAATGTATTTAAATATGTAGATATCTATTTAAATATGTAGATATCTATTTAGATAGATAGAGGGACCTACCCTTTATGTCATAGAGCAATTCCTTATCCATTTGTCTCTATATTCCTTTTTGTCTGTCCCTTTTCTAACCACCCCAGACATCTGATTCTTTCTCTGTGTATAATTATAATTTGAGCAGCCAAAAATATTAATATTCTCACCAAGTACCTGGTCATCAGGAGCTTGATAATGTAAGTCTATAGCATATCTTTAAAACACCATAAAGTAACCATTATTGTAAATATAAATTTATATGACTTGTAACCATAGAAAGGTTACACCATGTCCCTTCCACAGTTGCAGTGACCACCCTGGGTTGATTTTCTAGGCAAGCCTCGGTTGCCATTGCAGCCACTAAAGCACTGTTGTCGGCATGTGCTTTCATAGACTGACCTGGAGCCAACAGTGTCTAGTTTCATTTCTCAGTCCTCTAAACCACGTGACTCTCTCAATAATGACATCATGCAGCCAGCAGATGATGAGAAAGCTCACATGTGCATTTGATGGTGCACTTTAGAAAGCACTGTCTTGCACATTTTCCACTTTCATCCCCCAGTGGAGGAGCTCTTATTATTCTATATTAGCCAGTATAAAGTAAAGGTTTCAGACTATTAGTGACTTGGGCTAGGTTGTTGAACTAAGACATGACATAGTCAGGTGTGTATTTTGGACTGAGGCTGTTTTTTTTCCATCACACAACTGCCTGGAATCCATCTGGGCACTGGCAGACTAGGAGACAGAGCTAAGCATGCGTTAAGACCCACTGCTATTGTGCACGTCCATCACGAATGCCTGAAAGCCAGAGAACGTGCAGGCACCCAAGTCTGAAGGTCTAGGAGTTTGACAGACACTGAGACACTAGGCAGACCCTGGGAAGAGAAATGAGCCAGCAGGAGGAATTTGAAAAGCTGTTAAACATCACTGCCTTGACATCTAACTCTCTGTAGTATTATTTAAGATGCACTGACTTTTAACAGAAGCTAGTTCATGCTGTACTTGTGTCATGATTTATATCAAAGAAATGTTTTCATAGATATCACTTGGTTTGAAGTATGTTAAACTTTGAGTAATTCCCAGTTTACAAGTCACACAAATAAAATTTGCCTGTTTTGCTTTGAGCACATTTTATATACTTTCAAATTTCAATGCAAATTTGGAACAATTTTCTCCCCATAGCAAAAACAAAACCAAATCAATGGTTTAGATGCCTCTGAGTGGTTATTTTAACTCTGTAAACCTACTGTTGGGATGAGGATGGCAAGGAATGGAGGTTTTAAATTCAATCTCATTCTAGCCATATGTGAAGAATGTCAATCACCAGCATCTCTGCCGGGGCCTTTGCAGCTCTATGATAGAAGGACACCAGTGTGGGTCTGACTTATCAACCAGTAAGACAGGATGTGAACTCCAGCTGAAGCCTGCTCTTTCCTTTGTGCTGTAATTTTGCTCTCAATTTCCTTGTGATGTCATATTTACAAAGTTAAACCCAGAAAACCCAACTTGAGTGCCTGGAAACATATCAAATGACTTAATGAGCTCAGTTTTATTTGTATTTGGTGGAGAAATCAAAGCTGAAATTAATAAGTTCTGTGCTGGTAAATGAACGAGAGACCCAATTAAACCCACACATAATGGAAGCCACTTAATCACACGCATGTCATGAAATGCTTAGTCTATTTCTTCACCTGCCATGTTACCAAGAAGCTTTCAGTACAGATGAATCCTCCAGATAATCTAAAGGAAGCCAGCCATAGATGTGGGATGACTTACCCCGCAAACCATGCTATATGCCAGCCATAGATGTGGGATGACTTACCCCACAAACCATGCTATATGCCAGCCATAGATGTGGGATGACTTACCCCGCAAACCATGCTATATGCCAGCCATAGATGTGGGATGACTTACCCCACACACCATGCTATATGCCAGCCATAGATGTGGGATGACTTACCCCACACACCATGCTATATGCCAGCCATAGATGTGGGATGACTTACCCCACAAACCATGCTATATGCCAGCCATAGATGTGGGATGACTTACCCCACACACCATGCTATATGCCATGTGCTGTTGACCATGGTGAGGCTTGCCCTGGCTTTTCAGCGGATCCCCAGGTGAGCAGGTGGTTTATGTTAAGAGAAGCACAGTAGGCACGGTTGGGAAGTATGTCAAACTGCACCAGGATCAATGGCATTCCAAGTTCAGGTTTGCTTCAGATTAGATTTGGGGACAAAAAAGTGAGCCATGAGTGTGGTTTAAGGGTGAGGGGTGAGGGATGCTTCAACTATTGTCTTAAGGGTAAAAATATTTACATTCTCACCTGCGTAACCTTTCTAAGTAAGGCTAAACACAAGAGGTGCTACAGGATCACAAAGAATGCTCATATTTCCACACTGTGCATTTGGAAAACACAGCCCCTACTTGGGAGCAACTAAAATTGGGCCACAGATAAGGCTGCTTACTTGAGGAAAAGGATTTTTTTTTTTTCTGGATGAATATAGTAATTTGGTTTCCCTTAATGTGAGAAGTGCATTTGCTCTAACAGGTTTGCAGTTTATAGTTTTAACCTGAAGCTTCTCAGAACACTACTTAAAATCCCACATTTAACAATGAGAAAAGAGCTAAGCAATTATTAAATCCCATTATGAAATCCTGGGACCTTTGAAAACAAATTTTGAAGCCTGTTGATATTTCTATAAGTTTTAGGTTGTGCATTATTTCCAGTAATAAATATTTCCTTTTATTCCTTAATATAGGAATAGCTAATTGTATCTGATATAAAATTCTACAGGATAACTCAAGAGCAGGGCATTTAGAGAAAGAAGTGGGGCTTGTACTGAAACCTTCCTATCAACAATGTCTATGTGAAATGTTGCAAATAATGAATTTGCATTTTTATGATTGAAATATTAAAACATCCTAATAATTTAAAATTCTGAAACACATGTGACTAAGGGGTGAGTTTAGTACAAGCTCTGTATTCTGTGAGCAGGAAGATTAATTACCGGTGTTCATGGTGAATTAAAATGAGATCTTATGATAAGGTAGGTGACAAAAGATAGGGGGCGGGGGTAGAGGACATAAGAGGGTGTACATGCTGTGGCAGATGAACTGGGAGTGAAGATGTGAGCAGAGGCACAGTTACTGTTACAATTCCCAGTTACACTCCCAGGTTTTCTATCCCTGCCTTTTGTTTGCAATTTGGATCAGGGTTCAATTGCTTGAATGGCCTGGGGTTGCCAGAGCACTGAGGGGAAGGTGTTTGTGGGAGTGTCCCCTGGTATCCAGTGTGGAAATATAAGTCACATTTCTATGCACAGCTCTGTCCCCTAATACTAAAGCATCTTGGGCCAGGCATGGTGCCGGGATTCTAAAAGTGCTTTCCTCAAGCACGAGAAAGGCCTTATTGCTGTTCCCTAGTTTCAGAAAATGCATAAGAACAAAACTAATAGAATTTCGAAGATGTTTTAAAAATATTTTAGGACCTAACCCTAATTATATATAGAAATTTCCCACAGTCAAACTTTGCAAAATACTGATATCTATAGTCAGTCCTTCTCAAACTCAGCAGCGCATCAACTCGCATGGAACGTTTTAAAAGGAACGCTGACATTAGGGACCTGGTGATCCCTAAGTCTGTTTGTGAACCTACAGTTTAAGGCTGGGCATGAGTATGGCCCTGTCCATTCCCAGTATTCTTCAACACTCAGTGAGCCGTCAGATTCCTACTCTCCACACACGTAGACCTGGAGCCCCTCCTAGTCTGAGCTGGCAGAGTTCCTTGGGGATTTCAGCCATTGCTTCCTGTGTACTTCTGGCCTCATCCAGGGGTCCATGATTCCAAGACAGAGGAGATGAGCACTGATCTTGCAGATCTGTGCATTCTCAGCCTAAAGGGCAAAAGAGTGAACATTAATAATACCTTCTCTGGAATTGGAAGCAGCTTCTGCTTCAAAGTTATTAAGCTGATTAACAACCCCTAAGGAAATTATCTATAAACCACTGTGATTACCCTACTGATGGTAAAGATTTGAACTCATTAAACTGCTTTGTACATCTTTTATAAACCAGCATTGCTCAAGTGTCCTTTCTGAGACTTACCTAAAAACAATGCTCGGTTGAACACACATTAAAAGAATATACTGCATACAATGATGAAAACATATAAGGTAAAATTTCTAATGTCTCTGTGTTTAAATATGAGATTTACTTTTGCAGTCAAACTCTCCATTTGGTAAAGATACACATTTATATATAATTAACTTGTCCCAAACTATATCATGAGAGCATTCCATAGGCTTTATAATTTTACTTACTGCATAACAGGATAAGAAGATTAAATCTTTCCTTTCAGTGAAAGGCATGCCCCTCAGTTTCTCACAAGGATAAATGGCAGTTGACGCAATTTACACCCACTAAGATTTCAGTAACTTGGCAGCAAACTTTTACCAAATGTAAAGTATCAAATTTTCTGCAGTCTTTGGGGGTCCCCATTGACTTACTGCAGAATTGTGCCAGGATAAAAGACTGGGGTTTTCCATCAGTGACTAAACCATCAGTGACCACCTGCTTTGCCCAAACTGAAGCTTTGTAAGGGTCTTTTTATTTCAGGCAGGGGAGTTGGTTTCTTACAG
Organism: Mus minutoides; assembly: GCA_902729485.2. NCBI lineage: Eukaryota > Metazoa > Chordata > Mammalia > Rodentia > Muridae > Mus > Mus minutoides. Next base: position 757,120 of record LR755141.1, on the reverse strand, counting down.
CAAGTGTCTGTGACTCAAAACATGAGAGGAAGAGGAAGGGAGGAAGCGAGGGAGGGAAGGAGGGAGAGAGGGAGAAGGAGAGGGAGAAGGAGAGGGAGAGGGAGAGAGGATGGGTAGAGCGGTGGGGAACATCTATGAGGGTGGAGGGTGAAATAATCAAACTCTATGAAAATTTTTAATTAAAAGGAAATTAAAAGATCCTCCATTCATATCATCCCTACTCTGTATGAACTACTCACAACATTCCCCTCCTTTACTGTTCTGTTCTCTGAATCACTGTGCCCATCTTTCTCCCACTGCAGGAAATAATTTACATTAAAATCCCACATTCAGGAACAGACACAGCGAGGAAACAGTAACAGTTACCTAAATCAGAGGAAGGTGTTGAAGGCATGACTTACCTGAGCCAGTTCAGGATTTTCACATCAGTTATCAAGATAGATGCACAAATAGCCTAAGAGAGCACACAATTTGACATCAAAACAAAACATAACATAACAAACAGTTTGCCATTGTGGACATATAATTGAAGCAACAAATATAATCACATTGAAAATACTTGTAACTTTGGTCTTCTGTAAGAGACTTCAAGGGAGAGCAAGTTATGAGGCTGGATTGTTTTAGCTGATGGCTTGAAAATCTGCCACACGTGGAAGACTAAGCCAGCAGTGTCCTCTTACCCACACACTCCACTCTATGATCAGGGACATAGCTTGGGATCAACGGTAAGCAGTGGCGAAATGACATGACAAAACTCTCACGTCTTCAAAGGATGTTGCGACAAAGTTGTTCGACTTTTGTTTTAAGTCCTGAAACCAAGGTTGTACCAGTAGAATGAGACATTGTATGCAGAGAACTCACTTCCATGCACAAGGGCACTTCCATTTTCAACGAGACAGGAGAAAATGTTACCAGTTAGGTACTAAGTGTTGATAAGGTGAGAACAGGAAGATGCTATCCAACAGTGTTTGCTTCTGTGCTTACTATCAAGTGTAACTCTGAAGATGTCCTTGTGACCAGCTATTACTCTGAAAAACTTGAGCAGGGAGACATCTGATCCACAGAGAGTTACATAATATGCATACAAAGTCACACAGCTGGGAAGTAGCTGACTGGGCTTAGAGCCAGCTCTAGGGTCAGTGATGTAAATCATCAGCCTATGGCTCTATCAGAAAATTCCATTTGAAACTTGTATACCTTACAAGCAAGATTAAATATTTGCAAATACTTTAAATTAGAATGGTATACAAACAGATGAAACAAGATGGTTTTTGCAAGGCACAAAATAATGCCTTTTACAAAATAAAGCAAAAGTCACTTGGCTGCTTCGGGGTTTTATAAATATTAAGAAAGCCCTTTTTAAAATTTATGTATGTGGAGATGTGAGTGCAGGTGACTTAGAAGTATCACATCCTTGGAAGCTGGAGTTACAGGCAGCTGTGAGCCGCCTGACAGGGGTGCTGGCCCAGCAAAGCGTCAGCAGGAGAGTGAGCATTGGTAACCACTGACCCCATAAGCCATTATTTTGTTCCATCCGATTGTAATCAATTTTATTGTTTTCTCAGGTAATAAAAAGTCTAGATGTAATGAATTAACCACCAACTTAAACTCTCTTAGAAGTTCCAATAGGGACTAGGATCATTGTGACTTCTCCTGACTGTCCTCTTTAGACTGTGATTTTCATCTTCAGGGTGACATAGTGAATTAAAAAAAAAATTCAGACATTTTTCTAAGAGCTTTTCTCTTAAGAAGCTACACAGGATCTCTGGTTATGAGTCAATAGCCAGGGTCAACGAATGCAGAGAATACTAGTTGCATGAAAAACTGCAAAAGATTTCTTTTTTTTTTAATTTAAAGATTTATTTTATTTTATTATATGTAAGTACACTGTAGCTGTCCTCAGACATTCCAGAAGAGGGAGCCAGATCTCGTTACGGATGGTTGTGAGCTACCATGTGGTTGCTGGGATTTGAACTTATCACCTTCGGAAGAGCAGTCGGGTGCTCCTACCCGCTGAGCCATCTCACCAGCCCCTGTGAAAGATTTCTTAAAATGACACTGGTAATCAGACAAAACTATGATTCTTCCACTGTAGAATGAGTTTAACATGGATACCAAGGAAGCCACTAGAGGTCTTTGTGATTCTTTCGGACAGAAAGTCACAATCAACCAAAAGATCACTTAGGAAATTTAATGCATTTGACAGAAGCACTCAGAACTACCCACATTTCCCAGTGCATAGCATCATACAGTTCTAAATATGCCATTGGTCAGGCTTAAGTTTCCTGGGGTGAAATTAAGATAGGAATAAAGCTATAGTAAAAAATACTACGTACATATTGTTTGTGATTGGGTCTAAGAATTATTCAAAGGACCATAACCCTAAAAATATAGAAAAACTCAAGAGCTGGAGTTGTCATCAAATAGACTTGTAAATATAACTACACATTCATGCACACAAGGGCACTGGAAGCCAATATTTTTTCACCTTAACATTTAGTTATGTAGTAATTGTTTTCTATTTTGGTTTGGTTCTCTCTTCCTACATTGAAACAGAGGTTTTAAATATGAAAACATTTTCCCGGTCAAATAGTTGGTTTTGGCACTGAAGCAGAGGTAAGTGTCCACTGCTCTGCTTGCATTTGGCGTGACTTGAGAGTGTTCACTAGTCAAAGGTTTAAGGATCTTGACTGGCATATGCTGAGTGAGTATTGGAGGCTCCCAAAAGGTCTGGCAACCTAACAGAAATGGAGTCTTGGAACTCTTGGTTAAAATGAATAAGAAAGATATAAATAAGAACCAATATTCTTTGACCCAGAATTGTTCATGTCTAAAGGAAATGCAGGGACAAAAATAGAGCAGAGACTGAAGGAAAGGCCAGTGACATGCCCAACTTGAGATAGCATGGCTATCCTCTGAGAGGCTCTACCAGCAGCTGAGACAGATGTGTATACTTATAGCCTAACCATTGGACTGAGGTTGGGGACCCTTATGAAAGAGTTAGGGTATGGATTGAAGGAGCTGAAGGGGATAGGAATCCCACAGGAAGAAAAACAGTACCAACTAACCTGGACCCCTCAGATTTTTCAGAGACTAAGCCACCAACCAAAAAGGAATAATGGGCTTGTCCATGGCCCATGGCACATATGTAGAAGATTGCCTTATCTGGCCTCAGTGGGAGAGGATGCACCTAATCCTTTAGAAGCTTGATACCCCAGGGAAGGGGGATGCTAGTGGGGGGTGAGGTGGGAGTGGGTGGGTGGGTATGGGAACACACTCTCAGAAGCAAAGAGGAGGAGGAATGGGGTGCAGAACCAGAAGGGACAACATTTGTAATGTAAATAAATAAAATAATTTAATTTTAAAAAGACAATCTCATCTCTCATCTTTTACACTGCGATGAAGAATGGATGAGAGACCCACTGGATCAGATATCAGCCTGTGTTCTGCCTACTTGTAACTTGAGGAAAAGAACAATTTCTGAGGTCTGACTTTGAACCTATAACACAGCATACTAAATAATGGTTGCTACTCTGTTTGGCAATTCTTTTTCTTGAGCATCAGACACTTATAAATAAAACTGAGTCCTAAACCTCCTCATCAAAGTCTGGCTAGAAACCTATAGATCAAATCTCTGAAGGTCTGTATTGTGTAGTCTGTTCATTTGTAATCCTAAATTGTTGCGACATAGTGGCTTTATCTTCTTGGGGAGGATGCAAATGCCTTGCAGAACATGGAAAGCTAAGAACAGCAAGGGAAAGGATTATCTGTCTAGTCTGCTCATGAACTCAGGGGAAATGAGATAAATGGCTGTACTTCGTACTGACCACAAATTGAAAAGGACTTGGGAGGTGGAGCAAAGAGTTTAACTTTGCTGCCGTCATGGCTGCACTTTATTTTTTATACATTGGTCTAGAATGTCTAGCTGGGATTCCACTAGGGAGAAGCTTACCATTGTTTGAGTTCCTTTTCCCACAGCAGTGCTAAAAGTGATCAGCCACAAAAGATAAACATGGACCTTTGCTTTTCCTGTATTGTACAATACTTACTTAATCTGTTGACAGTAGCACTGCTGGAATAAATACTGAATCTTACAATGACCTTCTACAGAGCTTGCTGGCTTTGAAACTCTACCAAGCCTTTCCTTCCCTTTGTTGATAATAGGAGATTTTCTAGATCAGGATTTGTTAAATGGCAGGTTTGTATGCTAATGGACACAAGCCATCCACTTACTACAGTGGTCAAATTTGGTTTGGTTTAGTGGGAATTCTTTAACCCAATGGATGGCAAAGTTTCAACTTCACTGGGCTTTTGTTTCTTACTTAAAGAAACAGAAAAGATTGATATCAGTATAAAGGACAGTGCTGAATAAGGGCTGCTTCTCAGTCTCCTTCGAAACCATCCGGTTTAATGAAGGATCCTACGCCAACCCTTGAACTTGTTCCACTCTTCTCTCCTTTCTGTCCAGCCAGCAGACAACCTCAAATATAAAACTTGCTGCTTTGTTTGTGACTGTGGCTGTATTTTCAAAAGACTTCAAGCTTCCTTTAATATTCTCAAGTTTGGTTTTATAGTCTTTCATTTTATCCATCTCTTTGACCTAACCCACACCCTGCCTCCAAACTTCCTGGTAAACATGACTGTTCCTGTCTAACATTTGGACTAAGACTAATCTGGGGCTGTCATACCCAACTCCAGATTGAGTAGCTCTCAGTTAAAGTCTGGCCTCTCTAAATACTCTCTGAACCAAAGGCCAGTAAGTGAACTCATTAGGCTTGTCAGGCCTCCGTTACCGTCTTGTATTGATGCTGATTGCTGTTTATATTTCTTCATCTTACTCCTGCTCATAAGCTACATGGAGTATAAACTTATGTGTGGTGTTTTTTTTATCTTTTTGTAACAGATTAGTCAATAAAATATTTTAGAAATTATTCCAAGTAATATATTTACCTTTAATTCACTCCAACTGTTCTCTGTGCCATAATCTGAATGTAAGGCAGAGTACTGCTCTAATTTATTAGATATAAGGAGATACATAGATTGTTTTCTGAAAATTTTGTAGCTATAGATAGTGATGGAGAAAAGAAAACACATGGTAAAAATCTTGTATGCAGTTTTCCAGATCATATAAGTAACAACAAAATTGTTGTATTTCACATACCTTAAATGGTAGAGACTGCCAAGATACTCTTGACAATGGTTGCAGGAATGTTTCCATCAGCCATGTGGAAGTCTGTCTCCATAGCTTCACCAGCACATGGCTTCTAACCTTCCTACAGCCCCCTTTATGCAACAGAATATTTCCTTTTATTGATTTACAGTTTTATCTTTTTAATGAGCGTAATCACTTGTCAATTATGTTACAAATGTATGTTTCTAGTCTCCCTTGTCTTTTACGTTCTTTTAAATTATTAGATGTGTTCAATTTAATTCAGTCCTATGAACCAATATTATTCTTAAAACTTGATTAAGAAATTATACATTCCAATACTGTAGACATTTATAATACTTTCCAAAAATGTTTAAAGCTTTGCTTTTTATTTTTAGACATGTTATCATTTGAAATATTGTTGTGATTTTTTTCACTTTGTAGTCACTCTTTGGTTAGTTGCTAGAACTATCAGATGACAGTTGTTTTATATTCTCTAAATCATCCAAAACATAGCTGAATTTCAAGTTTAAGGTAAACTAAGATTTTACCTAAGAGTTGCCAAAGCTCATGAAACCAGGCAAGTTTAGTGAAGGTAGAAACATCAAATATCCATTCACCAAGGTCAATCTTGATGCCGTGTTCTACTTTTAGAATCTGCATAACACAGACTTGTGGGAAATCTGTTTTAGGGCATTACAAACAAGGTTTTCTTTATGCTGGAGGACAGGCTTAAGTGGGGTGCTGTGTCCCCAGGATGGTTGCCTTTTTTGGCTTTCATTTTGAAATCCTTTATGCCTTGGCGTTCTGCAGTACAATGTGATTTTGTCATAGGAAAGCCAGCACTAGGGTCCACACAGGTGTCTCTGAGGAAGATTGTGTACTCCAAGTTTTCATCTTCTCTTCTATTCCATTTCCTCTCCAGACTCTTGCAGATATGTCTTCTGTCTCCTATAGACACTGAAATGAAGCACACATTCCATTTATTTATTTGTTTGTTTGTTTATTTATTCAGTGTCCTGCCACATTCTTCTGGCACAAGGCAGAATGGGGAGCTGACAAAACAATGGAATATGTGTTTGATTTGACCTTGAAACTTTTAAAGGTCAAGAGGCATGGCTTGCAGCAGCCCCTGCATCATACTGACAATCTTGGTCAATGGTCCTGTTCTCTTCCACCCTGCCATTTAATTCCTATGTCTGACCTTTCTCCCTTGTCTTCTTGGCCCCTCCCAGGTCCACCCCCTTCTCTGCAGTCTTCCATGTCCTCAGCAGCTCTTACTGTTTCTCTCATTCTTTTGAAAATAAATATAATCATTTTTCTTTGATTTCACTCTTTCTTTCTTTTAATGTCCACTATTTACCTCTGAAAGGCCCATTAACAAGCACATATGACTGCTTAGTGGCAGCAACTTGACTAATTCTGAGTGTTGATATTAGCCACTTACCATTGTAAAAGAGCTTATCTGGATGAGGCTCAGAGCAGCACAGATGTATTGGTACAAACATGAATATTTGGAAGGCAGTTTGACATATCCATGGGCTTTGACCATGCTTAAGGTACCAGGGAGGAATTTCCTCTTTTGGAGCATGAGTGATTTATTACCCATAATGCCTCCAGTGTACCATCTTGCCTTTTAGGTCAGATGGGGTCAGGCTCTGGGTAAGACCATTGAGATTGTTTCTCCTCTCGCAGCCTGCATAGCACTTTCTAGCACAATGAAAGCTGGGAGAGAGCTCCTTCCTCTGCACTGTATCCAAGTGATTATTGTCTTATTATCTAGTTTTGATGGACAATCAAGGGTGACAGCAAGGACCTGTGCTGTGTCGCATCTGGGGCCTTCTTGACCAACAGGGAAGCACCCCGTGCACGGCACAGAAACTTGTACATAATAGCCTATGTCCTCTGGAAGGTGTGTCATTCACCCATGTGGACTACGTCTATTCAAATTCCCCTCTGTAGTTTTTGTTATATATTTAATTAGCTAATTAGCTAAACTAATGGAGTGCCATAAAGTTTCCTTCTGACCCCCTTGTTTTGGTTGGCCCAACCCCAAGCCTCTGCTTCACCCACTTCCCTCATCCCTACTCCAGCCCAATTCTCTAACTCCAGTTTTCCGACCTTCCCTTTCATATTACAAAGGTTCCTCTATCCCTTATTTTGTTTTGTGAACTTGGATTGCAAGATCATAGGTTCCTAAGGCTTCATACATGCTTCTTTTGGGTTTAGCTTTCCCATGGCCCTACCTTTGCCCTCTCTGGTCCTTTCAGCATCTGCTTGATCCCTTCTTCGCTCAGTCTTTCTCCTGAAGACAAAGAAGATATCTAGGAGGAAATGACATATTAAAACAAAGCCTAAGCACATAGGAGGAATTATTAAGATGAATAAGAAATCCAGTGTCCTGGGTGGAAGAAAGGCCCTATTGGATGAGGGATCACTATGTTATCAGAAAGACCACAAGGGTGGAAACTACTGAAATGGTCAGGGGAGCAGGAGTTAGACTGTTTTATACTTAATCTTGATGAGCATGCAAAGGTACTGAGAGATGTTTTAAATGTTCTGGCCGCACGATTATTTTCAAACGCTGTGTGGTGAAAGTTTGGGTAGTATCATTACTAAGAAACACTCCTGTGTTAATCTAATGAGGTTTGTGTCCTTTTCTTGTACTTGTATTTCCTTATTGTCCATGGACATTCTGAGTGTATAGTTAATATTCAAGCATGTTCAATATTTATTGAGCCTGATGTTCCTAACAGATGTAATATTTCAGGGGATTAAGAAAGAAGCCATGGGTAGTATCTTTTCTGAACAATGTAAATGCCATTGACAAAAATTTAACTCAAACTAGCATAAGAACTACATACTATACAGTGAAGCTCCCAGAGCAGGGTACATTTAGGAGACCTAGGATACAAACAATCTCACCAGGGCTCAGCCTCACTGTCACTGATTTTTGCAGTCCTTACTACTTTAATTATTTGGTAGAGTTTCTTCCTGAACCAGAAAAGGAAGTTGCTGCCAGTTTCAGGCTGGACTCAACCCCCAGGTTTTCCAGCCAAAAAATAGTGTTGCTCAGCCAAAACAACAGGGAATATTGCATGAATGTGGTATTCAACTTGGGCTACCATGGTGCCCACAGGTCCAATGTCTGGCTGGCCTCCCACACTCACCTATGAATTACCTCTAATACTGCCTTAACTGGTTCTCCACAGTATGAAAAAAAAGAGGTGATCTCAGAACATGAGGAAGGAGAAGGGAGCTGAGCATGCAAAACAGTCAATAAATGATAAAAAAAAAATTAAGGAAGTACCATAACAACATATGATGATTCCAATTCAAGGACAAATATAGAATTGCAAGCCTGAAAGACTTAACAAGACACACAAGTATATTGTAAAAAAAAAAAAAAAAAAAAAAAAGGCATGCAGCAGATAGAAGGAACATCATCAGTTACTTGTCCACTTAGTGATAACGTTGTATAAACAAGAAACTTTCTAGATGAATAAAGTGTATGTACACGGTACACAATCTAGAACAATGATTTAAGTAGTTTAATCCTGATATCTGAGCTGAAATTGCTCGGCCAACGAAAAAGACTGAAAGCAACAGGAAAGGATTCAAAAGAATTCTGCAAGATGAGAAATAAATGTAAAATAAAAATTTAAACCTACTAAGTATTATATACTGCTCTGTAAAGCTTGTTGGTGAAGATAAAGTTATAAAATTATTGCAGTAGATGATAAATTTAACATTTAATATGCATTGTTCTAATTCAGGGAAAAAGTTTTTCTCTTTGCATCTGTAGTGATTTGAATAGTTATGCCCCCACCCTCCAAGGTTCATATATTTGAATGTTTGGTCCACAGAAAGTGGCACTATTAGGAGGTGTGGCCTTGTTGAAGGAAGTGTGTCACTGTGAAGCGGGGCTTTGAAGTCTCCTGTGCTCAAACTCAGCATGGAGTGAAAGACAGTCAGTCACCTCCTGCCTGCATGATACCATGGATCAAACCATGATGATAATGGACTAAAACTCTGAAACTGTAAGCCAGCACCAAATAAATGTTCGCCTTTGTAAGAGTTGCCTTGGTAATGGTGTGTCTTCACAGCAATAAAACCCTAACTAAAATAAAACCCTATCTGTACTGAAGAAAAAAGAAAATAAAGAAATTCAAGTCAACACATGAGATATTTTTATTATAGATGGACTCTTTCTTGGATGAAAGTGCTAACAATGGAATAATTGAATGAATTTCAAACTTTCTGTGGATTTCCTAAACTAAAATCTATCCTCTTGCTATTGTTGGGGTGCATTGTGCTGTTCCGAGGGGAGTGATCAGTTAGAAGACTAACAGGCTCCATGGGCAGAAATTGCATGCTGTACAATTCACATCTCAGAAGATAAGGTATAATAGATTCTGAAAGATCTGCTGAGTAAATTGTATGATAATCACTGGTGTATACATGCAATTGTTCCCTATCTGGAACTGGAATCTGTTTGGGGAGCTACCAAATATTTATCTTATTCTGGCATTGTCGTCAATCTGCAACAGACTCCTTGGCTGCCAGCTTCCTGACTATCATGTTCTCAGCGCACAGAAACTAGAAATGTTCTTCATCCAAGCAAAAGGCAATGCTAGTGTGATGAATGGCTGTAATTTCCAATTATCTGTAACTTTTACATCATCTGAGTCATCTGAGTCAACCATTACCATCAACTAAGAGTTCATTTTGGCAGTAATCATGAAATACAGAGTTTATAAATGCCACGCTATATTGAATAAAAAGCAAACAGATGCAGCACTTTTTTGAACAGAATCAATACTAAATCCAGTGGGAAAGGACAAAGTGTGAGGGGGCGTAATAAAAGCAAGGGAAAGTATATATTTATAATGCCAAATGAAACCCATCACCTCAGTACTGATTTTGGGTTGAGAAAAGAAATGAAGGGTACCTCTCCAGCCTGACCTTCTCTTCTCCAGTCATCATATAACATACATGATAATTAAGTTGAAGATGAGTTGGTATTCAATGACTCATCAATGCAAAGTATGCTCTTTATTGCAGAAAGTGAACTACCTAAAACTTGCTTCAAAGTGAAGCGTGTTCTGAATCTAAGGAGAGTTTTCTGAGGCTGTGTCTTAACAAACACCAGCTTCACTTCATGAATGCCATCAAGGGTCTTCATTGACTCGGGTTTAGTGACACAGGCTGTAATACCAGAATTCTGAAGTAGGGCCATTTCAAGTTGTCCACCCTGGGACATAGGAGACCTCAGGGCTAGGTCATTATTAGCCATTTCTTTTTCATGATATTTGAAAATAAATTAAATACATGACAGTAAACACATGCTTAATTGCTTGATATATTTTCTCAGTATCTTCATATAAATTAGGAAAATATGACTGCAATTAGCTCTTCATTAGGAAGTAATTTAAGGATAAAGATATTTGGGTGCTACATAAGGGCTGCACACATTTTTTTAAATTTTATATTTTTGGTGGTTTTTACTAATTTACTTATGCTCTAAGCACTATGTTTCAGGTATCACTAAGCCCAGGAAGATGTATTTATTGAGTTCAAAATTCTCACCAAACACTGTATGTGTCTTTTTGAAATCGGTTGAGTAGTTAATACACTGCCTTTTATTTTTCATAAAATCTTTTACTTTAAATAATAAATTTAAAAGTTGGTAAGTCTCACTGTTTCAATGAATTATAATAACCATCACGATATATGTTATATCGTAAATATATAGAATATGCACAAAATTCCACCCCTTCCCAATACCATTGCAAACCCTTTCTGTCACTTACTGCTGGGCCAGGGTTAACCATGTAAGCAGGAGGAGGCATTATATAACCTTATATACTCAAACAAATCTTGCATTGATGAAGCAATCTACATTTGGGGCTTCAGCAATCCAGTTTCAGAAAGCTATCTCTAAATATTAAATCAGAGTAATTTAATCTGAATAAAATTTCAGCATATTAAAATATAGCAGCCTTTAAAAATAATACCCTACACATTAGCAAACAATCTTGGTCTTGTTTCCTTTATGCAGTCATAAAATGATGTATGTCAGAGCTTTAACAGACTTGCTCTTGTGGACCCATAAATGGGAGGCACCTCAGAATGCAGCCTCCATCATGGTTGTCACGTGACGCAGAGAGCTCAAAGGACTCACTGTTGTACTCCAATTCTTTATTGAGGTCCTTAAAATTTGATTTCTGGATTTTTTTTCCTTTCTAAAGAGAACAAACAAACTATAGTGTGAGCAAGTGGGGATCCCAAGCATCTTTCTCAATATTTGCTCAGCAACAGTCTGAGCCTTATATGCTTGCTTTCTTCACAATTCAGTGTGAATCTGCAATGTCTGGGGAAGGCATCCATAATTCTTTCGAGATATCCATTTCTTTTATGGTGTCTTCAGTGTCTGAGCTCCTTTCTTCTGTCTCTTGGAATCTGTTGGTGACACTTGTGTCTGCATTTCCTGTCTGAGCTCCTAACTTTTCACTTCCATTTTTCCCTCAGTTTGTGTCGTTTGTTATTGGTTATATTTCCACTTGCACATCTTGAACTGGTTTTTTTTCTTCATGTTATTCCACTGTTTGCTTATGTTGTCATGGATTCTGTTATTTATTTCCTCCTAAGAGCTTCACAGAGACACTCATAGCCTATTTTGAAATCCTTGCCTCGTGCTTCAACTATGTTGCATTTCTCAAGGCCTACTGTTGTAGGCTTGGCAGGTTTTTGTGGACACATCTTGCCCTGGCTGTTACTGATTGTGTTTTTATGCTGCCATCTAGATATCTAGGTTTAAGAAGACTGTCATTCTAGGTATTCTGAGAGAAAACTGTCTCTCCATTTCCAAGGAGCTGCTAATTACTAATATTTCCATGGCTAGAGGTGAGAGTTGTTCTCAAGTCCCATCTCCCTGGTGGAATTTGGGATGACTTGGGATCACACAAACTTTGCTCATTTTGCTACAACAATGAGTTAATATGTGCTGCTGCCCTACTGTGTCCATTCTCTCCACTCCACTCAACATAACATTTGAAGTCTTAGCTATAGCAAAGAGACAAGTGAAGAAGAGAAAGGATTGAAGTAGAAAAGGGAGGAGTCAAAGTTTCCACTTCCAGGTGGTATAATTCTATACATAAAAGACCCTAAAGAAACCACCAGCAAACTCTCATATATACAAACAAAAAATACATCAAGAAAGAAATCAAGGAAAAAAAATCCCATTCAGGATTCAAATATATATTTTGAACAAATATAACTAAGGAAGTGAAAGACCTGTACAGTGAAAGCTGTAAGATATTTAAGAATTCCAAAACATGCAAAGATTTCCCATTCTCATGGATCGGCAGGGTCAATATTGTGAAAACAGCTATCCTTCCTTAATCAAAGAGACAGTGTCTGCAGCAGTGGGAGCAGGGACTCAAGTAAGACCCAGTGATCCCAGAAATGCCTTGAACAAGTATTCACCTCTGTGCCCTGGCTCCCTCCACCAGTGAATCAGAGAGGTTAGTGCTCAGATTTCCCTTCTAGATTATTGTGGATTAAGCAAGTTGTTCCAAATGACCTGAGAGTGCTTAGCATGCTTGCATATTTTTGGAAAGCTGCCTATCTCAGAGCCTTTGCACTTGCAATCTCTTACCTCTAGAACGTTCTTTCAGTCATTCCTTTTTTATTTTCTTTTATTGAGAGCTTTTATTTCACAATATCTTTTGATCATGTTTTTCTATTCTACCAACTCCTCCCAAAGCCTCCCTGTGTCCCAACTTGCCCAACTCAAAGTCCTTTCTTTCTCTCTCTTAAAATACAAACAAAACAAAACAAAACAAAGAAACCCCAAAACAAAATGAAATTCACACATGAGACCTTACCACAAAAATACAAAAATGGAAACCAAATATACAAGCAAAAGACTAATAAGGCAACAAAAGAATGTCTGCATAAAGCAACATGAGACAAAGTCTACAAAAATACTCTTGAGTTTGAGTTTGCTTTGTGCCATCGACTCCTCGGCACAGGGCCTACCTTCAAGTGTAGTTTATGAGACCAGCGAGACTCTAGTGGAGAAAGCTAAAATTTTCTTTTCCAGTGGCTATCAATTACAGACAGCTTCTTAGTTAGCTTCAGGGTACATGTCTCACCTCTGTCTCTCATTCTTTGCAAACATCCTTCCTTGCAGTCTCCCTTAGTCAGCACTTTTCACTTTCTAATTCTTCTTGCTGTTTTTTTTTTTTTTTAAATGTAGCTTTAACTGCTACTCACTATAACACTTCATCTTTATTCTGTGTTCTAATTCTCTTCCTAAAAATCATGACCTCTCAGGGTGATCTGTTATATAGGACTGTGTCTCTAGCGTCGGGACGGTGGCTGTGATCTAGATAGAAGGTGTCGAGCAAGCATGTGATGAGTGAGACTTTTTACAAGAGATGTGTGTATATGTGTGTTCATTTATTTCTACAACTACCTGAATGTTTCTGTTAGAACTCCTCAGAGCACAAAATAATCACAATTTCCCCACAACAAATTAGATTCTAGTTTGGAAGTCTGTAATGAATCGAGAGACTCATAATCAACAAAGAAGAGTGATTCATAGCAAACCCTGGCCTATCAGTCTGATTTGTCAACAACAATTTTGTTTCCAATATAAATAATGCTAAACACATACTTTGAGGTTGTCACTAGAAGATGCCCCCTCCCATATTGCAGTTCAGAAAAGACCATCTCATCTTCAATTTTGCCCCTTTTAACAATGAGTTGTCAGAACTACTTTTCTTGGAACATACCTCAGGGTAAAAGTAGACAAAGGCTCTTTTATCTAAAGACATCCTGTAAAAATATAGACATCAGAAAAATGATGACCCTCTTACTCCACACCAGAATTGCAATAGCTTTGATGTTGTCATTTCTGGATTTTGTTTTAGATGAAAAATAAATAGACTTTACCTTTTGAAATTTCATTAAAATAAAAATCATTGGTACTTTTAAGATAAAAAACCAAATATGTCTTGAATTCTTACGATGTATGCTTTCAATGGAACAGAATTGAAAAACACTACAGCTGGAATTTTGTTTTTGAAAAACTGTTTGGTGTGTGTTGGGGGGAGGACCCACAAAAAATGGTAGCAGGGCAGTTACATGTGTTAAGTTCTTCAGTTTCTACAGCAGTCCTGAAATGAGGAAGGTGAGTGTGAGTGGCTGCACTCAGAGAAGACCTGAGGAGCTAAGACTGGGAAGCTGTGGACAGGCACTGAAGGAGCAAGAGCAATACACTAGATAGGTGGTAAGAGGGGGACTGTCCATCCATGGAGCATACCCAAGCAAAGACAAACATGCAGGTAAAGTAGTCATGCCAAAAGCTAGAGCAGGTGCTTTGAACTAAGGATTATCCAATGACTGGGGTCTATTTTGCCTGCTTCTTACCATCTTACAGATGTTAGACCTCCCTCTAACTGGATTCTTACAGCTGTGTTTTCAAGCTTTCTGTAAATAATGGATATTGATGCTAGCCAGTTGCCAGATACTGATTCTTTAAAAAGTGAAATTTATATACTCATATTTAGTAAGTAATCCTTTGGTCAAAATTGAAGCAATACACAGACACAGACAGACAGACAGACAGACAGACAGACAGACACACACACACACACACACGAGTCTCATAAGGACGAAGCAAGGCTTTCATGAAAATCATAGGCAAGTAATCACAGCACAGATGCATCTGAGACCAAATTATTTCAGTAAAATTCAGTGTGAGAAAGACCTAGTCAATCTTTGTTGGTCATGGTATAGCAAATTCATACTTACCTGAGAGGCCAGGATTCAGGCTTGCTACTTGGGTTTCATACTGAAAACCTATAGACAACTTCCACAGAAAACAATACTTTTGTTCTAAAAAAACAGACAAACAAAACCAAAAACCAGAGGTGGAATGTAATATTGGCCTTAAACATATAAAAAGATAGAGATTTATGCAAATTTTTAATTGGCTATTTTATTTTCACTTCAAATGTTTTCCCTTTTCTATGTCTCCCCTTCAACATTCCCACTCCCCTGTCTCTATGAGGGTGCTCCCCCCACCCCACCAACCTCCTCCAGTCTTCTTGCCCTAGAATTCCCCTTCACTGCGGCATTGATCACCCTCAGGCCCAAAAGCTGCTCTTCCCACTGATGCCCAACAAGGTCATCCAATGCCGCATATGTGGCCGGAGTCATGGGTCCAGTCCTCAGGAGCTCCAAAGAGTCTGATGGGTTGATACTGTTGCCCCCCCTCATAGGGGTGCAAATCCCTCAGCTCCTTCAGTACCATTCTCCAACTTCTCTATCAGGGACCCCACGATTAGTCCAATGGTTTGCTGTGAGCATGCACCTCTGTATTTGTCAGGCTTACTAGAGCCTCTCAGGAGACAGCCAAATTAGGCTCCTGTCTGCAAGCACATCCCAACATCCACAACAGCATCTGAGTTTGGTGACTGTATATGGGATGGATCCCCAGGTGGGGCAGTCTCTGAATGGCCTTTCCTCCAGTCTCTGCTCTACAATTTGTCTCCATATTTCCTCCTGTGAGTATTTTGTTTCCCACTTCTAAGAAGTGCTGAAGCATCCACACTTTGGTCTTCCTTCTTCTTGGGCTTCATAAGGTCTGTAAATTGAATCTTGGATATTCTGAACTTTGGGGCTAATATCCACTTATCACTGAGTGCATACCATGTGTGTTCTTTTGTGACTGAGTTACACTCAGTTACATCCTGAGCTACACTCAGGATGATATTTTCAAGTTCCATCTATTTGTCTGTGAATTTTATGAAGTCATTGTTTTTAATAGCTGAGTCATATTCCATTTTGTAAATGTGCCATGTTTTCTGTATCCATTCCTTTGTTGAGGGACATCTGGGTTGTTTCTAGCTTCTGGCTATTATAAATATGGCTGCTATGAATATAGTGGAACATGTGTCCTTGTTATATGTTGGAACATTTTGGGGTATATGCCCAGGAGTGGTCCTCAGTAGTACTACGTGCAGTTTTCTGAGGAACCACCAGACTGATTTACAGAGTGGTTGTACCAGCTTTCAATTCCACCAAAAATGGAGGAGTGTTCCTCTTTCTCCACATCCTCACTATCATCTGTTGTTGTCACCTGAGTTTTTCATCTTAGCCATTCTGACTGGTGTGAGGTGGAATCTCAGGTTTTTTTGATTTACATTTCCCTGAAGACTAAGGATGTTTAACTTTTTTTTTTTTTAAGTTCTCAGCCATTTGGTATCTCAGTTGAAAATTCTTTGTTTAGCTCTGTACCCCATTATTAGTAGGATTATTTGGTTCTCTGGAGTCTAACTTCTTGAGTTCTTTGTATATATTGGATATTAGCCCTCTATCGGATGTAGGGTTGGTAAAGATCTTTTCCCAATCTGTTGGTTTTGTCCTTATGACAGTGTCCTTTGCCTTACAGAAGCTTTGCAATTTTATGAGGTCCCATTTGTCTATTCTTGATGTTAGAGCATACACCATTGCTGTTCTGTTCAAGAAAATTTCCCCTGTGCTCATGTGTTCAAGGCTCTTCCCTACTTTTTCTTCCATTAGTTTTTGTGTATCTGATTTTAAGTGGAAGTCTTTGATGGGAGTGAACTTGAGCTTTCTAGAAGGAGATAAAAATAGATTGATTTTCATTTTTCTATGTGCTGATCTCCAGTTGAACCAGCACCCTTTGTTGAAAATGCTGTGTCTTTCTTCCACTGGTTGGTTTTAGCTCTTTTGTCAAAGATGAAGCGACCATAGGTGTGTGGGTTCATTTTTGGGTCCTCAATTCTATTCCTTTGATCAACCTGCCTATCACTGTACCAGTACCTTGCAATTTTTAATCACTATTGCTCTGTAGTACAGCTTGAGGTCAGGGATGGTGATTGCCCCAGAAGTTCTTTTATTGTTGAGAATAGTTTTCTCTTTCCTGGGTTTTTGTTATTCCAAATGAGTTTGAGAATTTCTTACTCTATGAAGAATTTAGCTGGAATGTTGATGGAGATTGCATTGAATCTGTAGATTGCTCTCAGTAAGATGGCCATTTTTATTATATTAACCCTGCCAATCTATGAGCATGGGAGATCTTTCCATCTTCTGAGGTCTTCTCTGATTTTCTCCTTCAGATACTTGAAGTTCTTGTTGTACAGATCTTTCATTTGTTTGGTTAGAGTCACACCAAGATATTTTATATTGTTTGTGACTATTGTGAAGGGTATTGTTTCCCTAATTTCTTTCTCAGCTCATTCATCCTTTGAGTATTGGAAGCCTACTTATTTGTTTGAGTTAATTATATATCCAGCTACTTTGCTGAAGTTATTTAACAGATGTAGAAGTTCTCTGGGGGAATTTTTGGGGTCACTTAAGTATACTATCAAATCATCTGCAAATAGTGATATTTTGACTTCTTCCTTTACAATTTGTATCCCCCTTGATATCCTTTTGTTGTCTAATTGCTCTAGCTAGAACTTCAGGTACTATATTGAATAGATAGGGAGAGAGTGGGCAGCCTTGTCTAGTCTCTGGTTTTAGTGGGATTGCTTAAAGTTTCTCTCCATTTAGTTTGATGCTGGCTACTGGTTTGCTGTATATTGCTTTTACAATGCTTGGGTATGGGCCTTGAATTCCTGATTTTTCGAAGACTTTTAACATAAAGGATGTTGAATGTTGTCAAATGCTTTTTCTGCATCTAATGAAAGGATCATGTGGTCTATATTTTTTAGTTTGTTTATTTACTGGATTACATTGATAAAACCCATTTGGTCCTGGGCTTTTTATGGTTGAGAAACTTTTAATGACTGCTTCTATTTCACTAGGAGTTATGAGACTGTTTAGATAGTTTATCTGATCTTGATTTAACTTTGGTATTTAATATCTGTCTAGAAAATTGTCCATCTCATCCAGATTTTTCAGTTTTGTTGAGTATTGCCTTTTGTTGTGGGATCTAATGATTTTTTTTTAATTTTCCCAATTTCTGTTGTTATATCTCCCTTTTTATTTCTGATTTTGTTAACTTGGATACTGTTTCTGTGGCCTTTGGTTAGTCTGGCCAAGGGTTTGTCTATCTTGTTGATTTTCTCAAAGAACCAGCTCCTAGTTTGGTTGATTCTTTGTATAGTTCTTTTTGTTTCTACTTGGCTTATTTCAGCCCTGAGTTTGATTATTTCCTGCCCTCTACTCCTCTTGGGTGCATTTGCTTGTTTTTGTTCTAGAGCTTTCAGGTGTGCTGTCAAGCTGCTGGTGTATGCTCTCTCTAGTTTCTTTTTGGAGGCACTGAGAGCTGTTAGTTTTCCTCTTAGGATTGCTTTCATTGTGTGCCATGAGTTTGGGTATGTTGTGCCTATGTTTTCATTAAATTCTAAAAAGTCTTTAGTTTCTTTCTTTATTTCTTCATTGATCACGTTATCACTGAGTTCATTGTTCAGCTTCCACATGTATGTGGACTTTCTGTTGTTTTGGTTGTTATTGAAGACCAACCTTAGCCCATGGTGATCTGAAAGCCCATGGGATTATTTCCATCTTCTTATACCTGTTGAGGCCTGTTTCATGACCAATTATATGGTCAGTATTGGCGAGATACCACGAGGTGCTGAGAAGATATATTCTTTTGTTTAGGATAAAATGTTCTATAGATATCATTTGGTCCATAACTTCTGTTAGTTTCACTGTGTCTCTGTTTAGATTCTGTTTCCATGATCTGTTCGTTGATGAAAGCAAGATGTTGAAGTCTCCCACTATTATTGTTTGAGGTACTATTTGTGCTTTGAACTTTAGTAAAGGTCCTTTTATGAATGTGGGTGCCCTTGCATTTGGAGTATAGATGTTCAGAATTGAGAGTTCTTCTTGGTAGAATTTTCCTTTGATGATTATGAAGTGTCTTTGTTTATCCTTTTTGATAACTTTTGGTTGAACATTGATTTTATTCAATATTAGAATGTCTACTCAAGCTTGTTTCTTGGGAACATTTGCTTGGAAAATTGTTTTCCAGCCTTTTACTGTGAGGTAGTGTCTGTCTTTAAAACTGAGGTAGGTGTGTTTCATGTATGCAGCAAAATGCTGGGTCCTGTTTATGTGTCCATTCTTTTAATCTATGACTTTGTATTGGGCAATTGAGTTCATTGATGTTATGAGATATTTGGGAAAAGTGATTGTTGCTTCCTGTTATTTTTGTTGTTAGAAGTAGAATTATGTTTATGTTGCTATCTTCTTTTTGGTTTGTTAAAAGAAGATTATTTTCTTACATTTTGCATTTTCTTTGACTGTTGTGTCAATGTTTTCTTTGGTATCTTCTGCACCTGAGATTCTCTCTTCTCTTTTATTCAGTGGCATCTATGACTCCTGATTTCTTTCCTAGGCTTTCAATCTCCAGGGCTGTCTCTCCCTTTGTGATTTCCTTATTGTTTCTATTTCCATTTTTAGATCCTAGATGGTTTTGTTTAGTTCCTTCACCTGTTTGGTTGTGTTTTCCTCTAATTCTTTAAGGGATTTTTGTGTGTCCTCTTTAAGGGCTTCTACCTGTTTACCTGTGTTCTGTATTTCTTTAAGGGACTAATTTATGTCCTTCTTAAGTACTGTATCATCATCATGAGATGTGATGTTAAATCAGAATCTTTCTTTTCTGGTATGTTGTGTTATCCAGGGTTTGTTGTGGTGGGATAACTGGGTTCTGATGATGCCAGGTAGCCTTGGTTTCTGTTGCTTATGTTCTTGTCCTTGCCTCTTGACATTGGTTATCTCTGGTGTTAGCTGGTCTTGCTGTCTCTGACTGTGGCTTGTCCCTCCTGCAAGCCTGTGTGTCAGTACTCCTTGGAGACCAGCTCTCTACTGGCAGTATTTGGTTATGGAGTGCTGTGGCACAGGATCAGCTCAGGGCGCCTATGGAAACCGGAAGCAGAAACACTTGATAAACCTAGAAAAGTTTTGTGAGTGCCCTTTAAGAAAGATAGTGCGTTCCTGACAAGCTTACATGAGAGTAAACGATAACGTCTCACAAACACTTTCATCTGCTAACCAGGGCAGTTAATGCTGAATAATAGAGATAGTGATACAACTCTTTTTAATTTTATATCTCATTAATATGTTTGACTGATGAAGTATAGTCATGAAGCAATTCTCTTGTGTTGTTCCTGCTTGATTCTTTTTTTTCCATTTTTTATTAGATATTTTCTTCATTTACATTTCACATGTTCAATATTTGTATTCTTTGAGAATTGCATAAAATGTGATGATAATACTGACCTTCTACTCCTAGTGTCTTTCTTCATAATAGATTTAATAGAAGTCTATGCTTCTAAATAAAATACAGGAAAGCCTCTTCAAACTTAATCATTCTTAATAGTTGTTCCTTCAGTCTCTTAGTTGTTTGTCTTTCTTGTTCAATAGTATTATCGGAGTTGCTTCTAATTTATTACTATGACTCTTATTCCAATTGCTAGGACTTAAGAAGGATGAGTCGTAAGTCCACTTCATTTTTTTTCTACCCCCATTTACCTGTTAACAAATCTCTATTTCTGGTTCTCCTGGATTGTAAGACAAGGAGAAAGAATAGAAAAAGCAGGCAGGAAAATACTGGCATGTTTATTTAGTTGGTACAGTCATCAATTGAAAGCTATCTTTTAGAAAATTCTTTAATATTTGTAGTCTCTAACAACTCAGTAATATATGCAGGCTCTCTCTGCTGCAACCTTCTGACCCTCCTAGAAGGTTCTTTTGGAAACAACTAGAATCATCTCATGCCAGCTTTCTCTTGCACAATGCATCACAAACATGTTTGTGAGACTTTGCTCGAGTAAACTTTTAAAGTGTAGCTTTAGTCATCCCAATGACCTTCTCTAGCTTGCTGCAAGACCAGACTGCTGAGCTGCCAGGGTGTCTCTATTCAAATGTCTTACTTAGGTGTTAATGCCAAAGCTGATTCTCCCTGCAACTCCAGGGGGCTTACTGAGTATCTGCAAGCAGCACAGTTGTAAATCCTCTTCCCCCACCTCCCAACCCCCACCCTGTCCTTCTCTTCCTCTTCGCTTCTCCCCTTCCTCTTTCTCTTTTTCCTTCCCTCTCATTCTCCTTCTTCTTTCTCTCCCCCTTTTTCTGCTCTGTTCTCCCTCCCCACCCCTCTCTCCCTAGGAAAATGAGATAGGGATTATTTAAATTCTTGCTCTCTATTCCTTGGTTCTCCCTTTCTCTGATTGTCCTATTTAAGGCCCTTGACTCATGAAGATTTTCCAACCAACCTCTTCAAAGACCTGCATTATCACAGTTTTCTGCTGTCTGTGTCACAGTCTGCCTTCAATATCCTGGCTACTGATGCCACATGCTCACCACTAAAATGTCATTTTAACAAAATATGTAAATTTGTACAAAAAATAATCACTAAATGTTGCAGCTCTTTTTAGCTTCTTAACTAATTTTCTAACTCCAACACAGGATTATTTTATCAGAGGACAATTCAGATAACCCACTCAGAGGTGAGGGACATTAACAAGCTTATAATCAATTTAAAATGTCCAGGCTGATTAATATGGCTTTCATATTACAATAAACATTTGTTGTACATTTTGCTTTTCTGTAATAGAAACAGAACAAGCAAGCAAACAAAAACTAATACTAAGCCAGAAAAGATTACTCAGCTGAATCAACCAATATTTATCAGTATGCTGGGAACCAAGGCCAAGGCCCTGAGCATGCAAGCAAAAGCAATCTTCTGAACTCATGGCCCAGGAGAATATATTTTGGGGAGAGCTTTGCTTTAAAGACTTAGTAAACTAGCAACTCCTTCTCCCTTAAAATATGTACACAAGACAACACTAACTTATCCCTATGGACCTTTGTAGTAAGCAAGTACTGAATTATCCTCACTGTCACCCATTTGGTTGCTCTTGAGAATGGTAGAACTTCCCTTTCCAACACTTACGTGAGAATGTTCCAGTAAAAGAATATAGGGGGTTTATTAGTTTGGAGAAACTCATAAGCTGACCTTGAAAGTTTTTGTAAAATTGTTTTTCTGAGTATTGGTAAAATAACTGAGATGAAATACTAAATATAGAGCCTGTGAGTGAGGGAAATTAAACCCTAAGGTCACTTTTTGAGATGATGATGGGTAATGGGCGTGGAGGTGGACACTGCATTCTCCTATTGTTTAGAAGATAGCTTGGAGGTCTTGAAGTTTGCTTCCAGCTCACGCAGTTCACAGGGTTTCCTGAGGGTGACTCAGAACACATGTATTTGCTTATGGCCACTTTGCAAAGAAGTTATAAAATCTGTGCTGAGTAGATTTTTCTCATCTAGGATTAGTCCAGCAAATTAGTCCAGCATTAAAAAAAAAAAAAAAAAGAAGTTCTATTTTCAAACTTGCCACACAGTGGCCTACTTAGAATGAGGTACCCCATGTGAGATACTATTTAATTAAATGCATGCATGTTATAGAATCATCAAATATTAACAGCTGTTATCCTGAGTGTTCTTTCTGAATCATCACAAATATTATCATTCAGAGTAGTTACCAATAGCTTCTGCTTAGGCAAATACTGAGATGTGAAGATAGTTATAACAAAATAAAATTGATTCAAATGAGGAAAATGTCAACCTGAGACAGGTATAAAAATCAGCTGTCTTATGCCTCTTTATTATTTTTTTCAATATGCATAGGCATCTTGCCTGCATATATGGCTATGAAGGTACCAGATCCCCTAGAACTGGAGCTATAGACAGTTAGCTGTGAGCTGCCATGTGGGTGCTGGAATTGAACCTGGGTTCTCTAAAAGCAATGGTCTTAATTTCTAATCCATCTCTCTAGCCCCTCTTAATTATGTTTTTAACTTTTTTAAATTAATTGTTTTATTTATTTAAATCCCAAGAGATGCCCCCCCAGCACCACCTCCCAGAGTTGTTCTCCCCTCTCCCTCCCTTCACCCCTGAGAGAGAGCTCCTATATGCTCGTTAGTGATTTGTTTTTGGTTTTTGGTTAAAATTCTGTGGTAACAGAGTCTTGCTATTTTGCACAGGTTAGCCTTAAGTGGCCTTTAGCTCAATAAATCCTCCACCTTCAGCTAGCTGAATAGCTAGGGCTAAATTACTACTAAACCTAGCTTGATCTTAAATATCTTAATTAATGGTAGGCTGCTGACTGCTAGTAATTTTATTTGATCAATGTCTTGGTACTACTCACTTGATAATGGTTATTACAAAACTATGGAAGAACTGGCCAGTTTCCCTTTCTTTTCTCCTTTGGATCTTTAAGCAAGTGCAAATGTTAATATCAGTGAGTTGGCACTGAAAGATTTGTTTTAAAGAGCAAACCATCCAACTTGTGCATATGTCATAGCCCAGTCAATATCTTTTAAAAACACATTCTCCTAAAAAGAGAATGAGTGGACAGTGTAATCTCCAAAGCTGTGCCGTAGCATCATCTACTGAATGGGTTTTGTGCTATTTTTAGCTGATAGCATTGAACGATATGTATCATATTTCTTTACAATGTAATTTCATGACGATGGGTAGGTACATTTCTCTGTGCTATGAAGAAAGTTTAGCAATGAGATCTAGAGTTTTCATTTTGTTTGCTTTCATAGGTTGGTAGGTTTGACTCATTAAAGGATAATGAAGGGATGTAGAGGTGAGGGGCAGATAGCCAGCTTCCTTCTGTTCATTCTGAGCTTTTCCTCTCAGTTTTGATCTATGTGTTGTATCTTGTCTTTTCCTCATTGAGTTCAAGCATCCTGGAAGGAAGTATTGTCTTAGTAACTGCCTCCTTCCTAATATAGCTGTGATCCCTAAATTGTTGGACCCTTTTAAAATCCTTGTATGATAGACTTATCTCCAAGCTTACCCTACTTCCTCTAGATTGCACTGGGGAGGTTACAAAGTGATGTGGCTTTCCAGTCACTCTTTCTAAATTTAGTAAAGTATATAGTCCCTGTATCTTTTGACCAATCTGGCATGCATTTTAATTCTGTGTTTATTAGTGCTGGCCTCTGCCTCCAGTCTCAGTTTACACATACACAAATCTTTGGCCTTGAAAGTTTTATGGTCCCAGAGGAACAAAGATTAATCATATTATCTTCCTGAAAATCTTAAGCCCTGCTTCCCTTTAAAAGTGTATACCACAGATGATTCCTGAAGCAACAGGAAACAAAATGGATTTTGTTGTTGTTGTTGACCATTGAGCTTCCTTGTCATTGTCTGGAAAAGGGAACATAGCACCCCCAAGACGGTCAAACCCATTTTCACATAAGACTGTTAAAGGAACAGATGTAGTTTTCTCAATTCTTGGTAAGTTTGATTTCACCATCTACTTTCTCGGTACACAGTAGCCCACTCATTGTTTTGGGAGTTCCCATGGTA
This sequence comes from Mus minutoides, assembly GCA_902729485.2. Lineage (NCBI taxonomy): Eukaryota > Metazoa > Chordata > Mammalia > Rodentia > Muridae > Mus > Mus minutoides. Next base: position 732,603 of record LR755141.1, on the reverse strand, counting down.
ATTTAGGTAGCTTTGCTACCATACTTAACACATTACACACAAATGCTCTTCTTTTCTAGTCCATGAAGCATATCTTACCCAACTTTATACATATGGAAAATAGCAATTAGCATGCTTATATATGTTTACTGAATGTATACTAAGAGAGTAAGTAGTAACCTCATGTCAGACTGCATGTTACACTCATAGGAGATGAAGAACATTGCCTGGTGTATCTTACAGAAAACACAATTCTCTCACACTGAGAAGAGTTGTGTGTCACAGTGATGAATATGGGATGCATTTGGTATTTGGGCACCCACTTCTGATTCCATGTTTGCTTCATTCTCTCATTTTATGTTTGGTATATATCTTTATAAACATCTTGATGAGCCTTAGAAGCTTATGTAAATAATAAAGAAACCAAAGGAAGATTCAATACCTCTTTGCTGAAGAGAAAAGTAAAAGAAGAAACTATCATAGAAATGTAGTTGCTTTTGTCCAGACATTGAAACAACATAAAAGGAAATAGTCTTTGTCAGATTGAGCTACTATGGCAAAAGATAGGCTTAGTTACACGAGCAACAAATACTCATTCTCATACTATTATCGGCTGGGAATTCTGAAATCAAAGTTTCAGCAAGACTGCTTGTCTAGAGAGTCCACTTCCTCTTCTTTAGGCAGTTCTAGGCTGCCCTCAACCTTCCTAATCCCACGACCCCTTAATATACAAGAAAGTCAGCATCTCCCTGGACTTTTCCACATGCTAGTACTGTGATAATCACTTTGTTTTTTCATACGTTTATTTTGTGTTTATTCAGTGGTTCTTCATCTACCAAAGCACATGTGCTAACACTTTAGATGACCCTATCTTCAGTATTTCATATAACTTGATCATATTCTTCCTCCCTCCCTTAGCTCCTTCCAAATCCACACAGTCCTTTCCCATAGAACTTGACGTCCTTTTTTTTTTTTTTTTTTTCTCCCTTCAACACCAATTTGTGCTGTCTAAATCTCCTTGGATGTGTGACGGTCTACTGGAGCACAGTTGACTTAGCGAAGGCTTCAATTGTAGTGAAAAGTGACCCTTCTCTCCCAGCAGCCACAGTTGCCAAGAGCTCTGTGAATAGGGGTGGAACTGCACAGCCACCTTACCTCTCTATGCTTGGACCTGGTCTGCCTTGGTGTGCACAGGTCTAGTGCTGTGAGTCCATATGAACAGGAAGACTGCACGGCTTCCTTGTTCTCATCCACTCCCTCTGGCTCTCACATTCTCCCTACCCTCTCTGACCGGGTCACATATGCCTCCCAGCAAACTTATGAAACACAGCTTACAGTACCTAGACAAAGCTCATAGGCTCAGAATAGTAGTTCTTCTCCCTGTGGTCACTCAGACACTGAACAGCAGGCAGGGTCTAAAGGCAGGCCTGTCTGCATCGCAGTCCACATTTGTAAGACTCCACGTTCTTTCTGTTATTTTGTGAACTCATTGTGGTTTTCTGCCGTTAATTCAGAATGCCTAGGACAGTGTAGGTTTGGATGTCTTTCTACCCATATGTGAAAGCAGTTGGGTTAGCCTATGTTAAGCAGGGCAGACATTAGAATCTTCAGGCAAAGATTAGATACCAAGGATATGCACTTTCCAGGTCCTATCCCACGAACATCCAGGCAATGAGTCAGGAAGAGCCACCTTGACTCCATGGAAGATTTCATTAATTTAAAAGGGCATGACATCCTCCCAAATGGCATATGTATAGGATTAAGGAGTTTGCCTCAAGTGAGAACTTCAGAAAATGCTATTTAGTTAATATTAGATTGTGATACATTTTTTTAAAGAGAATAAATGAAGAAAGTTCATTTGACCATCCTTTGGTTTTAAAGTAGATCTTTAACCAATTGTGTGTTAATCATGTAACATGGTGATACTTGGAAATCAGTGGCTGCCTCATGTTCTCAGTTCATTTTATAGCCCCCCAGTCCTGTTATTGAACCTAAGGGTCTTGGAAATAACAGGAATATCCTGTTGACAAAAACAAATTCCTCATGATAAAATAGTGTTTGACTAGGGCCATCAGTGCAAGGGTCTTTAGAGGTAGCAGAATGTCTGGAATCACTGTTCCTTTTGTGTGCCTTCATCTTATCTCTAACCAAATAAAATGGATGATGTTGTTTGAGTTTTATTTTATGCAGTGTGTCAGTAAAGACAGTTTCATGGGAGGACCAAGCATGATCTAATCAAGGTCATTAATACTGAGGATTGACCTTGGAGGTACACCATGTTCAGGGTTTTTTTATATGATTTATTGTATCTGATAACCTCTGAGGATTCACAAAGTGAAATAAAGCATGTGGAACACTTTCTTTTTAAGGGGTTTTGAATTGTCAATAGAATATGGACCATATTCTCCAGCATCTCAGTATAGTTCTGACCTGGAAGTTTAGAAACAAGTTGCCAGGCAAACTTCAGTGAATCTTACCTTGTTCATTTGTTTGTGTTTTGAAATTTTCATTTCATTTCACTTCATTACAACATTTCTTCCTTATCTTCTCCTCCTCTAAACGTTCCCATAAACCTCCATGCTCCCATTCAAATTCATGAACTCTTTCACCATTAATTATTACTACATGCACATATGCATTTATATATACCTATATATTCCTAAGTATAACCTGTTCAGTCAGTGTGATCTTACTTGTATGTATGGTTTTGGAGCTCTCCAGACAACTAACTGTGTTCCCCTTTGCAATGAACAACCTCTCTCACTCCCTCAAATTGGAAGCAGATTTCAAAGCAGCATTTGTAGAAACCCTTCAGTCATATGGAATGCAGCAAGGGACAAATCCAACCCCTCTCCCTGTGGCAGAGGTGCTCTGGACACAGGAGATGATTTTATTTGTATGAATGTCCCAGGTAGAGCTTCTTCTAATGGTGTCTGAGGAACTCAAGAGTGAGAGTATCAAGCCTTGAAGGGTCTCAGGCTCTATGCTCAGGAAGTTTGACTTGATCAACTGGAAGACTATTTTTCCAGCAAATTCAAAGATTTCTACTTTCCCCTGATACACAAGCAAATGGGACAGATAATCTCCTCGATACTGTTTAATGCCTTTTCAATAATGCTTAATTCTAGTCCATATAAGAATATTTCATCTTATTCACAGGTATAAATAAAGACCATATTTGTATTTTATTGAGGACCTATGGTGTGGATCCAAGTCTGATTCTCTTATATTCCTCTCATTACATGCCTATCCACTCGATGATTCTATTCTCTTAATTTTGTATTTTAGGAAAATAAGGTATGGAAAAGCTAAGTGTCAGCCCAAATCACAGATGTGATACGAGGTCCAAGATTATTCCAAAACATGAAACTCCAAAGCCTTCATTTTGGACAGTATTCTCCTATAAGCAGAAATACTTCAGTCTGCCAGTAGATTAGTTTCCCTTGTGTTGCTGTAACCAGACACCTACAGAAATCATTTTCCTGAAGAAAAGTTTTGTTTGATTCATTGGTTGGTCTACAAGAGTCCCAGTCCACAGTTGCTAATGAGGCAATAGAGTGGCTAGGTGCATGGTTCCAGAAAGTGTCTAATAACAGAAGACCTTGTTTGACACTCCTCACCTACCCATGAATCCAGCTAAGAACACTGGCCAGATCCAAAAGCACCTATAACCTTTAACACTGGCCCTGCTTTCACCATCCAAAGCCCAAGACACCGATGCAACCTGGTACTCAAGTGTTCACACACATCACCAGGTCGGGGACATTTCAGACTCAGGGTAACAGTCAGGAAATGCTTTTGCCTACTCCAAGCTACAACCTCAACAGCAAAATCATTCCCTGTCTACAGATGAAAAAAAAGTAGATACTTGGCATCTGTCTTTCTGTAAGGTAACTCATTTAAGCTGTGTATCTTGGGACTTTTAAATGTCACTTCTCTGTCTGTTTGAGTCAGTCTCTTAGGTATTCAGGTTTCAGAAAACATAAAATGTGTTCCTTCTCCCTCAATACTAGGGAGATTATGTGGCATTAGATTATAGTCTGATTCCCCCAAAACCAAACCAGACTTCAGCCCTGTCCTCTTCACGTTTAGTTTCAGGGTTGCTTTCTGTAATTAACACATGACACCTCCTCAGCTGTCCTAGGTATTGTAATCCATAGTTAACTTATTTGACATTTCTAAGATATTCAAATATTAGGAGAGTTTCATGGTACTTTATGGTACTCTCTTACTGTAGGAATATCATTTTTGATTTAAGATCAAGAGATCCAGTTGCTGGTTCTAGGGTAACTGTATATCCACATACTGAAAAATGAACCCAGTCCCTGATCTGAGTGAGGAATTTCAACTCAAACAGCAATAAGTCTTAAATATAAAGCCCCAGTCTAAGAAACTGCTACAGGAAACGCTGAAAAGCTCCCGTGCAGCAAAGGACAGCACGGTGTGGGAACATCCTACTAAGTGGAAGATCATTTCAGACTTGGTCATCCAACAAGGACTAATAGCTGGAATATATGACAGCTGAGATGATAGTCAACGTTCATCATCTAGTTATAAAATTATCTTTTTAAAAATGTGAATAGACATTTCTAAAAGAAGACATTAAAAAAACAAACAAACATGCAAAGGGCTACTGTGTGTTTGAGAATCGTGAAAATTCAGAATCATGATGGCATATCATCCAGCTCCATTAGTAACTGTTTAAAAAAAGAAAAGAGACAAGAAATGGTAAATGCTGGCAACACTTGGACAATACTGACAATGAAGCCAACAATACAGCCATTATGGAAAGTGATATGGAGATTACCCAAACCTAAAACTCTAATGCCACATAATCTGGCCACTTCTTGTATTCCAAGAAACAGAAATCAGCATATTGAGGAGATACCTTCACTCCCATGTTTATTGCAACACCCTTGTGTAGGAAGTCTAAAGTGGTTGAGATTTCTTTTTAGTTTTTTTTTTAATTAGATATTTTCTTCATTTACATTTCAAATGCTATCCCAAAAGTCCCCTATGCCCTCCCCCGCCCTGCTCCCCTACCCACCCACTCCCACTTCTTGGCCCTGGCATTCCCCTGTGCTGGAGCATATAAAGTTTGCAAGGCCAAGGGGCCTCCTGTGAGGCTTTGTCTGTGCCTGGCAAATACAGATGTGGATGCTCACAGTCATCTATAGGATGGAACACAGGGGTTGAGGTTTTAGAAGTAAAGGATAGAATCACACTTAGCAGATCCTGGGAGGGAAGTGGATGGGGAAGGGGAAGTGTGATTGGTCAGTACTGGGAGGGAAGTGGATGGGGAAGGGGAAGTGTGATTGGTCAGTACTGGGAGGGAAGTGGATGGGAAGGGGAAGTGTGATTGGTCAGTACTGGGAGGGAAGTGGATGGGGAAGGGGAAGTGTGATTGGTTGGTAGACACAGATATACAAGCGCATAAGAGAGGAAAATTCTGGTGGTCTGTTATACAGTAAGACAAACACAGAACACCAGTGTGCTATATATTTCTAAATAGCCAGAATAGATTTTTGAGTTCCTCATATGAAGAAATGATAGGCATACATTCAGTAGCTCTTTGTCATGCTTAAGAAATACCTGAATTGGCTATTTAAGAAGAGACGTTATCTTTGGCAGTTTCTTCTGTAGGTTCATGTCTTTGCATCCTTGTGAGGGAGAGAGGCAGACAGACAAATGATAGATAGACAGACAGACAGACAGATAGATAGATAGATAGAACAGACAGACAGATGATAGATAATGATAGATAACATAGATGGGTAGATATTTGTAATATTAATGTTGTACTTTCATTGTCACCTCTGTAAATGTTTTTTACTAAATTATAAAGACCTATCGTTTTACCATTATCAGACATAAGAAAGTATCATGATTATCCAGGAGCCTGGTAAAAAGTGGTAACAGCAAGGCACCTTTGAATGATCTAGGACAATGACATTTTCCAGTGCCAAGTTGTTTGGTTTATGAGAGAACATAGAGCATTAGTTCGTGCAAAACTAAGAAGTCAGCTTGACCTTTTCCCTGATGACTTCTCAGGGGGCCTGATTGACTGGAAACTACCTGGAGGGAAGTTGGCAAGCTCTGTCCAGCTGATGTGCACATGTCATTCCATTTAGGGAATGGAATTAGGGAATGGCTCAGAGCTGAGAACCTTAAGAAAAGGCTTGAAGAGCATCGTATGTTCAGACTGATTTGTTATCAACTACTTCTATCGTGTTAGTGCTTCAAGCCTATCAGCCATCGGTGTAACTATCTGTGCATATGTATTTTGCTTAATTATTGACACTTATGAGTGCAATTGTATTATATACATCCTTATCTTTCTTTCCTTGATCTTCCCAAATACTGCAAGCATGAGGCTATGTGACACCTTTAAAGTGATCTTCAGTCTTGCCCTTGGGTCCTCAGGCTTTTTGGGTGGTTGTCAATGCACCTAACAACACCAGCCAGAGAACAAAGGAAGGCAAGGTGCTGATATGCCTCTGCATGGTCAAGAGTGCTGATTGTCAAACTTTCTAATGCTGGGACCCAGTAACACAGTTCCTCATGTTGTGGTGGCTCCCAACCATAAAGTTACTTTTGTTGCTACTTTGTAACTGTGATTTTGCTACTATTATTAATTATAATGTAAATATCTGTGTTTTTCAACAAGTCTTGGAAGACTTGTGAAAAGGTTGTTTGACACACACACTGCCGAAGTGGTTGCAACCCCCAGGTTGAGAACAGCTTAATAAAGAGCCATGCCTTTTGGCTGCTGTATTTCATTTTCTTATTTATATTTGATGTTGTTTTGAGTGAGAATTTCTCTATAGTCTGAGTTGCCTCGTGCTCATAGGCTTCCTTCCTAAGACGTCCAAGTGCTGGAATTAAAATCAAATGTGTCCCCTTTCCTTCTAGCAAGAGCAAGTTCTTTTAAAGAAATATTATGTGAGCTCTGTCTGGAAGCTTTTGTCAAAGTCCTTGTATAGAAGTTACGTTCAAGAGAGGCCCGAGATACACAGTGAGAAACCCTCTCTCCAAGGCCACCACAAACAAAGCTACGTTCTCTCCCCTTCTTCATTGCGTACTCACTGGATATGTTTTAATTATGGCCATTCCATTACTTATGAAATCCCACCAAAGCCAGTTCAAATGTGGAAGAAGGGACGTGGTTAGAGAATCGTAACATATGCATTCATGTGGATGTTCTAGAAATGGGAATAAAATAAAATCTAACAGTCTTTAATTAGCCCTGGAATCAAGGTTGTGTTCTGTGTCTCAAAAATATTTCTTGCTTCTGGGTTGTTGCAAGTATCTATACTCCCCTCACTCACACGTGACAGAGCCACTGAAGCTATGGAGCTGTGGGAAAGTGAGGGTTGTTCTTGTGTGCATGCACCAACCCCCAGCATGCCTTTCCTTCCTACCCCACCACTCCAAGTCTTCCATGTGCTGAGTTTAAGGTGAGCATCGCTCTTTCTGCAGTCAGAATGCTCAGCCTGCGGTTTTCAGCCTCTCTGATTGCTGCTTTGCTCCTTTCTGCTGTTTTGCTTCGGGGTTCTTCGGGCTGTTGGAAGCTCCACCAGCACTAAGACCCCTGGGATTGCACAGTCCCACTACTGCTCTGTTAAGGGAGACATAATGATTAATTTGCTGACTCTAATTAACTACTTCATGTCCCAGTTGTGACTAGCACAATACACCTCAAGCTTTGACTTTATATCTATGTCCACATCTATCTCTATATAAACATGCAAAGGGAGAAGAGAGACGGGAGAAGCCATCCTGGAGATCTTGTAAAAGCACAGGCTCTGACCCTAGAGCTCAGTATGGGTGGAGAGTTGGTGTGTTTCATGAGTCTCCGGTTGATGCTGATAATCCTGTTGAAAGAGACTTGGTTCAGAAGCATTGTGTATCCATTGTGGTTATGACACCCAATGGACCATAATGTAGCAGCTTTATAGGCCCTTCCAATATACCTAGTATATGGTTGATGTTGATATATTGGTTGGACTTTTATTGAGCTGAGCAGAGAAGAAATACTGAATTCTCTCCTCATTCTTTTAGGTGAATGGCTTTTGAAGAGTGCTAAGACCCAAACACAGGTCTACCTGTACAAAGCTCTCTGTAAAAACATTTGAAAAGTGGTTCCTGTCCTTAAATGGGGCATGGGCTTATTTATCACTGTCTTTACTGCAGTTTGTAACTATTTTTCAAAATCACAGGTGATAGTGAACATATTAATGCTACAGGCAACTTGACCTTTTATAGTATGTGTGACATCTCCCTTGTACATGCAATAAGGCAAGTACGATTATCATGCTGTTTTGTGTCTAATTCATGTATTGATGCAGTATCCTCTCTTGCATGTATCCATTATTGCTATCAATGGTAGTGACTAACAATTAAGATAATCTCAATTGTGCAAATATTTCAATTTAGAAAGATACTCTATGTTGGTCTTCTCTGACCTCTTAACTCCACACACTATCCCAATGAGGCACTCCACTTTGTAAGACTTACCTGAAATTTAACCCTAAGATTATTGTGGTTTAAAGGTTAAACTTTATGCAAGTTGTGAGATATGCGTGTGCAATTGTAGGAGTGAGGAGTCCGAAGCAGGAGGATCACACACTAACGAACAACCTGGGGTACTACTGCGTAGCAAATCAGTGGGTTCACAGAGTCATACTCTGTTTCACAGAAACCCCAAGGGCCTAACGTGGTGACTTGAATCTCATTAGTCAGTAGGCAATGGCACATGGATCTCTGTGAGTTCAAGGCCAGGCTTGTCTGCATACTGACTGAGTTCCAGGCCTGTCTGAGCTTCTTAGAAAGATCCTGTCTCAAAAACACAATACACAAAAACAAACAAACAAAACCAGCCAAAATACGTAAAGCTTAATTATTAGCTAAAAATGCATTTTAGAATTTAGTTGAGTATGAAAATTACTGTATGCTTTACAACAGAAATTCAGAGCCATATATTTTTTTTGCTGTACAACTACTTAAATCTAAAATATTGTTTCCCCTAACTCTAAGCCTTCATAAATGTATTCTTTTTTTTAAGGGATAAAAACAAGATAAAATAAATAGGCAATTCATTTATAGTATTTTTATTATTTATCCTTTCCCCTGTCATTTCTGACAATCTGGGAAATGGGTACATCAACATTAATATAAGCATCCCTACCTACATAAATCCACAGGTGACAAAAATTTGTGTAAAATAAAATCAACATGCTTGGAAAGAAAATAAGTTGGCCATAAATGCAAAGAAGCATTGAGAATTTAAGTATTGACTCATATTTTATTTATAAATGATGTGTATTTATCAACATGGTGGATAACATCATTATTCTTTGCCTGCCCGTGGACATATTTACTTCATTTTCTATACAAAGCAAAATTGTTTTAAATAAGGATAGTTATTTATCCTTATCAAATATTGAATATCCATATTCTTGATTGATTATATGTTGTGTGAATTTGCAGAATAAAACAGACAGCTCATCTCCATTACTTTCCAAATACAGTAAGTGAATTTACATGTTCAGAAGAATAAGGTGGTGGAGACAAGTGTGCCTTTTGCTATGGATGCCATCTCTGAAGATGTGCTGAGGAAAGCTACCAAAGGCGATGGGCACGTGAACCTGTGAACAACGCTGAGATGCTGAGAAGATCTTAGACTCTGGATACTTATTACTCTTACACTGCCTCCATCCTGTCTCATTACCTATGTGACCCAGCTGTGACCCAGATGTCAGCCAGCTGGATGTCTTCAAGTTGCCCAGCCCACCGGGGTCAGCTTGTTCTTTAAAATAAAATTTAGATGAGCTCAAACCACATTCTTCAGTACAGTGAGTTCCCTGTGTCCCTCCAGGAAAGGTCAATGACTCTAAGCAGTGTGTCTCTGAGCTGCTGTTGCTTCTGAGCTGCTCAGGAGCTGGCTTCACACAGACAGCAACGAAGTGGAAGACCCACACCACACACATCCATGTTTGTGAAAGCTGAGTCAGGGAGCACATGGGAAGATAGTTTGGAAAGCATAAAGAGCTGCTGGTAGTGGGGACAACCTCACTAAACTCGAAAGTGATCTCAGGCTCTGTGAATGCTGAGGGGAAAACCTGAGAATAATGAGATGCATTTGCTTGTTGCCTTTGGTTAAAAATAGAGGAGAGAATGGAGTCCGACAAGAAACATTAGCATGGTCTAATAATAAGAGGGGGAAAACTATCAAAGTTCAAAAGAGAAAACCGAAATGTCACTTGATTGTTAAAACCTAAAACATAGAAGAGTGTCCAATGCCCAGGAGGGGGAGACACTAGAGTCTAGTCCTTTGAAGCTGGTGAGCTGGGAATTTTATAAAAAACACGGCTTTGCTAATCCTTTTTGAGACAGGAAACCCACACGGCCTTCATCTAATTTCCTAGTTTCTGCCAGATCTCTAGTCCACTGCCCTGATGTGTGTGCACGACTCTCTGTCTCCTTAGCTTTCCATCCCATTTCTTCCAGAATTTGTTCCTAGCTTAGGAAATCCTCTGCCATGACACAAGTTTCCTGCTGCCTCATATCCATTTCCTGGTACCAAATACTCAGAGCTACCAGGATTTAGTTACTTAGTTGGAGGGGGAAGAAATTCTGATTGGCTAGATTATTTTTTACAAGAATAAGATCTAGTTAATTTATCTTTGGCCCTTTTAAAAATATTTGTTATAAATTTCCTTATACCTTAGTAAAAATTCTATTGCTAGAAAATTAGAATGCTATTTTTTTTAAGTTAAATAAGGCCTTAGACAGGAAATTAAGACTTGGTTATAATTCAGAACATGCAATGACTTAGCTTTCTCCAGACTCCTCCCAAAGGCTGATCACAGGAATGGCGGATTCTCTCTGCCATCTGCCCATGAGATTTACTCTTATAGCCCTTGAAGGAACTCTGGCCAGTTCAAGTGTGGCAAACATGGCTCTAGCAGGCCTTGCCCTTCTCTTCATTTCCTCTGCCTTGGTAAAATCTGTTAGGTTACTTACCTAAAGCTAGGCACCAAGGTCTATTCCCTTATTTGGCCACTTCCTCCTCCTGAGGCTGACTACCAAGCTTCAGCTATCAAAATATTAAAGTCTAGGAATCAAAAGCCCCCTTTAATTAACCTAATTAACATGCCCAATCAAAATATACCACCTCATCCTAGCCCATTATAATACAGACTTCCCATTTTTCTCTTCTTAAAAATTACACCTGCAAGGCTGCTGTTTTTCTGCCTGAGTCAGAGAGCAGTCACTTTAACTTTTCTTCTCTACTTAGTAAAAGACATCTCTGTGCAAATTGGTGTTTGGGAGTGGTTTATGCCTAATTTGGGGCCGGTTGTATGTGTGTGTGGGTCTACTTTAACCCTGCTCCATTTGCAAATGTTTGTGTGTCAGAAGTATTACTGGATTCTGTAATCAGTAGTTCATGAGGCAAATCCTTGTTTTTGTTAGAGGGAGGTAGATAGATTTTGCTCAGCTAGACAAATTGTTTATGAAGTGAAGCATCTTGAAATACTGCAAATCACAGCTAGAGAGGACAGGAGGAATATTGCCAGTCAGATGTCAGAGGAGCAAAGCACTCCTTAAAAATTCCAGGCCCACATAGACTGTGTGGGTGGCAAAGGTGTGCGCTTTCAGTGGCTTACCATTCATGACAGGTCATATGGGATAGGGCTCTGAAGAAACAGAAAAGGAAAACCTTAGTACTGTGCCTTTGGGTTGTTTTATCCCCATTAGCTGAATGACTCATTACAGCAAAGTCACACAAAGGAAGGGGACCATAAAGGAAAGGAGATGTCCTGAAACAGTGGCACTTGACATCTTTTCTCCTTTTGAGATGTGCTGTCGACATGCCCAGTTATCGCTGACCTTCTGGAGGTCTACTTTGCCTGTGGACCAATGAACCACGATGGCCATTGCTCTCCAGGCCTCAGTTTCAAGGATTAGGGAATTCTTCAAGTAGAGGGCTGAACCTGACTATTGGCTGCTACTGGGTAATGTGAATGTTGGCCCACATTCTCCGTCTACCAATGTCATGGTGTCCCGTTTTTATTATTATATTTTTTATTACTATTTATTTATGACTATACACCTAGCTCAAACCACAATAAACTTGATACTTATTCCTAAATTCAACTGTGATAATAGCTTTCAAGTAAAAGGTAAGGAAGGCAGTGGAACCCATGTGTAACACCATACATGTGCTTTCTCATCCTTCACCAGTACCTGAGTTCTATATCTATGATCTGTCATTCAAGTGAAAGACAGCTGCTACTTGTTGGAAGCCCATTTAAAAAAAAAATCAGAAGACAACAAAACCATCACTTTCAGTACAAAAACACGTTTAGTATCAAACCACTAATGTTTGCTTGTTTTATTTAATCATAGGTCTTTGACCTAGACAAAATAGGCCTCACTGAATAAAGCTAGGTACAGAAAGACTCTAACTTTGTGACATCCAAATTAAATTCTAAAACAAGGAAATTCATCATTCTCACATTCTTTTGCAAATGCAGAATATTTTGAAACATATCCTAAAATGTGTCTTGTTTACACCAAATGAACATACATCATGTTCATTTGACTAAGGCACTTACCAATGTAGCTTAGTTTAAACTCTTTTATTATTTATTTTAAAATTAATTTTTAATTTTAATTATGTATGTGTATGTGTGCCTGTATGTGTGTATATGTGGGAGGTGCCATAGTTTGGTTTTTATCGCTGTTATCAAATACCATGATCATAACCAACTCGGGAAGGAGAGGGTTTATTTCACCTTACAGGGTTAGAGCCCTTCATGAATGGAAGTCAGGAAAGGAGCTCAAGGCAGGAACACCGATGCAGGAACCGGAGCATAGACCACATAAGCATGAGCTCACTATCTTGGCCCCAAGGATGGTCCAGGCCTGCTTTCTTCTACAATCTAGGACCACCAGCCGAGAGTTGTTAACACAACCCATGTTGGTCATTAATCAAGAAATTGCCCTACAAACTTGCCTACAAGCAATCTGGAGTCACTTTCTCATTGGAGGTTCCTTTTCTCAAGTAACATTAGCTTGTTTCAAGTTGATCCCCCCCCCCCAAAAAAAAAGTAGAATGTAGGTGTCTACAGAAATCAGAAGAGCTGAGAAGAGGATACAGGACACTCTGGAGCTACTATGACAGATGTTTGTGAGAAGCCCAAAAAGGATGCTCAGAACCAACTTGGATTCTCTGTAGCATGGTACAATCTTCCAACTGTTGAACCATCTCTCTAGCTTCTTCATTTAAACTTTCAGTAAAGACATTGTGTTTTCCCCAGTTTCAGGAACAAGTGTTTAGCCAACTATCTCGTTTTGTATTTTTGTTTGTTTACTTGTTGTTTCTCCAACATAGTATTTTTATTGATTATTTGGGAATTTCATACAATTCACTTTCATCATGCTGGCTTCCCATTCCTCCCCGGTCCACCTTTCCACCTTTGTGCCCTCCCCCACATATACCAAGTCCAATTTGTGTTCTCCATATATTTATTGTAGCATGATATTTTAAGATTTTTCTTCTAAACATATTTTCCTTGGCTTTTCTTCAGAGTTTATTATGGCTACAATACAATGTAGACTTATAAATGTTATACGTTAAAATAACAAAGGAAGCTGGAGAGAGATACACTCTCAGTGTCTCAATAACTTTCCCTCCAAGATGAAAGTGTTCATCTCAGAGGAAACTGTGTCACAGCAAAACCAAGATAGTGTCAATGCCAGGGTAGAGAATCCTCAAATTTGTAATAGATACTGTGTGTATGCATGCACATGTGTGTTCATGTATGTGTGGATTCACACGTGGAGAACAGTAGCCATTCTTAATCCATGTTCCTCATGGCTACCACATCTTCTATGTTGAGACAGGGTCTCTTGTTGGCTTATAGCTTGCCATTGGGTTAGGCTGGCTGGTCAATAAACCCTGGGATGTGTCTGTCTCCTCTCCGGGGCTGGGATATAAGCACATATCTAGCTTTTATGTGTGTGCTGAGGATCACAGACAGGCCTTCACAGAAGGCGCTTTTCCACTGAGTCACTTGACCATACCTAGCCTTCATATCACAGCATGCTCCCCAGGGGATGTTTAGAAAAATGAAGCTAGTGAAAACAAGATGAAGAAATATTTTTTCTTAAGTCTAGAATTAGTGGTTTAAATTTTTTTGTCTGTGTTTAGTAAACTAATTCAGTAAATTTTCATAACTGACTTCTACTATACACACCATTTTAACTTTTTTTGTTTTGTTTCAAGATGGGGTTTCTTTGTGTAGCCCTGGCTGTCCCGGAACTCACTCTGCAGACCAGGCTGGCCTTGAACTCAGAACTCCTCCTGCCTCTGCCTCTCAAGTGCTGGGATTACAGGCATGCGCCACTACTGCCTGGCCCCATTTTAATTTTTATTTTAAAGATAAGTGAAGTTATAGAAAGCCTAAATATTCCTAATGTCTGTTATTCAAAATGCACTGATACACTTCAATATGACTCTAATTCTGAGGTCCAGGTGTACTAACTTTATGCCTTCTCATACACATTTAAAATGACATACATGGTAGGATACAAATGTCAGAGTCATTTGGCATACTTATTTGGATACTTCCTTATTTTCCCAAGAGACAAACTCACTGCAGAACCTCCTCAGTGAAGCATAGTCAAACCGGCAGCTTCTTCTCTGTGATGACTTTAGTCTGGTAAAGACAAAATTTACTGTTGCCAGCATCTACATACAAAGAGCTAGTGCAAAATGGTGAAAGGATTAAATACTTATATAAACATATGTATTTATAATCGCGTGCGCGCACGCGCGCGCGCACACACACACACACACACACACGCACACGCACACACACACACATCTTGATGTTGTGCTTGTCTGAGTTACTGCCTGCTTCCTCTCTTTCAGATGCTTCATCCCAAACATCTATGCTGCTCTCTTCACGGCTGCTCTTGTTCCGCTAATGTGCCTCGTGGTGGTATTTGTGGTGTTCATTCATGCCTACCAGCTGAAGCCGCAGTGGAAAGGTTACGATGACGTCTTCAGAGGACGAACAAATGCAGCAGGTTGGGAAGGACCTATTTTTGCCTTTTAGAGATGGGTACTTACTTCTCCAGGGGGCTAAATGCCATGGAGGATTTTTGTTTTGGAGGGTTTTGTTGGTTTTGTTTTATTTTGCTTCGAAATGAAATGAAAGGATGAAAATAGGTTTAGCTTTCAGCACGTAGTTCAGCCTTGAACTAAGCTTTCTGGTGTCTTCTGCTTGGAACTTCCTGGCAGCTCTCCTCCTTCGGGGCCTGTGGATTTTACTGCTGTTTCCAGTTTCCCTTAAGGTGTCACTGTCCAGGCCAGTGAGTCACCAGCTTCGGGAAACCGCTTCCCAGGCTTTTCCCAACTGAAGCAACAACAACCTGCACTCAACCTGTGAACTCATTTCACTTCTGGTAGATTCTGAGATGTCAGAGTCAAGCAAACCCCTGCGGTGCTCGAGAGTTTTGGATTTTGCATGTGGCTTTCTGATTGTGCAGACAGATGTTTTAAAACATGTGTAATCAGACAGTCTCCTAAGTGGCTACACATGTCTGCTTACTTAACAGGGCAAATCTTTCCAGCTCACATTGGCTCCCACTGTGGCTCATTTTTTCCCTTTGAATCATGCTCAGCACCAGTTTTTATGGTCGGATTCTCTTTCTGTTGTGCTTAGAATAGAGTTTCCTAAGAATTTCCTTAACTAGGAACAATAACTGTACACCTACAGACCGAAATTGTCACTGACACACTGGAGAAATTGAGGGGAGAGCTTTGAACTGGAAAAGGGGTAACTTGTGGCCCAGTGACCTTTCCTTCTTTCAGCTTCTACAAATCTAATATTGAATGTATGGCCATCTTGAAAGAATTAATCACATTTTAGATATCACCCATGAAGTCCCTCAACTCATGTCTAATACATTACTATGGGTTAGTTGATATTGTCACTTACAAGATACATGTGACATGACACAGCTTTCACACCCCTAAACTGGATCAGGGTGCAAAAGCATTATTTATGGCTGGATGAGAAGTTCACTCTCGTGTGTTTCTTCAAGAGCTACAAGGTCTTGGCATCTTGCCAGCTCCGTTCCCATCTCTCACTTTGCATAATAATGTGTACAGAGAAGTGATTGTAGCCATGAATAGCTTTACATTTATTAATACAAAGGTAATATTCAATGTAGAAATCCTAATTTTTCTTAGAACCCGGAACATTGTCACCCAATGTGTGACTCAGTGTAGTAAAATGCCATTATGTTTAATACTCTGCTCAAGTCTTCTTGTTAAAATAGGATGCACTGACCTTTAAAATATCCAATTTAAGTGACACTGTAAGTTTGTAAGGTGTTTTACTACCTTTATTACCTTTCTTCCATACTCAAATATAGATAGTAGCTAAAGATAACTTATTAACAAAAAATATTAAAAATAAGATTAATGTGTCCTTCTTAGAAAGGGGAACAAAATACTCACATAAGCAAATATGGATACAGAGTGCCAAGCATAGACTGAAGGAAAGGCCATCCAGAGACTGTCCCATCCCAGATTCAGTCACCAAACTCCAACACTATTGTGGATGCTAGGAAATACTTGCTAAAGGGAGCCTGATAGAGCTGTCTCCTGAGAGGCTCTGCCAGAGCTTTACAAATACAGAGTGGATGCCCATAGCTACCCATTGCACTGAGTGTGGAGTTCCCAAGGAGGGAGTTAGAGAAAGGACTGAAGGAGCTAAAGGGGTTTGCAACCCTATAGCAAGAACAACAATATCAATCAACCAGATCCCCCAGAACTCCCAGGGACTAAGCCACCAACCAAGGAGTACACATGGCTCCAGGTGCGTATGTAGCAGAGGACGGCCTTATCAGGCATCAATGGGAGGAGAGGTCCTTGGTCCTATGAAGGCTCGATAGATGCCCCAGTGTAAGGAAATAGAGGTTGGGGAGGTGGGAGTTGGTAGGTGGGTGGAGGAACACTCTCATAGAAGCAGGGGGAGGGGGAATGGGATAGGGGGTTCTAGGAAGGGGGTACTGGGTAAGGGGATAACAATTGAAATGTAAATACATTTTAAAAAATAAATTATATCTTTTTAAAAACCTTATATTCAACAAAACTGGAAAAAAATAAGATTAATGTATTTTTATGGTGATCTTAGACAAAACCTTACTATTTCCTGAGACAAAAAAAAAAAAAAAAAAAAAAAAAAAAGCGGCTGTGAGCTGGCATCTGCTCTGGTGGTAAAGTGGAACCTGTAAGATTGTAATCCATGGCAGGAAGATGCAGGCAATGGGTCATTCCTGGCGGAAGCTTGGGAAAGCTGCTGTAATAGCTTCAGCCTTGATTTAAAGGAATAGACCAACCCAAGAATACAGTCACATCACATTAAATACCAGGGCCAAACTCTTCAGGGTTAGAGCCAATCTCTATGTAGCTATAACACCCGCATAGAAAAAGAAAGACCACAGCATCAACTGTTCCCTGAGGGCTCTAAAAGCCACAACGGGGCAGGGGTGGGGAGATAACAACAAAACTGTTCCAAAGGTAAAGGCTGACGAATAAAGAAAGGCTTTCTATTCAGTATTAATTGCAATCTGAAACTGAAGGGAAACTAACAAGCATAAACCTTCAAATGTAACAAATGGTGAATGTGATCCGACTCAGAGGTCTGTAAGAGATTGAAGGACCCTGCAAAGTAGAAGAGAGTGAAGAGCACGCTGGGCCCCTGCAAACCACTCTGTAAAGTGCTTCCCTACTCTATCTGCTGTGTAGAGCGTTACTGAGATGCAGTTTATATAACATAAAGCTCCTCTGTTTAGCCCACCTAGTCTGTGGAGAGTTAACATGTTCACATAGCTGTGGAACTTCACCATAGTCTAACTTTAGAATGTTTCCATTGCCCCGTAAGAAGACACATGTGTAGGTTTGGGCATTGATGCGTATATTGATTCCTCTTAGGTATGTGTAAGTAGGAGAAAACTTGCTTGGCCATGAAGTGACTGCATTTAACTCTCAAATCTGCAAAACTGTCTCCCACAATGGCTACAGTAACATATCTGGTGCTTTTCTTGTTTGTTTGTTTGTTTGTTTGAGATGGGGGAATCTCACGGTATTGCCCAGGCTGGTCTTAATCTCAGACGATCCTTCTGTCTCTGCCTCCCAATTACTGGGACCACAGCAGCCTACTTGGTCTGTTTCTAAATATAAGGATTATTATTGTTTGTGTCTGTTTGTTTTTAATAAACAACCCACATCTGTTTGTTTATTTATTGTCTATGTTTTCATGAGGCAGAGTTGAATCCTATGACTAAACACTCTGGAGGGGATAACTTACTTAAACGTATCTTCTGATATGAAAGATGGCATATTTGTGAAAGTATTTAAACATGATAGATAGATAGATAGATAGATAGATAGATAGATAGATAGATAGATTATAGATAGATAGATAGATAGATAGATAGATAGATAGATAGAAGATAAATAGATGGATAGATGGATGGATGAATAGATAGATGATAGATCTATAGATAGATGGATGAATAGATCATAGATAGATAGATAGATAGATAGATAGATAGATCAATGACAAAAATGTGACCTATCTCAGGAATAATAACAGGCATATTGCTAAAAATGTTAACTTTACAAATATTGAGATGAACTCTAAACACATCAGAGAGGAGACAGCCAGCCCAGGAACAGAGTCCAAAGGAAAGCTGGGGAACCACCAAGGAAGCAAAAAAAGAGAGAGAGAGAGAAAGTTAAAACAAGGCTAAGGTACAAGGAAAGATCTTCCAACAGAAGAAAGGAAGCGGAGGAACTATAAACAGCATAATTTGAAGAGATAAAGCTTCAGAAATTTCTGTAATCTGTATACGTATACATGAAATCTATATGAACTGGGAGTACTATCAAAGTTCTAAGAACATTTTGGACGTGTGTGTATTGGAATTTTGGAAACCTGGATTGTGTGTAACTTTTCTTTGCTTTTGGCCCTTTCTGTAAGCAGACAACTCCCACTTAGGACTTGAGAATCTGTAGAGTGGTCAAATTTACTGTTTGCTGAAAACCTAAGTTTAAAGACAACAGAAAATTTGGAACCATTTTCTCTTTCTCTGAGCAGCTGGGGATTTCACACCCTCCTGGACACTGGAAGACAGAGCTGGAGTGTGGTCTAATCAACTCTCCAAAAGGCCCAGCATAGCTTGCTGTAGTTCTAAACATGCAAAGGCAAGAATTCCTCCTAAGATAACCCAGACAGCTTAGAGTGTTATTGAATTTCCCCTTCATTAAAACAGTTAAGCAAATATTGTTAGTACTAGAGTCAGACATACTTAAATACCTGAAAAGGATTACATCATTCCATTTGGCCTAGAATCTTCCACTGTCTTTAGAATTGTTCTCCAAATTACTCCCTTCCCAGAATATATATGCCTGACAAAAGGGCCATGTTCCCCAACAAGTATATGACCCTACTGAATATAGTATCAATGAGAATCCTTGCATCTTACACCTTACGTGACTTTTTTTCTTCTGACATCCTTAGTTTCACTCAGCATTCAAGTAAACTGATGAATTCTAAAGGAAAGGGGGCCGTAACTCCAGTGAAGTCAAATACCCTGGGAACTGAGGTGGCCATCTTCTAGACCTTTCTTGCTGAGCAGTCCTTGTACAGCCTCACAGCATTGCCTTGGGGGCCCATAGTTGACCTCTGTGAACCTGATTCTTTAAGGTCAATGGCTCTCTGTGAGAATCACTAGCTTTCTCCTCCTTTCTGTGGCTTCTCAAGAATGAGTCATAAAGGTATTGTAAACCGCATTTCAGTGTCTCTAACAGCATTTCAAATGAAGCCTGTAATTTTCAGGTTCAGGTTTGATCTTGGGCAACAATAAGCTGGTCTCTCCTTTTAGACTTATTTTAAAAGCTGCTGACTCCTTTCTGAATCATCAGCCAGTTCTTACTTGATGAAAGATACGTGGACCAGAGAAAGAAAATTAATTGCAAGGAAAAGAGGAAGTAGGTGGTTATGAGTCCTTTTGTTGTAAAAGTCTCTACATAGGTTTCAATATATACACAGAACCGGAGAGGTGAGTGGAGTTCAGGGTTACACCATCCAGAACATACCTGAAATGGTCTGACCTCAGAGGCATTGCATACTTATGGTTAGTACCTAGATGGGAGAGGTGGCTTGATCCCACGGGCCAAGAGCAAGGAGATTCTGTTTTAGAATTCCCTGGAATGGTAATGGCCAGTGCTTGAGTGGGGCCATCAGTACGGCAGAATGCTCCTAGCCCTTGGAAGGCTCATTCTCTTTATCCTCAGAGTTAACAATAATAGGTAAGATAACGTTCCATACTCTCATGGAAATCATTGAAAACTTACGATGAATGTAAAACATTTTACCACAGCTCAAAGTTAAGTGAGTTTTTAAAATTGCTAACATTTAAAAATGATTCAAATAGATCCACAAAACTCACAGAAATGCAAATGAACAAGAGAATAAAGAAATAGCTTCTAAGAAATGAAATATCTCCATACTGCCCTGTACATGTTGGCTGACTGACTGCTTCTCTCTGTGGACGCGGGTGCTCCTTTCTACAACCAGAGCAAGATGCTTCTTCCCTCCATAAGTCTGGGAAGGCTTTGGTTTTGCTTACACAAATCTCATGGACATAATGCTGTCTCACGATGGGTCTAGCGTGGCGGAGGACTAACACATTTAACTGTCTTTATCTTGGAAACCAGACACCATGTATGTTCTGTTTTCCTGAGATGACCACACCAATAGAAAGATCAAGCTAGCCAATGAGGAACAGACATGTACAAAGACATGTTTAGCCATCCTGCAGTGTTTGGAGGTGTGGGTAGGGGATCTGAGCCCTGCTTCTAGATATGTGAAGAAACCATCTTGTAGGATCCATCCACACAGAGCAGAGCAGAAACCTGACACAGGCAGCTGCAGGACTGTGGCAAAACACAATTTTAGTGACTGGCTTTTGTGCTGCTTTGTTACAAATAGTTGGAACATCTAGATCAAGAAGTCTCGTGTTTCTCACTTCAAAATTATGTACTCTTATCATTTTTTTCTTCCATTTTTTTTAGATATTTTCTTAATTTACATTTCAAATGCTATTCCGAAAGTCCCCTCTCCCCTTCCCTCTCCCTGCTCCCCTGTCCACCCACTCCCACTTCTTGGCCCTGGCATTCCCCTGTACTGGGGCATATAAAGTTTGCAGTACCAAGGGGCCTCTCTTCCCAATGATGACCGACTAGGCCATCTTCTGCTACATATGGAGCTAGAGACACGAGTTCTGGGGGTACTGGTTAGTTCATATTGTTGATCCTCTTCTAGGGTTGCAGACCCCTTCAGCTCCTGGGGTTCTATCTCTAGCTTCTCCATTGTGGGCCCTGTGCTCCATCTTATAGAGAGGAATGGATACAGAAAATGTGGTACATCTACACAATGGAGTACTATTCTGCTATTAAAAAAATGAATTTATGAAATTCCTGGGCAAATGGATGTATCTGT